>OY747117.1:15475651-15960651 GCA_963556455.1 Epiblema foenella
ACAGTCTTACACAAATCGAACTAGACCCACAGTAAGCTCAAGAAGGCTTGTGTTATGGGTACTATACGACGATATATTTAATAGATATAAATACTTAAATACATAGAAAACATCCAAGACTCAGAAACAAATATTCTTGCTCATCACACAAATTTGCCCTGACCGGGATTCGAACCCAGGACCGTCAGCTTCACAGGCAGGTGCACTACTTACTAGGCTAAACCGGTCGTAAATGGTTGTAGCTTCGTTATTTTTTGAGATATTTTAACCCGCACAATAGGTGCAGATAATACATATAAATGTGAAGGATTCTTACGTATTGAATACAAATGTAATATTAATTACTGCAGACCGTGTCAATTTACCGCACGTGTAGACCAGCATTACAATGTACGAGTAACTGTATATGTACTGTACAAGTGTACACTATACCTGTACTGACGTCACACGCTCGATGAAAACATAGTAAGGCAGATTGATTATAGCAAATATCTTCGATATCCAAACTTCGTATCGTGCTGTCCCTGTCACTCATACAGTGTATAACACGAGAGTGAAAGGGACCTACGCCCTCTTATCACGGCGATGTTTCACCGATAGTTTTTCCTCATATTTTGCACGACCAATAACAATAGTCGTAATGGCATGTAAATTATTTATCTAATGTCTGTTTCCTGTTGTGAGACCATTGTCACCCAATCATACCTCACACAGGGGGGCTAACACAACTACCGCTGCGACGCGACGCGAGTAGAGAAAAATCTACCCTCCTCTTTCTAACCCGCACAGTTCGAGCGAGACGGGAATCGCTGAGTCGCGCGAGATACGATTTGTCAGCAAGTTGTGCTAGCCCCACAGATCTATAGTTGCGCAGACGATGTCAAACGGTCATCATGAATGAGCGCGTAAAATTCATTCAATAATTAGTTAGTTAACAAACAATACAACCTGCACACACCGTACTGTCCTTACCGTTCCGTATTTTAGACCCTCTGCCCCACGTGTTAAGGTTTAATATGAACTTCAGTCCACGCCTTAGTACGTTTCACAGGTGTGAGGAAGTAATGTTTGGGTTGTAAATGTCACTTATTGACGAGTTTACGATTGCGCGGGCGATTGTATTGCGGCGGGCCGTTGCACTTTCTTATGTAACTAGAGTTCTATAATAGAACCTTGAGTTGTAGATAATCTTTTTTTTTTAACCTGACTGTGGCTTTATAGGCCGGGCCCAATAAAGCGATAGGAGTGCGCGGTTGGAGAGTAGCCTGGGGACAATCCAGGGGAAAACCTCCGGCACGACCACGCGTGTGGTTTGGAACACTGGAATACTCTAAGAGTTTGCGCTCCAGTGAGATTGGTTGAGCGGTTTCAACCGAATCTGAGGTGTGTAGATAATCGAACTTCGTTCAATATTAGGGCAAATACCTAATTAGCGTAAGGAGTCATGTATAATATTTTCATTGTATCTAGTTAAAAATAAAATAAATAAATAAATATAAGAGGACAATCTTACACAAATCGAACTAGCCCCACAGTAAGCTCAAGAAGGCTCGTGTTATGGGTAATAGACGACGATATATTTAATAGATATAAATACTTAAATACATAGAAAACATCCAAGACTCAGGAACAAATATTCATGCTCATCACACAAATATTTGCCCTGACCGGGATTCGAACCCAGGACCGTCAGCTTCACAGGCAGGTGCACTACCAACTAGGCTAAACCGGTCGTCAGGTTTAGTTGACACAGTTCTTGCAGGAAAGCATATCAAACGATTCGACATGTTTTGTTTTCTTGTGTAACTAACTACACATTGTAAATACCTATTGTTATTTTTTCCTCGTTTTTCTTTCAATTCTCTTTTGTTGTTTACCACTTACATTTATTTAAGTAGGTTAAGTAGTATCATTGTAATAAGCATATTTTGGAGAAAATGACTGACTGTCGAGTTTCTTTCGGCGTTTCTTCTCGGCAGTGGTCTCATGAGAAACGCTAGTCGTTTTTGACTTGTAAAAGTGCTTTTGCGGCCTACTTGCAGGATAAAGTTCATTTATTTCATTTATTAGGTAAATGGAAGCCGTGTCGAAGACTTTTTCCTAAAACTGGCCGATTGCCGCCATACTAATAGGACTCCTTTAATCTCGGAAATCATCCTTTAAGGGGGTGGCAGTTTGTATAAAATAAATACAAATAAATAAATAAATATTTGTGGACAATCTTACACAAATCAACCTAGTCCCAAACTAAGCAAAGCTTGTACTATGAGTACTAAATGACGATATACATACTTATATAGATAAATATATACTTATATACATAGAAAACATCCAAGACTCAGGAACAAACATTCGTGTTCATCACACAAATAAATGCCCTGACCGGGATTCGAACCCGGGACCTCCAGCTTCGAAGGCAGGGTCACTACCAACTAGGCTAAAGCGGTCGTCATGGAAGAGTAATGGCTAGTAAGCGCCTGATATAAAAAAATAGCAAAATTCTATCGCGATGATAGAGTTCTGACGCAGACGAAGTCGCGGGCAAAAGCTAGTATTAATAAATGTAGCGTTACCTTCTGCCGGATTGGAGACGGCGTCGTGCACTAACGACGCCAGACAACCGGACAGGCCTGCAACCGAGACGATAACACGTTATTCACACTATAGTTCAGGCAACGCATGCTCAATAAAAGGGGGGCTCCCGTACAGATAAAGGGGGTGCGAAAAACACCCCAACACAACTAACTTAACACTAACACACACACGCACGCACGCACGCACGCACGCACGCACGCACGCACGCACGCACACACTTAAAACAGTAATATAAAAAAGGGAGCTTATTTCTGCCAACAAACTGTTATACAGTTTGGCGGAAGTTATAGCAAGTTGTAAAAGAGTACTGTCTTCGTGAATAAATGCCGCTGATCGCTTGAGCGAGAAAACGAGTAGAATTACTATAAAAGTACTTGCTGCTCGCCGGCGGTGGGACAAGTGCCTTAGACTAAACTCGTGTAGGCCTGGCTGCATCCTATTGGTACGGAGTACGGACCGCCTAGTCTGGTCAGTGTTTACCGTGTCTTGGGGGTCATTCATAAAGTATGTCGCACTAATTTCGTGATATTTTGACCCCCCTCCTTTTCACAATTGGTCACATTTGTGACACTGGTAAAAAGTTGATAACACAGTGGTTTACCAATACCATTTTTTCATACCAATCAATAACCACTGAGTTACTCGATTTATAAACATTAGCTGTGGTTCGATATTTACCATGATATTCTAATTAAGCCTCTTACTAAATAACAACACTACAATATGAAATGAGAACCAATTATTTTAAAATCTTGGTAAAAATATGCCCCAATTGTCCAGTGGTAAACCGAAGAGAGAAAATTATCTGCAGCCGCAGTTTACCATGAGTTTACATGACCATACTCGCTAGCGACTGCGTAAGCATTTGTATGGGCAAAAGTACAGCGACTATGGCGGTTACGCAATAGAACTAAGAATCGGCATACTAATTCGTTTACGCAGTCGCTAGCGAGTACGATCATGCAAACTCATGATAAAGGCACTGTTAGCCATTACAGAGATGTAGACGATCGGAGTGCCCTTACAGCTATTAGTTCGCATTACAGGACGACTTGGGGACCTGGGCTGCTCGATCGGCCATCAAGCAGCCCAGGTTGCGTTGAGGTTGGACGTATTTACATGCCACCTGAATGATTTCACAAGGGTCAGTATGTCAATATTGTCTTCTTCTTAGATTGTTTATCTTTAATACTAATCGTATTTTATGTGTTGCTTTAAAGAACATTATATCCTGGTCTCTCGCATTAGATAGATAGATAGATAAACTCTTTATTCATATCCACAACATACATGGCATAACACAGTACTACAATAAAATAAAATATTAACTCTGACAGTATATAAGTAATAACATGCAACTACTTAAGAACTAAGACTTAGAAACTAATCAGATAAGCCATGTGTCATAGCAGAGAATAGGCGCTGGCTCAGCATAAATGCTGTGGCATGCCACAGCGCTGGTATTCTGCCAGAACCTTATAAAATAACGGCCAGTGTGCAACACTAAACAATACGTAGCTGCTGACCTTATAATTAACAGCAATGTACACAGAAAAGTATATCATATTGAGAGTACAAGTGAAAGTGTGCGTGCGTGTGTTTGTTGTGTGTCTGTGTGTGTGTATGATTGTGTGGCAGTTATACGAATAATTACTGAGAGGAAAGAATATATAAAATGGGATAAACTACAGGAATCAGATATATTAGGTATTAGGTATTAACCTGTAATGATAGACTTAAGTTATTGTTGAATAAATAAATAAATAAATAAAAAATCACGGGTAGTGATGGCGACGTACCGTGTGTGAGGTGGTCGTGGCGATGCCTCGTGAGGTGTCCGAGCGTGTGTTTGCTGTGCTCGTACGTGGCGAAGAAGCAGGCGTGCGCCGGGCCCGCGCCGAGCACCACCGCCGACATGCCGCGGATGGGCCTGCGAAACACATCGGCACTTCAACAACGCCACCCAGTTTTAAACATATGTGATAATCCATATTGAAAGGAACCTTATGGCGGCCAGCACTTACGCCTTTATTGCCGCTGTTCCAATACAATAGTGAATAGGTGTAACGTAAGCGACTGCCGCCATAAGGTCCCTTTCGATGTGGATTATCACATATAACTCCTGTTAAGGCTGCCGCGAATAAACCAGTTGCAGAGGGGTGAGGGCTGAGGAGGATGACGTCAGTACCGCGGCGTTATATGGGTCATTACTTTTTCATGACAAGTTTTCTATTACAAAAAAAAACTACATAAATTTACACTAACGTGAGACATGGAACTCACTTGGAAAGTCACCGACCGGTTGCCTTGATAACACTCAACCTGATGAAGGACTCCAATTGTAGTCCGAAACAATACAATACAATACAATACAAATTTTATTTATTTACCAGATTGTATATGTGTTCATTCAGAAAGTTAACCATAACCTTAGTTTATAACATTACATTAGAGCAATCAGTGGTCTTCACACTAGGCCGAGCCTGTGTCGTGAAGGCCGTATGATATTACCGGAAGATTTAAACAGCAAGATGATACAGATGATCTCAGGATTTACAGTTAGAACAACAAGTAAACAGAATGATGGAGCAAAGAGACTTAGTAGTGTGTGTGTCACATGTCGCAAATAGTGACTTTCCAAGTGAGTTCCAACCGTTGTTCTCATATTTAAAAAAAAAACTATGATATGTATTGAATCAGTGTACAAAAATAGGAATTAGAAATAGTACCTGAAACTAATAAAAGGAATTTATAGATAAAAATACTTAAATATTAACATATTGCTGTAAAAGGTTGGTAACACAGTGGTAAAAACCATTTTTTCATACAAACGGTGAGAGATCCAAGGACCACTGAGTTACTCGATTTATGAATATTAGCTGTGGTTCGTTAATTACCAGAACTATCGGATGTGATACTGCAATTAAACCTCTTTCTAAATAACAACACAAAAATATGAGGTGAGGGCCAAGTATTACAAAATCTGCATTAAAAAAAAAGTGTCTGAAAATTATGTACATGAAAAAGTAGAATGGTCCATATCTGCGCGGCCGATGGAAGCGGTGTCCGCTTTCGACCACCGCCTCGTGCGAGCAATCCCACTCCAATTAAATGTATTTTCACACCTGCTATTCAGGAAAGAGTTATTGTTGCCCTCGAATGAAGGGTCAAAGATGTACTTTTCTTCCCTCATTTGAGGGCAACAATAACTCTTTTCCTCATAGAAGATGTGAAAAGCAGTATGTGACACTGTAGTAAAATCATTTGTAAGATATTTCATGTTTTTAGCAGCGGGCCTCATAGACGGTGTGAAAAGCAGTGAGGGATTCTAACGTAGAATCTTGAGCGTAGCGAGGGATTCAAGTGTTTACGCCTAAGACGAAAATAATTTTGCTACCGTGTGACACAATCTACTATTTTTAACGGTATTAAAACTTGTAATTAGAAGCAGGAGTTTTTCTTGAAGAGACGAAACCCCTCAGCTGTGCTGTTCATCAATAGCAGCCCCGACAACTCCCGTGAGAAATAGAAATACATTTATTTGCTAGAATGTAGGTACAAAATGGTGACAATTATACAAAACGAGCCATATACATTCAGCCAACTGGTGGCATGCAAAGTGAATATTATGAATTTAACAAATAACATCAGCCCCACCGCGCGATCGCGACAACAGTGACACATATAGTCCCTATTCGTCCTGGTACCGCCGCACACCGGGTAGAGTCAGTCCGACCCAGGTCGGGCCTAGCTGAGTTTCTTGCTGGACTCTTCTCAGCTAGGCTAGGTTTAGTGAACCAGCGACAAAACTCCCAGTAGCTCGATTCCACTCACACCTCAGATTCGGTTGAAACCGCTCAACCAATCTCACTGGAGCGCAAACTCTTAAGAGTATTCCAGTGTTCCAAACCACACGCGTGGTGTGTGCCGGAGGTTTTCCCCTGGATTTTCCCCAGGCTACTCTCCAACCGCGCACTCCTATCGCTTCATTGGGCACGGCCTATAAAGCCACAGTCAGGTTCAAAAAAAAAAACATAATAATCATGTTAATTGTTAGAGCAGTCAGTAAAACAAATAATTGGTGTGCGTCGAATGTCAAAAAATAAAAACATATACAATGAGAATTTAAAATTATCAAGAATATAAGCTACAGCCATATTGAAATATGGTCACACCTCTTTAAGGTCGAATATCGCTCGACATGTTTCGGACCAATACGTGACCCTTAATCATTAGGACCAGCCGTTTAGCATTGCACGCTCGCTCTGCTCGATGTTGCGAACTTCGTATAGTACCGTCCCTTTCAATCTCGAGTTATACACTATATGAGTGAAAGGGACGGCACGATACGAATTTCGGAGTAGCCCCTAAAGATTTCCTAATATCCAAATCAATTTCACAGAGCAACTTCGAACTAAATCCAACCTATTTTCACATACCAGCAGAGTCTGTGTTATTGAAGTATATTTTGCTGTCTTTTAAAACATTTTTTTCCTACATTGCGGTTATTTACTTGCGGTGAAGTCCCTCTTTGATAAAATAACATAAGTATTACAGTCCCTATTGTGACAGATATAACTTGTTTACTGTATTACGCATGCGTTAGATAAAATAATTATGATACCTTAATATTTACTTTCAACTTCGTTTCGTTTTATGAATGAAATATCCTTAGTTACTTCAAAACCAGAAATAAAAGAAAAGTCGAAAAAATTAGGCACCGAGTAGTATTTGAACCTGCGACCTCCCGGCACCAGGGACCGATACCGGTGTTTTTATAAAACCCTGAATTAGCCCAATATTTTGGATTATTTTTTGCTCTTTACGTATACATATAGGGCTAAATCATGTATTTAGGTAACAACGTCGTATTATTAGATTGTCCCATTAAAAACAAAATAATTAATTTATTTATAACTTGAAACAAACATAAAAAACACAATTAAAATATAAAGTTAAATAATACATCACTAACCTAATTAAACTAACTAAATCTATAACTAAACTATAAAAAGAAGATGCCCCCCAAGTCCCCATCACTGGCTATAGTGCCCAGAAGGCTGGCAGCGTTTCCTCTTTGGATTGCGAGGCTAATCCTCTGGCCAAAATAGCTGCCAGCCCTCTGGTCACCCGACATTTCAACAAGGCGCTCCGCTATTTCCTTGAAGAGCGCCTTCGCACCTGGACCCCATGGCCCCAAGGTTTCGACTCCAAATGGCGCAAATATATAGCCCTCACTGAGGACGGCATATTTGCGCCGCTTGTTTTGCTCCGGATAATAATAATGAACCGGTGACCGTAATAATACCGGTATTTTTCTATGGAGAAAATACCGGTATCCGATCCCTGCCCGGCACTCGCGGCCAGTCGCTCTAGCCAGCTGAGCTATAGGTGCAACTGCCACTCGGCCCCAAATTCTTCAACCGTTCCTTCATTTATACAAACGCCTGGATTTATTAGTTTGCGATAGCAGCGGTACTGCTTAGCACAAAATTAATCTCAAATACTTAACTTACTTTTACTTTTTAGTTCGCCTTTGTACATGATTGATCTGTTTTTTTTCTGTATAATTTATTTTACTTGTCTTGTGTACAATATAGTACATTACTTACCAAGGGCGGTAAAACAAAGAATGTCTCAGATCGCAGGTATTTGATAATTATGCGATCTGAGGCTTTCTTAATTACCGCCCGAGGTAAGTACAAAATTTTATGTCACCCGCTGGCCAGGAAGTGGGATTTTCCGCGCGCGGAGCGTGCGGTAATTGCCACTTTATGGCCAGGTGTCACATAAAAGTATTTACATACATACATACTTATTTATAATGATATTCGGCAATAACTATCGAATAAATGACGATGCGACGTACAAAGAGCACGAATTATACTCCTTGCATTATCATTAGCGTGATGGCTTCGTCACGGTAGAGGACCATTATATTCAAGGTTTCTTTTTTACCAACGACCATTTATACGTACGTAGGAAATCGATATTTACCCACTTCCAGCCAGATTGATTGAATACCTAGACGATAAAATATAACAAACTAAACGCACGCACTGGCGCACATACACATACACACGCACCCACATACACTCGCACACACACACACACACACAAGAGACACACACACACACACACACGCACACACACACAGACACACGCATATAACGATAAAATAATAATAATTAAATGTGTATAAAGCTCATAACGAACGGCACAGGACCGGTCTAAATGGCGAGCCTTGGGGGAGGCCTATGTTCAGCAGTGGACGTCTTTCGGCTGAAATGATGATGATGATGATGAAGCTCATAATAATAAAATTGTACTAGAATTATTCTTGAATTGTGAATTTAGTTATAAGTATTAGATTGCGATGCCCTTGCAGGGTGCATGTTTGATACATAAGCTTAGAGTTAACACCATGTAATCTTAACATGTATGCAATAAATGAATTGAATTGACTTCAATGGGGGGGCTACCGCGTATGAATCGCCGCTAGAGGCGCTAATGTAGCGCGAGGTCTCCGAAATGTCAAATGTCACTCTTTGTGGTTGCGCTACGCGAATAAATATACCACAACCAGGTCCAAAAAAAGCTTGAAATTTCATATGGCGTTTCCCGGATGCCGACACGAGTGTTGTGTCGCGTCGACTGCCCACAATCAGAGCATAGGAATTGCTTTGTTTTGAGACTGACCTCCAAGTTATATTTATATCCTGCAGGGTTCATTTTAGTTTGGCACGTAATCCCAAGATTTAGAGTCGTTTTACGAAAGCATCTGTTATCTGAGCTCCCAACCCAACCTCTGTTTTGAGACTGACAGGGGCTCCAATGGGCTCCACGCGCTATTCATCGATTTATGACGAGTTTCGAGTTGATATAGCTCCGTCATAACTATAGATATATTAAGGCTCGGTTTTATAAAGATCCGTTAGACCTTATGTCGGTTTGTTATGTCAAAAAATGTACTGAGTTACTGAAATTTGATCTGACATTTGGTCTTACGGATCTTTATAAAACCTTAGGGCCTTAGGGCACAAACGGTTATCGGTTCCTCAATTCTTTATCTACATTTGCAAGAGAATGAGAGATTAAAAAAAAACTGACTTCTTATTTTTTTACGATATTCAAACAGTATGTATGTAAGTCAGTATGTTATTTATGCATCTATACATATGAAATGTACTCGTACATGTAACTGTTCCTTATTGAAGTCTCTAAACAACGCAAGAGAGATTTTTATTTTAACTCATCTTCACGCCCAAAAAAATGTTTTTTTGGCCTATAATTGCCAAATTTTGATACCATATATCTCGAAGACAGTGAGTTTTGAAGTAAATATGATATACTATTTCGGTATACATCGTTGTTCTTAATACAATAAGCTATAAAAAACACGAGAAAACGGAGAGTTACAGATCGAAGGTCTTTGGGAGCTACGAGCCCCTTAAGTCTTTCATCATCATCATCATCATTTCAGCCGAAAGACGTCCACTGCTGATCATAGGCCTCCCCCAAGGCTCGCCATTTAGACCGGTCCTGTGCCGTTCGTTTCCACCGGATTCCCGCGACCTTCACCAGGTCATCACTCCACCTCTCCTCCTAAGTCTTTAAACATATTTTTTTTTTTTTTTATACAACGCCGGTGGCAAACAAGCTTACGGTCCACCTGATGGTAAGCGGCCACCGCAGCCTATAGACGCCCGCAACTCCAAAGGAGTTACGCGTACGCGTTGCCGACCCTTTATAAAATTTGAGGATGCACTGTGTTGACAACAGAAGGGACAAATATAGGTCTCTCGCTCTGAACATAGTGCATCCTAGGGAGCTCTGGCCACCTTGCTCACCTCCAGGAACACAACACTACATACTCGTATAGTAGATAAAGTTATTATGGCTGTGGTCTTCTGCAAGGCGGAGGTACTTCCCAGTTGGGCTACTTCAAATTCGAGCAAGATGACATTTTGCTGTGCCCTACCTCTCTTATCTATGTAGATACATATACTATATCATCTTGTGTCCTAATCCTAACACGGCTCGTGAACTACGGTCTGTGGCGCTACCGCGAACAGCAAACGAAGTTTTCCCTCTCTGTCGCACTTGCAAGTTTGCATATAAGTGAGACAGAGAGGGAGAACTTCGTTTGTGGTTCGCGGTAGCCCCTCTGGCCCTGATGTGCTACCGCGAACCACAAACGAAGTTTTCTCTCTCTGTCGCACCTATGTGAAAACTTGCAAGTGCGACAAAGAGAGAAAACTTCGTTTGTGGTTCGCGGTAGCACTCCTGTACTTCGAATTTCGTATCGTCCCGTCCTTTTTCGACCAGCGCTGGCAATTGCCCGCATTATGCTGAGATGGTATACCGTTTCGAGATAACACAACTTTTTAGTTTTTTGTTTATTTCTATAAATAAATAAATAATAAATAAATATTTGTGGACAATCTTACACAAATCGACCTAGTCCCAAACCAAGCAAAGCTTGTACTATGGGTACTAGGCGACGATATACATACTTATATAGATAAATACATAGAAAACATCTAAGACTCAGGAACAAATATTCGTGTTCATCACACAAATAAATGCCCTGACCAGGATTCGAACCCGGGACCTCCAGCTTCGTAGGCAGGGTCACTACCAACTAGGCTAAAGCGGTCGTCAATCGATCGGTTATTTTCTATTTTGCTGTGTTAATTGTTGTCTTTGTCTGGAATAAATGTTTCTTATTTCTTTTCACTCTCGTGTTATTCACTATATGAATGAAAGGGACGGCACGATACGAATTTCGGAGTAGCCCTTCAGAGGGGCTACCGCGAACCACAAACGAAGTTTTCCCTCTCTGTCTCACTTATATGCAAACTTGCAAGTGCGACAGAGAGGGAAAACTTCGTTTGCTGTTCGCGGTAGCGCCCCTAGTGTGGGAGCACGCATCGACAACTCAGCGTTTAATGGCGCGCGCGAGGATGTGCATGCGCAATTACCGTCGAGGCTCGGCGCTTTCCCTACAAACCAATTTATTATTTACTTGCACTGCAAGTATGGCATACTGCATTGCATTTACGGAAGCCACCTTAAATATTTAGTTTATTCTATTTTTTTGTATTTGTTATTATATGTATGACATTAATTTTGTTATAATTGTAAACTCGAAATTATTATTCCTTCTTGAACTGTAAATTAATATTTTGACATGAAAAATGTATTACTTGGGTCATTGTCAGATTTAGGTGCGCGTCTTTTCGGTGGACATATCAAAAGTTAAGGGCCACAAAGCTTAATTTTGGAGTGGTCTAGTAACCCGCATAAACCGTGTTTCCGTAACTACAAATCCATATAATAAAAACGTAACTTACATGTAGATAAGCCGTTAACTATTGACCAGCGGATGGACTACTTTTGTTTTTACAACTGACAATGACCCACTTATTATAGTCAGACTTTCTTAAATTGTAAATTAATATTTTGACATGTAAAAGTGCCCTTGTGGCATATTTGCAGAATAAATGTTTGATTTTGATTTTGATTTTATAGCGGCAACAGAAATACATCATCTGTGAAAATTTCAACTGTCTAACTATCGCGGTTCATGAGACACAGCCTGGTGACAGACGGACGGACAGCGAAGTCGTAGTAATAGGGTCCCGTATTAACCTTTGGGTACGGAACCCTAAAAAAAATACTGCGCCGACTCTCAAGTCAAAATGAAAATTATCGGTCCTTTACCTATTTGATTGGATCAAAATTGTGAAATCGAACTTAGAATTTATTTTTGAATGTATTGAATCAAAATCAAAATTAATTGAATAATCATTTACTAACTTACGCCCTTATTCATAAAACTTAACAAACCTCTGCTAACTAAAATGTGTTTTGTCCCTTTTTCACAAACATAAAAGTCAAAGTGACAGATAAGGATAAACGAATTTTAGCGGTTACTTAACTAATAGAGGTTTGATTGACGTTTATGAATAAGGGCGTTTAACTATAAGCCACATGTACCTACTAACAAAATTGGATCACTGTTATCTGTAAATAAATACAATTTGAATTTGAATTTACCCATTTCAGTAGAATAGAAACTATGCCATGACTCCAATAGGATTGTACCAAGGTAGGACTTCGGACCCTGGCTTAAAATAGATGTTTGGTAAAAATAACTCATGTTTACAATAACAAGTCAAATGATAAGCATTTGACAAACAACTTTTATTTTACAACACGATGGACACAATTTTACAATACAAATCGTAATAAATTCAATTCATGGAGGCCATCACACTCGTCTAGTTAGGGTTCCGCACCCAAAGGGTAAAACGGGACCCTATTACTAAGACTCCGCTGTCCGTCTGTCACCAGGATGTATCTCATAGTTAGTATTTCTGTTGCCGCTATAACAACAAATACTCAAAAAATAGAATAAAATAAACATTTAAGGGGGCTCCCATACAACAAACGTGTTTTTTTTTGCCGTGAAAAATTCCGCTACACAAGTAACAAAAGTGACGAACATTTCGCTTCCACGATGCAAGACTGTAAAGAGTAAATACTGCTATACATTCTCAAACAAGAGGCTTTATTTATTACCCCACTTACTGTAATACTAAGAAACATCACTACAATATTATCTAAAGTATTCGAGAACTCGTCTTTATTTATTGCGATAAGGAATTCGTGGTACAATTAATATGTAAATGAATTCACACGATGTTTGCAGTCATCGCTTTCATTATAAGCGGCACTATGTAGTTACACGTGGAAAAGATCCAGTAATTTATTTTCCACATTATAGGCTATAACTAGGCAGCTTTATAAAGAACTTAACATCATCTCTTTGGCCATTCAGCGTGGCAACGCCGCCGGGGTTATGGGAACTTTCGAGCCATCTACGATCCGGGGCGGTCCTTTATGTTAAGTTAATTTGACGAAGCATGTTGCGGATTTCATTTTTGAAAGAAAAAAAAAACTTAACATCAGGCACTTAACATTCTTGTCAAGTATGGCACTGAGTTATACCACATGACAAAGAAGTCATCTTTGTTCACAATTTTTGCCCTGAATCATCATCATCATCATCCTAGCGTTATCCCGGTACAGTTGCATAAAGGATGCCCGAGGTCCGCTGAGAATCCCAAGAGTTGGCGTAGGCACTAGTTTTTACGGAAGCGACTGCTATTTGACCTTCCAACCGGAGGGGAAACCAGACCTCATTGGAATTAGGCTTGTCAAGTGAGTGATTGAAAGAATTTTTGCCCTGAGTGTCGTGTAAAATTCACAAATTCATCCTTTTATTCAGGCTCTGGTGGCATTAGGTTTCTTCACGTGAACTGGAGAGCAATTTTAATGTTTAATGTTTTAATGTTTATTTGGGCAAACAACGGTACAAATAATACTTAAAATTATAACTTACACTAGATACATCGACCAGTAAAGCTGCCACTACTATGTAATACATCTAAATTATTGACATACTTAATCGTGATGGTAACCAAAAACAACATATTAGACTTATTTCTACACTTTGAGGGCATTAAACATGCAAGAAATGAATAAACTTAAACTAGATTAGGTTTAACGTAGTATCCACGCTGGTCTAAGAGGAATTCTGAAACTCAACGACAAATGAGAATGGCCCGTGCCGCGTGCTCCTACAAAACGTCAGTCGCTAGCGTTTAGTTTTCGATAGGTAATTTACCTTAGAACTCATACTACCGATCCTTAGTTTTATGAGTGACCACCAGAGGCGCTGTACTTTTATACATACAAATTGTTTACGAAGTCGCTAGCTAGTACGGTCATTGTAAACTCATGGTATTGCTACTGCACTGTTGTTTATTCGAAAAACCAATTGAATTTTAATTACTATCACATTTCTCCCACGAGGGTAGCCCCCACGCCCGACCTAGTGTCAGTCAGTTCCAGCTTACGAGAAATACAAAAATGATTTCAATTCAGTACGCTGATCGGAGCGACCACATTAGTGAGCGATCTAACAATTAGCGAAGTAATGCAGTGTTAATTTTTTTTAATTAATCCGAGCGAGGCGGAACCGGGTACTCGACTAGTGCAAATTGAGTTATTTGCTGGCGCTCCTCAGTGATGTAACCTGTAGTTTCAGACATATTGAAAAAAAAAGACATATTTTAAATAAATAATAATAAATAAATATTAGAGGACAATCTTACACAAATCGAACTAGCCCCACAGTAAGCTCAAGAAGGCTTGTGTTATGGGTACTAAACGACGATATATTTAATAGATATAAATACTTAAATACATAGAAAACATCCAAGACTCAGAAACAAATATTCATGCTCATCACACAAATATTTGCCCTGACCGGGATTCGAACCCAGGACCGTCAGCTTCACAGGCAGGTGCACTACCCACTAGGCTAAACCGGTCGTCATTGAGTCAAATGAGGGTGGATTCTCGCCCCCCGCACCACCGCCGCCGCCAACATCAAGCACCGATCGAGTCGCGCGCGCAGTGCTAGACGCGCGGCCGTCGTGACTGGTTCTCATGATGAAGGGCCACGTATTGTTCCGAAACATGTCGAACGATAACCGACCTTAAAGACGTGAGTGACCCGTTTATTATATTTCAATAATGTATTTGGATGTTACAGGCTTCTAACTGGTTGCTTGCATCCATTCTATCCATGACGAATACACTGGATTTATGTTCCAATGGGTCGGCAGAGGCATTGGGCAAGCAAGATGATGTATTTAAATCGCTACGCCTACGACCTTGTTTTTGCTACAGTATTAATTTGCAATGCAATAATATGTATTGTATTATTTACCATATATTTCAATATAAAAAAAGTATAGTATAAATTTACATTGTAAATAGATTCACAGGACCTCTGATGAAAGGTCTGTCATATTCTTAAAGTATATATAATATATTACCAGTCGCAACAAATAAGGATTCTACGGATTTAGCCAATTTTGACTACAACAAGAGGCTACTCTCCTACCGCGCACTCATATCGCTTTATTGGGCCCGGCCTATAAAGCCACAGTCAGGTTAAAAAAAAAACAGCGATAGGGAGAACCTGGCGGGAGATTCTAGAACCAATCGAGAGTCGAAGGGACAAGAATTTGGACTAAATAGTGAAGAAATCCTCAAAACTCTAACCGCCACATAAATAGCGTGTAGTAGCACAGAATAAAGAAGTCTTGTCTGAGGTCGAGGGTTCTTTAAATACTACGCTGTCATCACTCAGGCCCGGAGATCTCCGGGGCGCATAAAAAAACAATGTCACTTGTTTTTTTCGCCAGGAGGCAACAGGTAAAGCACTTCAGGATATTTATTTATTTATTCACTTAAGCACACAAGTTTATAATACAAGGAGATGTCTGGCGGACCCCAAACTAGGCTGAGCCTGTATCTTCGGGCCTTGGAGTGCAGATATGTGAGACAGATTTGATTAAGTGAGCAGACTCTTTTTATAATAAGATAATAACAAGACAAATTAAAGAAATTACACGACAAGTGCATGAGACACGTGTGTGTGTGGGTGTGCGTGCGTGTGTGTGTGTATGTCGCAGAACATGTATGTATAGCATGCGCATGCCTCTTTTATCAGTCGAAATAAATAGAATCTATTTGCGAATTCTAAAACGGAGTCGAGTCTTACTCATCAGGCGTATTGTGCAGCGCGTTTGCAAATTATCGTACCGGATGTTATCCGCTTCAATTATATCAAGGCAATTTTCCTTCGGCAAATAGTCTGGCTTTTTCATTATAATGAAAACAAGGTCGGCTTTTGGAGTAATGAGAAATGATTTCTGTGGGGTGAGCATGACTGCCAGAATTTCCCACACGATTAATGTTATAGCAGTAGGTCGGCGTAACTATAGTAGGAAATGCATTAAGAGGCCTTATAAATTTTAAAATGTTTTGATTTCAAATTATGACAAAAGTATTGATAATACCAATAAAATGATTAGAGGGTACGATGGTTTTATTAAAGTTTTATATAGTAGCATAGCCATTTGTTGATTTTATTGTGTGTAGTAGAATTTAAGCGGAAAAAACTAGTTTTTAGCTTGAAAATGGTCGATTTGGAGTGATGTTTGAAACGATATTTCTTAATGAAAAATCGAAAAAATACATTTAAAATTTATGACATTAGATCGCAATAGTCCTTTTCTAGATAGTAACATGATATGATAAAATGTCAAGATACGTGTCAATTCAATCAGAAAATCGTCTAAACAGATGAGTATTTTAAAACCAGGGACCGATACCGGTATTTTAAAAAAACCCTGAATTAGCCCAATATTTTGGATTATCTTTTGCTCTTTACGCAGGGCTGAATCATGTATTTAGGTAACAACGTCGTATTATTAGATTGTTCCATTAAAAACGAAATAATGAACCGGTGACCGTAATAATACCGGTATTTTTCTATGGAGAAAATACCGGTATCCGATCCCTGTTTAAAACTGATATGGACCGGATATCAATGTAAATCGTTGTAGCTGGTGTCCCGTCCAGGGCTCGGAACCGGTTTTACTATTTTTGAAATATCTCCTAAAGTACTTTTCATATCCCCATTTATATTTTTAAAATTGGTTTTTGTTAGCCTTTATCTATGATATAAATGATTTAAAATACGAAAAAATATCGTAAGACGCAATTAACCGAAATTATTAACCGGTTATGCTCGCAGGACTGACGGTCGATGGGGCCAGAAACTGCTTGAGTGGCGTCCACGCACCGGAAGACGAGCTGTCAGTAGGCCTCCGACAAGGTGGAGTGATGACCTGGTGAAGGTCGCGGGAATCCGGTGGAAACGAACGGCACAGGACCGGTCTAAATGGCGAGCCTTGGGGGAGGCCTATGTTCAGCAGTGGACGTCTTTTGGCTGAAATGATGATGATGATGATGATTAACCGGTTAATTGTATGAAGACGAAACCGGTTTCAGAGCCCTGGTCCCGTGTACCACTGCACACGGTTCTCTGAAGGACGAAACGGAACATTACGTGTGTATTGGCAACATCGTACGTGTTACTTACTACGTTGTTTATTTCTAATCTAGAAGACGGAGCAAGGAAGATAATAGCAATAAGTGTATCGTTTCAGTATACAACGTGCCTTGAGAGCAATCATAGTGTTCAACCAATCAATCAATTCAACCGAGCAAAGGCCTCTTTCAACTATTGAGTAGTCCCGGATATTTGAAATATGTACAATTGCCGCCAGTGGGTGGGACTTCCTTTTAGGTATGCGAACCTGTGTTAGGTTGTCCCGCTCATCCATAGATAAATATCTTTTTAGGAAATATTACAGTACTTTTTAACAATATATTTAGGTGCATGCACTATTAAATACTATTATATTTGCTTATAGAAATGATATTGAGAAGAGATATTTCGCATGTGTGTGTCTGTGGAACCTGGCACGTCATTAGTTGAGCAACACACATGTCATCGTCATATAAGCAGAGTAACGACAGTACGAGTGATATAAAAGGACATACTTATTGTGCCAAACCCAAGTAGAAAAACCACATTGGTCGCTTTTATACTTTACCGTGGACACGGACGTCCACGTCACGATTTTTCCGTTACCGTCCGCGATAATATCGAAGACGTCGATGCATGACGCTTTCATAGTTTGCCTATTTTACCGTGACGGCAAGTTTTTTTTATCCCACACTAGCGACCCGCCCCGGCTTCGCACGGGTGCAATGCTGATGCATGTATTATACATATAAACCTTCCCCTTGAGTCACTCTATCTATTAAAAAAAAACCGCATCAAAATCCGTTGCGTAGTTTTAAAGATTTGAGCATACATAGGGATATAGGGACATAGGGACAGAGAAAGCGACTTTGTTTTATACTATGCAGTGATCATACATTTCAAACTATTTAATATTGACGTTATCCAAGGAAAGGTAACGTTATCAGAGACAAAAAAAATGAATTTAGTTGAAAATGCGGCAAACGCTGACATTTACAATGACAGCTACAATTTCGTATTTTTACGCACAACATGCGCATTTATCGTCACGATATCGTGGGGAAGGCAGGGAGCCTACGGCATATCGTGGACGTCCACGGCGTGCCGTTACCGTCCACGGTAGAATTTAAAGAGCGTCTTGAGGGGATACCCCGCAATTCAAAATCCGAACTTCGTGTCGTGCCGTCTCTCTCACTCACGAGAGTGAAAAGGACGGCACGATACGAAGTTCGGATTTTAAAGTTCGGAGTACAGGCTCTGCTCTGCATACATTTTCATACATATTAAGTCCCCTGTTTTATCGTGACGGTAAATTATGGACGTCCACGGTAAAGTATAAAAGTGACCATTGAATATGAGCAGTCAGTTACACTAATGGTATTCAAGGCCTGAAATCTTTGCAAAGAGGCCCGTGTACTCGTACCACACTACCCTGAATTAGAGGATTCATGGGCGCCGTGTGAGATGGAACGCTGCGCTTACGGCGTCCAACTCAGACACGACGCGTACGCTTAGGCATTCCCGCCGGTGGGGACGTCCACCGCGCGATCGCGACAACACAGACACATATAGTCCCTATTCGTCCCGGTACCGCCGCACACCGGGTAGAGTCAGTTCGACCCAGGTCGGGCCTAGCTGAGTTTCTTGCTGGACTCTTCTCAGTTAGGTTAGGTTTAGTGAACCAGTGATAAAACTCCCAGTAGATCGATTCCACTCACACCTCAAATTCGGTTGTAACCGCTCAACCAATCTCACTGGAGCGCAAACTCTTAGAGTATTCCAGTGTTCAAAACCGTCCGCGTGGTTGTGTCGGATGTTTCCCCCTGGTTTTTCCCCAGGCTTCTCTCCAACCGAGCAAACAAAAAATTGTAATAGAATAACTGGTGCGGTTCTCCCAAGGACCGCTATACAATCTTACCCCCCCCCCCCAATATATTGGAAAGATCTTCTTTGGAATAATCGAATGCGTGAAAGCGACTATTTCGTGTTGTACTGTAAAAGTATTAAAAAAAATGAAATACACTTTAACGAATATTTAAGAATGTCACGAACATCATTTGAGGAACTTTTACAATTAATTCAAGATGAGATGAGATGGGAGGGGCGCTGCGCAGGCGCTGGCTAGACGCCGGCATTTTTCAACACCTGACGTCGAGGCAGCGCTGTGCGGACGCCGCGTCGACGCTGCGCAGGCGTTAGGCCGGGGTCGTTTTCACCCGCCGCCCGCGGCCGACAGCGGCCCGCCGCCCGCGGCGTCTGAATGGTATGTTCGGGAATGCTCGCACGCGGCGGGCGAAAACGACCACTCCCGAGCATTCCCGAACATACCATTCAGACGCCGCGGGCGGCGGGTGAAAACGACCCCGGAGGGGCTACCGCGAACCACAAACGAAGTTTTCCCTCTCTGTCTCACTTACGTCCAAACTTGCAAGTGCGACAGAGAGGGAAAACTTCGTTTGCTGTTCGCGGTAGCGCCCCTGGCTTAACGAGACGCAGACGTTCGAAAGACGCCACTAACGTTGCGGCGCCGTAACGTAAACGTTGCGTCGGCGCTGCGCGGGCGTTCACTAGACGACGACGCTAAGTGGGCGCGGACCCAAAGAGTTAGTGACGGTGTTAGATTATTTTTAGCTTGTATTTGTACCGGTCAAAAAAATGAATTCTCAACCTGGAGTAGGCACTAATAAAGCAAAATAATAATAACTCTGATAAAACTGGGCCAAGTGCATAATCTAACGCACGTATTATGATACTAATAAACTGTTATTCCATCGTACAACTGATAAGTTACACAGCCTGCGTGGATTAGATAGTTGTTTCGCATATGTCGTAATAAAGTAAAATGTACGTTATTGCGATAGAAAAAAAGTTTACTTTGTCTTCATAGAATGAAAACTAAGGCCTTATCGGTTACTACAATCATGCGTACATTGATAGATTGCGGCGGTTACTCAGAGAAACCGAACTTAGCACCGGTATCAGTAAGATCTAGGTGAGGCTAGAGTCCTAGGAGCTCAACCAATGGCGGGGACGTCCACCGCGCGATCGCGACAACACTGACACATACAGTCCCTATTCGTCCCGGTACCGCCGCATACCGGGGAGAATCAGTCCGATCCAGGTCAGGCCTAGCTGAGTTTCTTGCTGAACTCTTCTCAGCTAGGCTAGGCTTAATGAACCAGCGACACCACTCCCGGTAGTTCGAATTCACTCACACCTCAGATTCGGTTGAAACTTTAAAACGCTCAACCAATCTCACTGGAGCGCAAACTTTTAGAGTATTCCAGTGTTCCAAACCACACGCGTCGTGTCGGAGGTTTTACCGCGCACTCCTATCGCTTTATTGGGGCCGGCCTATAAAGCCACATGTTTTTTTTTTAATTATTTCTAAGAAAAATACAAAATGTGTACTTAGACTAAAGTTTCGCCAAACTGCGAGGAAGTTTGTTGGCGATGCGCTTATCCAATTTATTAAAATTAGGAGGTACACGTACGCTTACCTCCGGTATGTGAATCTTCCCGGGACAAATCTTTCAATGGGTCAAGCCCCACCCAAACGTCTTTAAGAGCCCTTATGAGTTATAAAATGCTCATCTATTTAGGCCATTTTCTGTTTGATATGACACATATCTTGATATTTTCTCAGTGTTACTATCTAGAACAGGACTATTGCGACCTAATGTAATTTGACGACCGGTTTAGCCTAGTGGGTAGTGCACCTGCCTGTGAAGCTGACGGTCCTGGGTTCGAATCCCGGTCAGGGCAAATATTTAAGAAAGAAAGAAAGAAAGAAAAACCATTTATTCAATAGAGCACACACAACCGGTCATAATAAATAGGTATAAGATAATACACAGTGAGTGAAGGTGCACAATGAGTCCAGCAATGTGTGCCATAAAGAAAAGGCTGAGACTCAGCATGTGTTGCTATTTGCCGTGCAAACTGCAACGCTGTTATTCTGCCACAGCCTATGAGTCTAATTCGCAGTCTAGTCCATTAAAATCATACAAAAAAAGAGAAAAAATATATATGAGTCTTGTAGTTAATTATTATTTCTCATAACTACTTGTGAATAATGATGCTGACAAAACCATTATACTAATTTCTAAAGTTACCAAAACAATTTAATAATGTTTGCTTTATATAGTTTCCATGTTTGCCTAAATAGTTCAAGTTAACCAGCGCCTTGGCATATGCTGTAATCTGTAAATAAATGTGTTAATAGATAAATATCAATAGAAAAAAGAAACGAATATGAATAAATGTGAAACCCAATAATAATAATGTGTATTTATGTAAATAAACTATGAGTACAATTTGTAAATATGTATAAATTTTGTACATAATAGGTTAAGTAGAGATCAGGATAGCAGCTCCAGCTTTTTGAGTAGCATGTAGTAATTCACGCAGTTTTCGCTGGAAGCAGAACTTGGATCTACAATTCCTAATCATAATTGTGTGATGAGCATGAATATTAGTTTCTGAGTCTTGGATGTTTTCTATGTATTTAAGTATTTATATCTATTAAATATATCGTCGTCTAGTACCCATAACACAAGTCTTCTTGAGCTTACTGTGGGGCTAGTTCGATTTGTGTAAGATTGTCCTCTAATATTTATTTATTTTATTTAATGTCATAAATTTTAAACGTAGTTCTTGATTTTTTCATTAAGAAATATCGTTACAAACATCACTCCAAAACGACCATATTTAAACTAAAAACTTTTTTTCCCGCTTAAATTCTACTATGCAAAATAAAATCAAGAAATAGCTATATCACTATCTAGAACCTTTATAAAGTCATCGTATCCTTTAAACACTATTGGTATTATCAATACTTTTGTCATAATTTGAAATCAAAACATTTTAAAACTTATCAGCCGCATCATATAAAAAATAATGTAACTTCAAAGCAGCGGAATCCCTTATCGCAACGCACGCGCATCATATCAAACCCAGATGCCGCGTTTAATTCTATCACACGTACGATTGATAACGTCGGCGGCTCGCTCACTTAATTTTGAGGCAATTGTCAAACACAGATGTAATATATCTTATTAATCTGTCTGTACACACATATATAAGAATTACAGTCCAGATCTAGACTTTAAGCTAAAGCGAAATCACGATTTGAAACGGGATATTTACCGTGTATATTTGTATTTTTGAGTTCCCGGGTGGTAGTGACGGTGACACTGTGCGAAAAAAGCGAACCAGGAAGAGGGTACATCGCTATGGTGTGTGGGTAGACCACAACTAAAACTCGCAGCACGTCAGTTAATCCTTGATAATGGCGCTTGCAACAGTGCCGAAATATCGGGAACTCAAAAATACAAATATACATGGTGGGGTCCCGTTTCAAATCGTAATTCTAATGTAAATGACCATGTAAGGTTGAAATCTTATATTAAAGCGAAATCATGCGAAAGCGGTGTGCCTCACTACTGAACCGCTGGCGGGGCAGCGCCAACAGCATCCTGATGGCGTTAGCTGATAGATGGGATTCCCCCCTTATGCATAGATGGACTAAGCTCGATACATTTATAAAATAAATAGTAGATTATGTAATAGTGTACGTGTGTAGTAAAATCATTGTTTGAATAAGAAGTCATAAGAATAAAATCAGATTGATTTTATTCCCATCGAAATTATTCAAATAAATTTGGTCGGGAATAATTCGTACGTGAGAAAATTGAATGAAGATCACTTATTCTTAGTCAAAGAAATTTAATCGTGATTCTTTATTTTAAATAATATTGCAAGAATAAAAGTGCAGTCTAGGTACCCGGGACAAATACTACATATTAATTAGTAGGTATAAGGTAGAGGTACTACATAGTAGTCTAACACTAGTACCTCCTTTACATTATTACAAGACAACATTACGTGCTCACAAGACCATTGTCACATAGTTTTGTTACACGTGTTGTTTTCAATCTGATAATGATACAAATGCAAAATAATAATACCAGGTGTAATTTAGTTAAAAGATGTGCCAAAACAAAAAAAACGTTAATACTCAAGACATATGCATTTAGCAATCAAAGAGTTCCGCTGTTCAATTTCTAGAGTATCTTTGTATTTTACTACAAAGTTAACTTTATTCCAAATAACATTTTAATTAAATAAAAAGTTATTTACAATAATCCCTTTTCTAAGATAATTATTCAATTTTTATTAATTTAAAATAAAAGTTGCTTGATTTATCCCCGTTCATTTTATTTTAAATAACGAGTGCAAGAATTATTCTTATTCAAATCAATTGGAGCAAGAATAAAATTCCTGTTTTTATTCTTATTCAAGTTAATTTTTGCCCAACCCTGCCAGAGATCCCTGCTAAATGTTTCATGAGCCGCGCTGACGCACGGCGCGGCTTTGACCTTCAATTCGGCATCGATCAAACTTCTGCCCCATTTACTTTACAGGGAACCGGGTTACTGACACGGACCATCGTTCACATAGATTAATAAAGCGGCAATTACAAGCGGCAAGAACACGTTAGTCGGCCGCATTGGACGGCTCCCCATAGGTGGACTGATGACTTGGTCAAGGCAGCGGGGAGTCGCTGGATGCGGGTGGCTCGCGATCGTGTGCTGTGGCGCTCCTTGGGGGAGGCCTATATCCAGCAGGGGATGTCTTCCGGCTGAATGATGATGAATGATGATGATTCGGCGATCGACAGCTGCCAACGCTTATAGGTAGGCGGACAGACTAATGCGAAGACGACGTTTGTTGGCCTAAGTAGTTTAAAATGAATTCGGCGGCCGCATTAGGAGAACGACGGAGTGTAATTGATTTAGATTGCCGATTAAAAACTATGTTGTTAGGAATCTTGGGATCATATTTAAGATACGGGTCCATGGTGCGAGACAAGCCAAAACAGGTTAGGTTGTGAATCGTAAAAATGAAAGTTGCAAAGGCTGTCTCATTTCTGGATACGTGAGTAAAGTCAGACCTAAGACCTATGTTTAAGTAAATACAGACATTACTTGCAGATTAAATCATATTTACGTCAGAAGGAGATAATCTATTAAATGAACGACCGCGCGTTGCCAGTAGAGATGAGTAGTTCACGAATGAATGCTTCAAATGAAGTACTTCACTTGGTGTCACTCTTTCATTCAGTAGTTCAGTTAGGATTCATATACTTCAATAGTTCACCTACTTCACCTGCTCACTCATTCGCTCCGAGCCGAAAGAAAAATAGGACATTAATATGATTAGTTGGATCTGTTGAGCTACTGAACTAAATGGAACTAGTGAACTAAATGAGTGATATGAGCTACTGAACTAGAGAACTAAATGAGTGATATACATGAGATGAGAGAATGAGCTCATACCGCCTTCCCCCTTCTTCCATCGGACATCCAGACGTACGGCTGGATACCATCCTTACTTGGTCGAAATTCCTCTTATTCGAGCCAAGCGCTTTGCATCATCTTTTATAATGCGCACTTCTAAGGTCTGGAATTCTCTGCCGGCGTTTGTGTTTCCGAGCTCATATAACCTAGACCTTTTTAAGGCACGAGTGAATAGGCACCTTCTGGGTGAGCTCGCTTCATCGTCGGCCTCATCTTTGCCCCCTGGCTAGATGCTGGCCAAGAGCGATCCCATTTTTAATAATAAAAAAAAAGCTACTGAACTAGTGAACTAAATGAGTGATATATTTCACAGTGAATAAAGTATATCATTATTTTCTTTTTAGGGACACATTTTGCGCACGGTTTTGTTTTTGTAATCGGTGGTAAGCGTGACGTTGCCGAATCGGATGTAGAATCCAAAACCCTCTATCAATACGAGTACACCATTCCACCAGATTCAGGACCCTAATCTGGCTGAGACACTACAAGACTCAATAGTGATGAAAATGGGGTGAATAGGAGTTAAATTGTGCCATTTGGAGCCTATTTGCATAATTACTGAAGGTGTCTCATAAGTAATGTCGGGTTTCGTAACTAAAAATATACTACACCACTGTTTATGCATGTCATAACCTGTTAAGACAATTCTCTAGTTGCATAAAGAATGCAATTGTTGTAATATTTTAGTCATACTGTCTTTGTTAATTGACTGCGTAACACGTTTTGAAATAAAAAGTATGGAAGGCGATAAATACGAAATTCGTGTTGTTAAGACATTACTGAAAACAGAAATTTAAAGCAGCCGCGGCAGCAAGAAAATCACGTGAAGTTGAAGGGGGAGGCATGTTAAATGAACGGATGGCACGGCGTTGGTTAAATCGTTTTAATAGTGGAGATTTGATCCTTGAAGATCGATCGCCCTCTCGATCGATATTGAGACTACAAAGGAAGCTGTTGAAATCCAACCCAATACCAGCCCCCGTCGATTATCGGTCACACTGTCTTTGTTAATTGACGGCGTAACACGTTTTGAAATAAAAAGTATGGAAGGCGATAAATACGAAATTCGTGTATTGTTGAGACATTACTGGAAACAAAACCTTAAAGCAGCCGTGGCAGCTCACCTCCTAAAGCCACTATACATCGCCACTTAAAATCATTAGATACGGCCTATAAAAATTGTCGAACCATTATTTATGAGACACCCCAATACTTGTAACTAATATTATGAGCAGTCAGTCTATTTTCGAGTAGTTTCATTCGAAAGATGCCAAATACGAGATGCCCTTGGTTTTGTTATAACCATAAAGAATCAAAAACAAATACAGTAATATTGTGTGTTGTTGATTGAAACTGGTCCCTCAATGACGTATTTGACGGTCACCGTGAATATTCCACGAGCTTGTGACGCGCCACCATTGACCTTCCGTTGGGCATCGATCAAACTTCGATCCTTTAATGCTACTATTTAGAACGCTACACTACTATAATTTAGAACGTCACAATTCAATTCAATAGTTTATTTGTCCAAAAAGTAGGTAATGTTATACAACAGGTGTTATGTCACAATTTAAAAGATCTCCACTTTTTGCCGATTAAACGGCGTACAAATTTTATATCACGAGATTTCATCTCTTTACGTGCCTGCCTAATTATTACTATATTATTGTTATTTATTATTCCTTATAATTAAATTATCAAATTTCATTCGTAAAGTCAGACTAGATACTAAAACAAACAGAAGTATAACACAATAAATAAACCAACATAACACAATAAAATAATCCTACATTTCATGCATTATTCAATTCAATGTCATTTAAATATTCTTGTTTGTCATAATAGCATTTGTTTTTAAGTATTTTACAGATTTTATTTCTAAATTTATTAGGTGGTAATGTTTTCAGGCATTCTGGCAACTTGGTAAATAGTTTGACTGCCATGTAATAAACACTTTTTCTGAACAGAGCACAACTAACAATGACAAGCAGCACGGCGCTACTAACTTGCCTCAACCAATACTCTTAGACGGGGTGAAATGACGCCCGCGTCGCGTCACGCGGAGTTTGCGTCACTGGAATCTGATGATTACGCTGTAGTCTAGTTACCCATTCACCTAAATTTTTACCCACTTCCTAGATTTTCCACGTATTGCTTTTGTATTCAAAAGCGTATATGTGTTTTTATATGCGAGAAGTTAGCTAAGGATGGAAGCTGCGGATCGTATTTTCATAGCAAATACTATTAAATAAATAAATAAATATTTGTGGACAATCTTACACAAATCAACCTAGTCCCAAACTAAGCAAAGCTTGTACTATGGGTACTAGGCGACGATATACATACTTATATAGATAAATAGATACTTAAATACATAGAAAACATCCAAGACTCAGGAACAAATGTTCGTGATCATCACACAAATAAATGCCCTGACCGGGATTCGAACCCGGGACCTCCAGCTTCGTAGGCAGGGTCACTACCAACTAGGCTAAAGCGGTCGTCAATTTTCATAGCAAATACTATTCGCTCAGCTAGACTGTTTACTTGTGGTGGAGATGGTCACATGGTGGGCCACAAGGGAGCATCATCTCGCTCATATTTCGAACAGACCAACTGAATAACCTCCACCTTACAGAAGACCGCAGCCATAATGACACTGCTACTTGCTCCTCGGGTATGTGGTGTTGTGTTCATAATGGTGACTTGGTGAGTACCGTCTCCAGAAGCGCGCGGTTAGCATAATCGATCGAGTGCCGCACGACACTCCTGCAAGACCCTAATTTAAAAACTGGGGATACTTACTCTACCAGCTATAGTCATCCAACAGGTGGCTGTGTATGAGGTCAAACCTAACAGCCTACAAAACACACAGTATGGTACACAAGTACAGCACGCGAAACGCCAAGTTTATCAGGTCGGCCAAGCTCACCCATGTCATGGGGCCGCCGTCTATACAACTTATCTGACAGCATCACCAGCGCCCAGAACTTGGCCAGTTTTAAAAATCGCCTCAAACGCTGGCTTGTTGAGCACCCGTTTTATCATTACTAATTCATCATCATCATCATCATTTCAGCCGAAAGATGTCCACTGCTGAACATAGGCCTCCCCCAAGGCTCGCCATTTAGACTGGTCCTGTGCCGTTCGTTTCCACCGGATTCCCGCGACCTTCACCAGGTCATCACTCCACCTCGTCGGAGGCCTACCGACAGCTCGTCTTCCGGTGCGTGGACGCCACTCAAGCAGTTTCTGGCCCCATCGACCGTCAGTCCTGCGAGCAATGTGCCCTGCCCACTGCCACTTAAGTCTCGCAATTTTGAAGGCTATGTCGGTGACCCCAGTTCTGCTACGGATAGCTTCATTCCTAATTCTATCACGCACAGAAACCCCGAGCATAGCTCTTTCCATTGCTCTTTGCATTAATAATTCTAGTTCTATATTATAACGCGTAAATTGGTTTTATGAATAAATGACTTATGGTTTAAGACTTAAGGTCGCCAGCTCCCGAGGATGCGCTGTGTTGAGAGTGAGGGACCTGCATATGCCCATGTCTCTAGCTGTTAACACAACGAATCCTCAAGTCAGTAAAAGGACGCAACGTATCTGCTTACCATCAGGCTGGCCATAAGCATGTTTGCCACTTACGTAGTATTAAAAAAAAAATCTTCACTGCTTAACAGCTCCACGTATCTCCTTTCCATTCTGTGAGTGTGGGGAGGAAGACCATACCACCGAGCACATTTTCCAGCCCTATCCCCTCCACTCTTACCCTGGACCTGCTGACCTGACACAACTGCCTGGCTTAACAACCTCAAAGCTGTACCCTGCCCTCTATAATTATGTATTGCCATACGATTAAAAAACGTATCAATAAAATATCTCAGGTAGTGGCCTTGGGGATTTTATGCATTGGGTCGAGTTCGAGAGGCGAAAATCACACTGCGAAGTGAACTCGTATAGAAGTGACATCCTACTACAATTAGTATCAGAAAACTAGTAGCAAACTCAATTTTTAGACAAATCTAGATAAATATCTGTGTGCAGTTTTATTAAATTTCCTCTTGACAGAGTTTAGATGAGCTAAAATACCATCATTTTATCTTATTGTGTCGTTTAATAATGCGTTGTTTTAGTAGGCTAAGTAAAAAAAGGAAAATAAACACTCAAATTTGGATTTTTTTATATATTGAGAAAATGTTAAGAAATCATGTTTCGACTATTGTCATAAATACAGCCATGTAGTCAAGAATCATATATCCGAAATTCAATTCTTATTGCTTTCTCGTACTCACACCTCAGATTCTGTTGAAACCGCTCTACCAATCTCACTGGAGCGCAAACTCTTAGAGTATTCCAGTGTTCCAAACCACACGCGTGGTCGTGCCGGAGGTTTTCCCCTGGATTTTCCTCAGGCTACTCTCCAACCGCGCACTCCTATCGCTTTATTGGGCCCGGCCTATAAAGCCACAGTCAGATTCCAATAAAAAAAGCTTCCTCGTCTGGTCAGAACAGCGTTTCAAAGAACGCGATATTTCTCGTCGCACGGCCTTAACGTCATGTTTAAACTGTTATACTAACACGGGTGATAACGACAAAGTACCAATGTGTTCGACTGTATAATGTATATACTAAGGGACCGAGTTGATTATTCCGTTAGCGACTCATCACGACAGACTAAAAGTTCGTCGGGGTCACCAGATAACCGCAGGTCAGGTTAGACGCGCGATAGCGGACGTGCTGTCTGTTAGGTAGACTTAAGGGTGTGCCCTGTAGCCCGGGCATAGAATATGGCTACGGTATCCTCTGCCTGTCGTAGAAGGCGACTAAAAGGGGGTCCTCGGGGTCGTAGTTGGGGGCTACGATCGTCATAAAACATAGCGGGACCCACATAAGTGGACTCTAGGGCGACACTGGTGCGTTCCGTAGGAGATCCCAGAGCCGCCCGAAATGGGTTGAGGAGGACAGGACAAGAGGGGGTTTTTAGTCGGTGCAAGTCCGACATAACCACCGCGCCGCCCCCACGGTGCGGAGGTATCCATAACGGATTTTCCCCCGTCGAAAAAAAAAGGTAGACTTAAGGGTGACGCGTTGATTCTCGTAGATGGTGCACCAGCAGTAAAAGATGGTAATTTCAGGAAACTTCGAAGGTTAGCACCAGAAGAACTAGGTGTGGCGACAAGTCTCCAGATAGTATCTCAAATAGGAAACACTGATTTTTTATACTACGTTTAAGTTAGAATATCAGTACTACCAATATAATGACGACCGCTTTAGCCTAGTTGGTAGTAACCCTGCCTTCGAAGCTGGAGGTCCCGGGTTCGAATCGGTCAGGGCATTTATTTGTGTGATGAACACAAATATTTGTTTTTGAGTCATGGATGTTTTCTATGTATTTAAGTATCTATTTATCTATATAATTATGTATATGGTCACTTAGTACCCATAGTACAAGCTTTGCTTAGTTTGGGACTAGGTTGATTTGTGTAAGATTGTCCACAAATAATAACAAATAATAATGATTTAAGTATCTATTGTTGAACTCTCCAACACTGTCAACTTGACAATAGACAGCCGACGATCGCTCCCGATACGCGGCGCACGTACACTGATAACAGTGATAAGGGTATCTCGAGATGCCGCGCCTCCAGACCTATCTTGGCACTTCAAATGAGGGAAGTAAAGACTGTAGACAAATTAAATAGAATAACGCTAGCGGCCGTGTATAAATCGTTGATCATTCTCTCATAGATATGATTACGGAAATAAGAAATTTTCTGTGTGTTCTCGGGACTCCTTCATATTAAGCTTCATCCAATTATTATTTATATGATTGACGACCGCTTTAGCCTAGTTGGTAGTGACCCTGCCTTCGAAGCTGGAGGTCCCGGGTTCGAATCCCGGTCAGGGCAAATATTTGTGTGATGAACACGAATATTTGTTTCTGAGTCTTGGATGTTTTCTATGTATTTAAGTATTTATATCTATTAAATATATCGTCGTCTAGTACCCATAACACAAGCCTTCTTGAGCTTACTGTGGGGCTAGTTCGATTTGTGTAAGATTGTCCTCTAATATTTAAAAAAATATATATATATAAATACATATTTGTACACGTGTTGGTTTGTCTACAGTTTAGTTCCTATTCTTCACTCAATTGCTCAAAGGTTAACTGGAAGAGATCCCTTACAGGGATAAGTTCGCCTTTGTACATGATTGATCTGTTTTTTACTTTATAATATATTTTACTTGTCTTGTGTACAATAAAGTATTTACATACATACATACATAATGTGTTTTTACCAAACACAAATAAACAGTCAGACTACTAGCACAAATAGGAATTGTACTACTTCTAGTTTGTATCGTGGAACCCGAGGATTTGGTTTGGACAGACCGGTTATGTGTGGTTCCTACTCTAAACAATCGGTTTAGATGTTTCTAGCGCTGCCGAGCAGCGTGATACTAAACACTAAGCCCCCTGCCTAGGATGCCATGGCGACGTCGCCGTTATGGTAATCAAACAATTCATTCATACTGAGAAGTAAGTCAGCTCAACTCACCTGGCGACGGGTTGGCTAGGGATTGCAGAACCGGTACTGTTTTCAAGAACCGGGATTTTCGGTACAAGCTAGAAATGGAACCGGGATTTCCCGGTATTTTCGGTACTTTCGGGACCGCACTAATGTTACATATAATTGGTAAACAAACCGGGAAAGGCAATAGTTATGATTCTAAACTTACTTTTAAAAGAAAACAACTGTAGGAATGTCAATGCCTTTGCCTACCTACAGTTACTTACTGAAGATGTAAACCCACTTATCCCTTATGCATAAACGTTCATTAAACCTATTTTAGTTAAATAGCCGGTGAAATTTGTTTATCCTTATCTGATACTTTGACTCAGAACTGGTTTCAATGGTGAGGAATACATAGTTTTCTTTGAATTGCACTTTTCTCCTCTTATGCTTAACGGCTGTTTCGTGTAATTTAACTAGATTTGAGAAAATATAGAGAAAAATGGATTTCCCGAAAATCCCGAAAGTACCGGGATTTCAATTTTGCAGTCCCGGTTCTTTGCTGGTCTAAAAATTCCGGGAAATCCCGGTATTTCCCGGGAGCAAACCCTAGGGTTGGCGACGTCAAAATGTAAGGGCCACGTCGCCATGGCGTCCCAGTGAGGCAGGCGCCTAAACCAGCGTGAGTCCGATTTGTGTAGCTTATATCTACTGTAGCTAGTACCTCAACACGCCCTCCCGCCGCACCATGTGCCGGAAGGTCTCCGTGATGGAGCTGTTGTTGGCCGTCCGCAACGACTGCATCCGCGTCTGGAACAGAACATACCTACAATTTGCTTGCTTATCTCACCGCACAGAATGGCGCCCGCCGCTGGGCTCACTTGACCTTACCACAGAAGAGCATGGTGATAACCATGAGCTGTTGTAGATAAAACTGAGTTGACAACCAAAATTCACTAAGTAACGATTACCTGGATCAATCAACTTTTTCTTGTTGATATTTTGTCCCGTCAGCGAGGAGACATAGTATCCAAGTTTCTTAGAAAAATGTTTATAATATGGACTTCAAGCATGCTCAAGAGATGATCCATGTCCAAATGGATTTAAGCTCATCGCTAAAACTCATGTTTGATAGATTTAAACCCTATAAAATCACAGTTTTAAAGAGTGACGCAGGTAACGAGCAACAAAGAATACTTGATCCACCCACCTACTTAAAATAAAGCTCGCATCTCAGCATCGTTTCTGTACTGAGATACAAGGTTTCCAAAGTCATTATTCTGTAGAAACCTATTGCAAAACAAATTTGCTAGTGAGTTTCGATTGTCAGCCGAGGAAATATAAAAATAGGTAGAAGTCCGCGCGTTTCCGCTCGCTTATAACAGAGAATATAAGCAGACGGGGATGACATATGCCGCCTTCGTTGGTTCGGTCAAGTTTCTCGCAGACGAATAGACTACATAGAACATGTCAAATACTTTACACCCAAAACAAACACCAGGCATCCACGCCTTTTTAGTCTACCGCTCGCCGTCGCTAGTAGTTTTTGACTTGTAAAAGTGCCTTTGCGGCCTACTTGCAGAATAAAGTTCATTTATTTCATTTTATTTTATTTTTTATTTACCATGCTGCCATAGAATGACGAGGACTTACAACATTCAGTTTAGTGATATTGAGCCATTTGTGCATAACAACAAAAAAACGTTCAAAAGTGCAATAGCAAATAAAACGTAGAAGATTAATGAAGATGAATGAACATGCTCATACACAATTACATCTACATCAACAGACACAACACACACACATACACACATACGCACTCACACTCCCCTTTTTATAAAAAGTAATTTCTAAGCAAATTCGGAAGATTTGATATGTACCTATTAGGGAGACCTGTCATTGTAACTTCGTACTAGTGTTCAGTGGAATTGACATGATGAGAGACTTCACTGTTCTCATTTGGTTTTACTTTTTTTAAACTGACGCTCAGAGACCTTATACATCTCTGAGGATATTTATTTATTAGATTTTATTATTTTCATGTTGACGTGTTATAGATATAGCTCAAAACATTTTATTATGATTAGTGTACCTACTTTTTTAGAGACCTTATACATCTCTAACAAATCTCGATTGTTATTAGTTTCTTAGTCTTATTTTTGACATGTAACACTACATTAAATTAATGATACTTTGATTATTGTATTATTTTTATTTGATGTACCTAGATAGATTTTGACTTGTAAAAGTGCCCTTGAGGCCTATTTGCAGAATAAATGTTTTGATTTTGATTTTGATTTTGATTGGCTTCAAAACTGTATCCTAGTTATAAGTCTATTTCTGTTTGTTAAAGCTGTTGGTCTTCTAATAAAATAAAATAAAATAAAAATAAAATGTCTCGATCCCGCGGAAGAGAGAAGCCAATGGCGGTACGTCGTTAAAGCTGACATGAGCCAAAACAGGCTCATAATAAAAAGTGGAAGTAAGTCGGCAGTTAAAAAACGGGATAATGCAGAAGATTAGGAAATAAATGTCGATGGAAAGATTGTCACGAGCTGGCAACCCGTGACTGATCGTAGCAGACACCAAGAAGATGGTACAGCCTAGACTGATTCTAACGGGACTGCGTGTTTAGCGTGAGGAATTTCCTCCCTCGGGCACTCCGGTTGTGGAATGAGGGGTTCTTCAAGAAAGGAGTGTTAACATTTTTAAAGGGTCTGCTACGAGCATGTGACACTCCTGGAGTTGCAAGCATCCATAGGCCGCGGTGACGCTTGCAATCAGGCGGGCCGCACGCTTGTTTGCCACCGACGTGCAATTAAAAAAAAACTGTGCCGTGATGAATTAAGGAAACATGATTGTTCGGAACTGGTATCTTATCTTCTAAATGGTATTTTGGCGATGCGACGTGATTAAAAATGTTTTTCCGAGGTAATAAATGTTGGTCAAGATTATGTCAACCGCGCCTCTGTCTTGTGTTTCAATTAGTGTTGTGAGTTAGAGCACGACCGGGCCTTAAAGACTCGAGCCATCAGGGCTACTGTGAGTTTTCTCAGTAGCGTAAAAGGCTAGGAGCGCTTGTGGCCCGGCGGCGCCCGCGCACCGCGTGCGTTTGCAAGGTTAAGCAACGTGTTGGGCCGAGTCAGTGTTGGGCAAAAAGTAATTGCATTACGAATTATGAATTGCAATTATAAAATGTAATTTGAATTATGAATTGAAATTACGGAAATGTAATTTCTAATTGCATTAAAATTTCACTGCATTACAAAATGTAATTCGCATGTAATTTCTAATTGCATTAAAATTTCACTGCATTACAAAATGTAATTCGCAATGCAATTAGAAATTACATTTTGTAATTTTAATTCGTAATGCATTACTTCATGCATTACAAATTACACTCACTTAGTAAAAGATTTTCATTGTTTTTATATAGCATGCTATACTTGTCTGTAGGTTTGTGTTTTAATTATATTAAGGCCAAATTTTCCAACTCAATTTTAAGGAACTTATCCTCAAAATTATCAACTATTTTTTTTTGTATATTTGAGTAAGTTTTTAGTACGTGTTTTAGTTCTTACATTCAACTTTGGACGCTATTTGTGTCAGTCCAGAACAAAAGGGACCTTATGGCGGCATTTTTAGGTGGGTTTATTCTTGTATTAATAGTTAGGTATGTGTATCTAGATTTCAAGCCCGTAGATAACTCATTTTCCGCCACAAGGTCCCTTTTGTTTAGGACTGACACATATATGTACACTTTTGCAGTTGACTGTACCTCCCGGATATGATTATATTACCATTCGAAGATTTACACTTAAACTTGTTAAAATCATATTACTAAGAAAATGTAAGACTAAAAAAATACTTATACCTAAGTACTCCCTTAAATGCTTATTAGTAATTTAAATTGTATTTTGGTAAATATTTTAAACTAGACTGTATATTTTCCTTAAACGTGGGTAAATTTGATAATGTTTGTGTAAGTAATAAATAGTTTACACAACGTAATTGCGTAATGCAATCACGAAATAATGTAATTTCAATTAAAAATTACCAGGTAATTCAATTACGAGCGTAATGTATTACAAGTAATTGCATTAAATGTAATTTAATGCATAATGCAATTACAAATTAATCTAATTATGCCCAACACTGGGCCGAGGTCAGTTTTGGATAAGTGACCGCTTTGAGTGGTTATTAACTGAGCGCTCCCGTGCTTTGGAAGACACGTTAAGCCGTTGATCCCGGCTGGTGTCTATGATAGCTGTCGTTAAGCCAAGTTAGAGGCCTTCGGGCGGCTTGAGAACTCTAACAGTCAATTTGCCCACTCACTTGACAAGCCTATTCCAATAAGGTCCGGTTTCTCCTCGGGTTGGAAGGTAAGATGGCAGTCGCTTCAGTAAAACTAGTGCCTACGCCAAATCTTGGGATTAGGTAGCGGACCCCGGGCATCTTTCAGGATGCAACTGTACTGGAATAACGCTAGGAGGATGATGACAAAATTATTTAGAAAAGTAACTTTTTAATGACCGGTTTAGCCTAGTGGGTAGTGCAGTGCACCTGCCTGTGACGCTGACGGTCCTGGGTTCGAATCCCGGTCAGGGCAAATATTTGTGTGATGAGCATGAATATTTGTTTCTGACTCTTGTATGTATTTAAGTATTTATATCTATTAAATATATCGTCGTCTAGTACCCATAACACAAGCCTTCTTGAGCTTACTGTGGCGCTAGTTCGATTTGTGTAAGATTGTCCTCTAATATTTATTTATTTATTAACGACTGCATATTTCTCCGCGCAGTTGTCAACTAGTCATCAAGACGATCCTAACAAGCCCAAATTAGAAGTGGACGCCAATCACCGATATAGCGCCAGGCTCAATACTTTTTCGTCATTTTAGCAGAGGCCGCGAAGCAGGGTATTGCCGGCCGAGTAGTTATAAATGGCCGAGTGTTAACGAGGCCATCTAGAGATTAGAGGCTGACAACCGCTGTTCACGCCGAGGCTTGTGTAGTGCTTTTCTCAAAAATAGCAATGAAATTTAAAAATGACAAGAAAACTAAGGATTCAGTAATAAAAACACCGACGTCGTCGTGCTTACTTTGCTCACTGTTACGGTGCGCTTAGCGTTCCTAGTGTAGTCTAGACACCTACACACCACATACAATTATTTTACTCGCATATCCTACATTTTTTTTTGTTTCCTTTTCCTCCTGTTTCTAACTTTAGGTTTCCTAAGTCATTATTTTAAAAATAAGTAATACAAGTATACTTATTTACGACCGAACTTGGGTACCCCGCTTTTTACATAGCATCTGGTTTAAATTCAGTACTAGACCGCAGACGGATATTACTTTGCTTAACGATAATTAATTTTGTACTAGAGTAATAAATTAATTATCTTTAGCAAAGTAATTGCTGTCTAGTTTAGATGATAATTACTTTTTTATTAAATTTAATGTTATTAAGTATCCCATAATTATCCAAATAACATGGTATGCAATATGTCTGTGGTAACCTGCCTTGTATAATATAAAATCTCGATATGAACGAGATTAATTGAGATCTCATAGATTTTTCTGACGAGATCCCGAATCTAAAATCTCAACCATGGATTGTAAATGTAGATTTTGAATTGTAAATCTCGGTTCGAGATTGTATTTCCTACTCATGCACAATCTTTTCTTAGTTTGAATGAGACAAGGTCCATTTGTGTAAGATTCTCCTCCCAATATATTAGAAATAAGTATTTTTGTCAATTTTATCATGTTTTTTGGGATTCCATGGAATTTGTAAAGCAATTTCGTTTCAAAGAAGCCACAACAACAAAAGCTAGTATTAAATATAACAATGTCAACAATTCAACATGTAGTTGGTTATGCTAAGTCACCATACTATTAGCCATTCACTTAGTGACACCTCAAAACATGCGGATACTAAACTGCCAATTTGTGAGGATGACAAAAAAAAAACAAGTATACATTCAGTTTAATGTAAACTATCATTTCCTTACATGACTTGGCATAAGCAGTCTAAAATAACAGAGGATGTTAAACACACTGAGTGCTACAAAGAAACAAGGTTTTAGTAAGGCCATGGTTAAACTGTAATCTAATTGTCAACCAAACTGAATAAACCTGTAATTAGGCAAGTGCACCTGCCCCTTATAAAAGGCATCTCCGTAACAATTCATCCACAGCACTTTCCGACATCATCAATATCCAAGTGTTTAAAATAAGAAAAAAATGGCAAGGCATACAGCTTTTTGTGCCATAGTGGCGTTATTATTGGTTGAAGTGACCTGCATGGATGATGAGATGGCGGAGCTGATGAAAATGCTACGAGACAATTGCGGTGAGGAGTCCGGAGTCGACATGAGCTTGATAGACAAAGTCAATGCTGGTGCTGACTTAATGCCCGACCCCAAGCTCAAGTGTTACATTAAATGCGTTATGGAAACTGCCGGTATGTTATCCGAGGGGGTAGTTGATGTTGAGGCAATTGTCGCCATGTTGCCTGATGATATGAGGCAGAAGAATGAAGCGAACATACGTAAATGTGACACACAGAAGGGTGCCGATGACTGTGACACAGCATTCCTCACGCAGGTATGCTGGCAGAAAGAAAATAAGGCAGACTACATTTTAGTTTAAGAGTTGTAATTTAAAAATTCACTGTATTTAATAAAATTGATCATGTTTACTGTTGTTTGCACTACTCTTTCAAATATGTAACCAAATAGTACTTAAAAATAAATACTAGAGATGCACCAAATATTATTTCGGTATTTGGCACAGTCAGTGTATTTTTAAATGTTCAGTTATTGGGCCAAATTGCTGACTGAATGAATATTTTTTTAGTTGTCAATAGTGGGTTTGCAAACAGGTCTTAATTTTATACATTTCTGATCTCCACATTGTGCCTACAAACTGGCGTACAAATATCAAATGCAAATTCATTTTAATTTTAATTGTTCAGGAACTCGCTGACACTAAAAACATTTTTACATTACCAAATTATCTTGTCTTTAAACTCATCCAGTAGTTTATTATAATTAGTAATGCACATCGCATATGAGTTTTTGGATGTTAGAGTTAACTTAGCGGCTTGAACAGTTTAAATTAATATTATCTTAATTTATGAGGGTTCAGTATATTAATTTATGAATATTCAGTTCATAAGCCAAATATTTAACAAACAATTTTAGAAATTTCTGATTACATGTTACTACAATGTATTTATAATCACTGCCTTGTGAAATTTAACTTAATTATCCATTTCACTTTGAAACAGGCATAATGATCAAATAATATGGCTGAATATTTTGGTCCACAAATCTGGATTGGATGTTCGGGCGAATGTTTATAATCAGTGAAACCCATAATTGTGACATCTCCAATAAATACAACACCGTTAAACATGGACAACTGTCATCCCACTACAACTAATACCTGTCAAACATAAGAGTGCTGATAAACAGCTGTTACCAAGTGTTGATGAAAATTGGAGATGTCAATATACAGCCAATGTTTAAAGTATTGTATCTAAGTCCTGTCGCTTATGCATTTGAATGGCAAATTGCTTTCAATGAACACAAGACCGCATAAGATCCACATAACCTAATTAGCTTGTTTACATCTGATATGGACACTACACAAGGCCTATCAGGCAACAAACAAGCCTGTTGCAACTCAGAACTGATTGATATTCAATAAATGTTATGAGAATGACTATTTAATAAAAATAATCAATTTAGATAGATGATCATGATTGTGGCAGGCACTCAAGGTCACGCGGGCCCAGCATGGCTCGCGGCGGCGGACTGCGGGCACCCGCGCTCCTCACTCGCCAATTGGATAACGACTCGGGAATTGTGCAATTTATGTGTTTAACAGGACTGACATTTGTCAATACATATTATAATTACGATAAATGATATTTTTTACGGCATTTAGACTTATGGAAAAGCGAATTAAAGTGCAATAGGAAGCGATAAAACGGCACTGTTTTTGTAAATTAGATTGTTGTTCAGCGAAAAATCATAATACGAACGGATTTGATGTTTTTTCAGTTGTCAGATTTAGAAAGCTAAATTTTTCGTCAGTAATTTATAGAATGTGTAGAATATTTGGCAAATGGTCCGAAAAGCTTTACATAACCCAGGTTGCGGCTCGGTGGCGTAATCGCGAGCCGACGGAAATGTCATTATGATTAGGTTAGGTCGTCAAGACGCAATAGGAAAGTGGACAGGAGCCGTTGCGGCGCGCGGGCCCGGGCTCACCTTCACGGAGTCGAGCGGGTACATGATGCAGTGCTCCATGACCCCCGCCACGGCCCCGGCAGTCATGTGTGTCACGGGGTTCTGGGTCGGCAGGGTCTCATAGTCCTCAAAGTTCATAATACTCACTGAATACTGACACTTCACACAAAATAAACAACTATTTGGTTCAAAAATATGGTTCTTGCGCTTGTTTTACCGAATTAGCAACATCATTTTCACTCACTACACTATTTTCGTCTACAAGTCATCCGAAATTTAGATCAAATAGATTCCATACGACTCGCAACCTCACAGGCACACGCGCGGACTTCCACAGATACACTAACTTTTTAACTCGGACCGGACAGCGTGCGACGTACAACCTCCTATCATTCGGGAGATGACGTTCGTACACTCTATATATGATTCATTCTATGTTCATTCACAATCATTTCACAATAGAAAAAGAAACGCTCCGTAGAACTCGTTTCATTTACATTATTTCGGTTAATTTTATTACATTATTTTAAGCCATTCTCAAAACCATAGTAAGTAGTTAAATATAAAATAAAAAATATGATTTATTGAAAACAGAATTCATAATGTTGCCTCATAATATACATTAGCGAAAAAAAATTAAAATGTTACCAGGTTACTTATATCATGTGGTTTACTGGGTTTACATCTCAGCGGAAATGAAACGTATATCCGAAGCATAAGGATTGAAATTGTATGCGCATTTTTGCCATAGAAGTAAACATTTTGATTAGTCCAATTTCAGTAGTTTTGTATGTATTTAACACATTTAGCAGCGTGGACATAGGAAACTGGGCCCAAATTTGAACATACTGAAGGTATCGTTCAACATGGCGCCGAATGGGCGCGGTAGGTAGGTACCTACTCAGCCTGCAGGCAGATCAAGGTCATCGCAGTCATCGTGGCATGGCGTAGCGGGCAGATCCGACACGGCAGACTCCTTATGGGGTGGGAACGAGATAACATGCATTGATTGCTTGTTGCTATTTTACTCCCTCCATGAGTTAGCTGACAGCTGTCAGGATTTCCTTCAAGATGTCCTTGATTTGCTCCTCCTTTAGTGAGTATTATATTCTTTGATTTGCTCTCGCAACCCCGATATGACTACACCTCCTCCTATGTCTCCTCGCTGGAGTGTAGTGTGCTTTGTGCAAGTGAACAACAGCGACATGAGTTGTAGTGTAGTGTCAGGTAGAAATCAGGGACAATAAAACATGCTACAAGTTTGATATACAATTATAATTTTATTAGTTTCCAATGAGAATACGTAGTCTCAGAAGCGTATTTTTTAAATTTGGCGCCCCGGGCCAATAAGATTCGCCGCCCCATAAACCAATAATAATGTAATTTTTTTATAGTCTACATTTTTAATTTATTGTATGATAGTACATTACTGAAGAGGCCGCGAAATAGGGGATGGCTGCCGAGTAGTTATAGATGGCCGAGTATTAACGAGGCCATCTAGAGATACGAGGCTGACAACCTCGGTACCGCAGAGGCTTTTATAGTGTTTTTTTTTTCAAAAAATGCAATAAAATTTGAAAATTAAAAGAAAACTTGAAATGAAATTCTAAGGATTCTGTAATAAAAACACACGTTGCAGCTGCCGGTCGGGGGCGGCTAGGCGATTACGCCGCCCTGGCGGATTAGCGCCCCGGGCCATGGTCCTGATGGCCCTAGGGTAAATACGCCCCTGCGTAGTCTGCTGTATCGCCGTACCGGGAGAGCTTGATCCGATGGTGCGCCGCACCAAATATAATACTCACTATTGAGATTGAGACGTCACCCGATAACTAGGTACAGCCGACGTTAAATAATATTAATTTTTCCATTGTTATAAGGCGAATAATGTATACATATCTTTGAAATCGACTCAACAATAACTTAAGAATACAAACTTAGTGAGATGCAGAAATTTCTTTAATAGGTTACTGAAAAATATTGGACGAAGTCTTCTATTCTGCAATGGCAATACCCAAGCAATACCTACACGTTTTTGTGCACTATAGTAGACATGACATTTTTGCAGCCTAAGCCCGATCCAGAGGGGCTACCGCGACCACAAACGAAGTTTTTCCCTCTCTGTCGCACGTATGTGCGAACATGCAAGTGCGACAGAGAGGGAATATTTTGAATGCCTTCGCGGTAGCAGCCCTGGAGTGCTAGTGCGAACGGCATTCGAAATTTTCCCTCTCTGTCGCACGCAAGTTTGCACATAAGTGAGACAGAGAGGGATAACTTCGTTTGTGGTCGCGGTAGCCCCTCTGGATCGGGCTTAAGCTGCAAACGGATCGGGTAAGCGACCTTGGTCCGTAAAGACCGGTTTTCAAAGGACATCTTGCTGGAAACAACTGTCTATACAGTCCGAGCGGACCAAGGTCGGCCGGTTTTGGGGCTCGTTTTTCGACCGTCTGGCACAGGCATAGGGGATGCCTCGATTCGGTCAGCCACGCCCCCGTGAAAGAGACACGCTTGTCTTTCGCGCACGACAAAACGGGATGCACGACTCTTCGAGATGGCTTTTTTAGACAAATCTCGATAAATATCAGACTGTGTGCAGTTTTATTAAATTTACTCTTGATAGAGTTTAGATAAGGTAAAATACCATCATTTTAACTTACTTAGGTAATTTTGTCGTTTAATAATGCGCTGGCAGGCACGTATCCAGAGAGGGGGATAGTTGGGATTTATCCCCCCCGAAAACGTTTTTAGCAGTGATTACTGCGATTTTTACACAGTTCACATGGTTGTTTCAATGTTTCTCCCCCCCGAACCAAAAGTCTGGATACGTGCCTGTGCGCTGGTTTAGTAGGCTGAGAAGACAAGAAAATAAAAACTCAACTTTGGATTTTTTTTCTATAGATAAAATTTTAAGCAATATGTTTCGGCTATTGTCAGAAACACAGCCATCTAGTCAAGACTCATATATCTGAAAATAAATCCTTACAGATTCCTCGTCTGGGCAGAACAGCGTTTCAAAGAACGCTATATATATATAAACCTCAAATGTCAAAGTTGCCGGGCAAATGTTAGCAATTCAATTATTGTCTCCTAGACGTAGTGTTACGACCAACCCTGTCGAAGGGACTCGTCTGAAAATCAGCGCAAGGCCTAAAGCCCTGCATATGCTGAGACGAGCACCCATTGCCCAACCTAATACAAATAAATATGTATTTTAAGTGTCTATTTTAAGTTATGTTATAAGAGATCCTTTGTACTGTACACATTTTGTTTCTTTTTTGGCAATAAATCATTTTGAATTTGAATTTATATTTCTCATTGTACGGCCTAAGTTGGTTGTTTGTGGATATACCCTTGATCATGACCTCGCCAACACCCGTCGGGGTTTGTCGGCCACTAACCGAGGCCAAGTGGTCAAGTCGCTGGATCTGTGCAGGAATGGTCGTATGTTGATCGTATGATGGTAAAGTGCTTTTAACATTGTATGTATTCATGTAAATAGGTACTTTATTGTACACAAGACAAGTAAAATAAATTATACAGAAAAAAAACAGATCAATCATGTACAAAGGCGAACTTATCCCTGTAAGGGACCTCTTCCAGTTAACATTTGAGCAATTGAGTGAAGAATAGGAACTAAACTGTTTGAACATTGTTTGGGTACGGTGACAGCTGCCATCCCGCTGAAAATTATATACCCTTAGAGTATAAATATTTCTAAAGAGATCCTATACGCGGGCCACCAAGAGTGACGGAAAAGGTCTTATGCACATAAATTGAGAATTGGTATAAAATGGCTGCCGGTTTACCATAAATTACTTCCTTAACTTGGGCGGGTAATGGCTTGTCTGACGTATTTGGGCACAACTGTCATATAAAATAAGTTGTGCTCGACAAAAATCTATATGACTGTCTCGCTCGGTTGTGATATTATTATTTGCGTGTCACGTCTGACAAGTCTGTGTATATACCTAATGTTTGACGTTTCAAGGTACTGGGATGACAGCTAAATGACACGTGTCACCATACCCAAGCTATGTTAAAAGCATTTTAATATTGGTACAGTCGTTGATTAAAATGTTGAGCGTTCGGTTTAGGTTTTAATGTAGCAAGGAATAAATTAAAACACAAAATTAATTAATCGGATATAATATTTCTTGAAACTAAGGTATAGTGAGTGCCGAATAAGACAATGTATAAAAATTGGAATAAAAGACCGACAAACAGTCGCGGGTCGCAAGTATTGGTAACAAAATTAGGCGATTCAATTTGTAAGCTATCTAACCTTATCCCTAGGTGTCCAAGCCATAGTTAAAAAATAATATTTTAAAAATAAATTATGTCGCAACCGCTGAAGCTGCCTAAATAAAATTAACAACAATGACGTTAGGACATTTGGCTCAACACACACACGCGATAATGTATCTTAGGAACATAATACATATCTTGGAAATATACGAAAAGCAGATCGGCGTTTGGGCGGACTGCTGGCCGGGGGTAGCCACAAATACTTACTTTTATTGATTATTTAATACAATTAAGTTAAATTTTTATTTGCCCTCGACGTAACGTTGATTGTACTCAATAAAACTATGATAAAGATATTCTAAAACTGAACCAGCCTCGCTTCAGCGCACCGCTGTTCTGTTCGGTGGAGTAGGGATGTTCACATCAAATAAGAAAATCCAATTTCGAATTTTCTCGAAAAGGGATCAAGTTCTTAATCAAATGGCGAAAAAAGTAACTCAAAAGAGTAAATAATTACGTAATTGTAAGTCTTTAAGAGGCCTTATAAGTTTTTAAATGTTTTGATTTCAAATGATGACTAAAGTATTGATAATACCAATAAAGTTATTAACGGATACGATGACTTTATTGAAGATTCAGATAGTAACATAGTTCTTTTTTTATTTTATTGTTTGTAGTAGAATTTAAGCGGAAAAAACAAGTTTTTAGCTTGAAAATGGTCGATTTGGAGTGATGTTTTAAACGATATTTCTTATTGAAAAATCCAAAAATACATTTAAAGTTTATGACATAAGGTCGCAATAGTCCTGTTCTAGATAGTAACATTGAGAAAATGTCAAGATACGTGTCAATTCAAACAGAAAATGGCGTAAATTAAACACAAGTTTTAAGAGGGGGCATACGCTGTGTCGTGTATGTGTGTGGGGTTGCCTTGTTTCTTTTGAGTCTAATTTTGAGTGAACATCCGTACTGCGCTGGAGCCAAGTCTGCGTCGGTTCTATCAGTCTGTTCAGTTCAGGGCATTTCAATTAAAATAAAGATGACGAGTGCGTTAAGTATTGACAGAGATAGAGAATAACCCCCTTATTCATAAACGTCAATCAAGCCTATATTAGTTAACTAGTCGCTAAAGTTCGTTTGTCCTTATTTGTCACTTTGACATCGACGTTTGTCAGAAAGGGACAAAAAACATTTTAATTAGCAGAGGTTTGTTGAGTTTTAGAGGGCAAATTTATAGCTGCCTAGGTAGACACAAATTTCAAGTGCAAGTTTTGTTAATTTACATTTCTAGAGCTGCATATCAAAAATCGTATAATACTTTACAGTTTTTATGTTGCACCTTGGCTTAAATAATAATAAAAAAACAATAGTGGCAGAAGAGAGTAACTAAGAACGTACCATCTCATTGTGTAGCGTCTGCAATAGAGAATATGCATCATTTTTAGGGTTCCGTACCAAAACGGTAAAAAAAAACCCTTATGGTTTCACTTTGTCTGTCTGTCACATCGCTAAATATCTCAAGATACTTATGCTGTCGATTTGAAATTTGGAACAGTTAAAACGAAGGGTAACGTAGATGTATAGAACATGTTTTTTTTAATATTCTTTTTCTGTAAAAAAAATTACAGATAATAGGCGGTTCAAAATCTAGTTGCACATTAATTTTTTTTGTACATTGTCATTTTCGATTTATGAAGAAAAAATGTAAAAAAAACACCGTGTAATTTTGCTTTTAGGTACATTGTTATAATACAATTATTTTCTTATTAAAACAAAAATCCTGATGGTGGTTATTAATTTACTTTTAGTCAATAAAAAATGACATCTTTTTTCGAAACTTTCAAGTGTCATATATTTTCAAGATTTTGACCATATTTATTATTTTTTGTCATAATTTGATGGTCCGCTATTCATACAGTGACATCTTATTATTACTGATTCCGTATACATGTAGGAACGGAACGTAACCAGTGGGAGAAAGGAACGGAGTGAGCGGGAGAGAGAGGGAGAGTAGAAAGATGGCGGTTACGCACATAATATAACGGATGGCGTTGGCTCTGAATAAAATTAATAAATAATTGGTTTAAAATAATTGTTTTTCACTCTGAGCAATCCCAACCTACATGCATGTTCTCTATTATTTTGAGCTTGTTGTTATACAGTTTGGCGGAATTTATAACAAGTTGTAAAAGAGTACTGTTTTCGTGAATAAATGCTTTATTTTTTTTATTCAGCTACTCTCTCCTGCCACGAGTGGTGGAGTACGCGGGAGCGCCCCCAGCCGCAGCCGCGGCCGCCGCCGGATAGCACCTCGTCACACACACAAGCGCACAAGCCGACACCCTACGCCTACACCTACAACGTAACCTACAAACTTCCTACGCTTACGTCAGAGTCCCCGACTAAAACTAACGAAAAATATCATCTTACATATAATATATTTGGTTCTCACTAACATAAAGACTCGCATATATATTATTTCCATTAATAAAGGCATCTTACGTCAATACGTGCCCGGCCACTGCGTGGCGCGGGCGACGCGGCGGCGACACGACGGCCACACTGCGGCGACACGGCGTCGACCGAGTCGCCAACCACGTCAAACGTAGGCGATTCTATAGGACCTTGATCATAGATTAATTTATGTATTTAATATTTAGTGCGTAAATTATTCGTAACTCCATTAGAATCGCCTATACATGAATCTTTCGAACCTGCAAATGAAGTCGCAAGTTATACTATACAATCAAAGCTTATATATCTCCTAGAACGTTCTAGAAGTTCTTAGTTAGACGCTCCGGGCGCCTGGCGACTTCAGTTCTATGAACTGCAATCACAAACACGAATCACGCTTACGCTCACCTAAACAAATATATTATTATGTGAAAACTTATTATAATATCATTATTATAATTAATAAATAAAAACGACCGAAAACTACCCTATGTAGTGACGTTATTGCAATGTTAAAAGCTAGTCGGTCGGAACATTATGCGATATTCCACAAGCTTATATCCACATAAAACTGTAATATCAAATAAATCGTCTTATAATAAAATACGAATCAAATCGTCACGAAATCGTCCAGTGAGAATCAAAACTCACTATAAAATCTGTGTCTACTCTTCGAAACCTCGTATCTCAGTACTGTAACGATGCTGATATACGAGCTTTATTTTAAGTAGGTATTTGTTAGTAAGGCCGGGTTTTATAAAGATCCGTTAGAACAAATGTCAGATCGAATTCCAGTAACATTGTATGACATAACATACCGACATAAGGTCTAACGGATCTTTATAAAACCGAGCCTTAGTGAGTTTCGCTCGACTCGACGAAAATATCGATTTAATTAGTGAACCATAGTATATTTTGTTATACATTCCAATATCAAAAAAACTTGCAACTTTGCTTTGAACGCTTACAAAACACAAATGTTGATCTATAGCTGCAGATATAGGATATACAAAGTAATAAATCTCGATATACACCAACGTAAGTATTTGTTACTCAGTGAGTTGCGCTTGTAACTCGATAAATTATCGATTTAATACAATAGTGAACCATCGTATATTTTGTTATACATTCCAATATCAAAAAAAACTTGCAAGTTTGCTTTGAACGCTTACAAAACACAGACGTTGATCTATAGCTGCAGATATAGGATATACAAGGTAATAAATCTCGATATACACCAACGTAGTTTTACATCGCTACGTTCGTCGTAAGTGAACGATTAGATAGACATGGCCACTCGTCGTCACTACGCTTCGAAACCTCGTATCTCAGTACTGTAACAATGCTGATATACGAGCTTTATTTTAAGTATGTATTTGTTATTTAGTGACTTTTGCTCGTAACGTGACGACTTCTTCAATCATGCCACTCTAAAGTGAATTGTTTTAAGGTGGCGAAAGTGAAAAGCTACACCAATTTGTGGTACTTTCCGTTTGATTATTCATAGAGTGGACGTTAATTGGTGGATTGCAAAAAAATTGTACGTAACACATTGGAATATTCACAAAAATGTTAAACAAAGGAAGTAATTGAAAGCTAATTTGTATGGGAAAAAATAATACGAATTGACAAGTTTTTTGAACCTCAATTTCGTATCCTTTGTGTTACATTGTGTCACGTTGTGTGACGTTACACAATTTTTTTCCCATACAAATTAACATTTTTGTGAATATTCCAATGTGTTACGTACAATTTTTTTGCAATTCACCCTAATATGTAATCGTGAAACTGTTAGTAGTATAGCAAGTTTGGAATTACAATTACCTTGAATAATTGCATCAAGTGTATGAAAATCCAATCGAAAATGTCACAAATCGGCCTGAACCTCAGCTTAGCACGCAACTACGTATTACCTAGCCGCAGATAGAATGGGATAACATGTCAAAGTGTACATGAATTGACGGTTTTTCCATTCCCAAACTAATCGCGGCATTATAATAGCTACCAGGGCTCGAAACCGCTTTTTACTATTTTAGTTTTAAGAAACTGTCATAGCCTAACTCCGTCACCTAGATACCGTTGTTGGCATGTTTTGCCTGTCACTTGAAAATATACTGATACGATCAAGTAACGCTCTTGGGTGAATCAACTTTTTATTGCCACTCGTTACCGTGGTTACGTCTAGTTGTCCAGGGGACAAAATTCGCATTCCATCATGGTTTTATGCTATTTAAGTTTATCAAACATACGCATTTGTGGTACTTATAAGCTATTTCCATAATGGTCCATTTACTTAGCATGTTAGTAGAACTTAATACAACATTTTCTGCTACTAGTGTCTCTTGGACAACGGATCAAGATAACAACACAAAAAAGTTGATCCACCCTCTTACATTTCATATTAACAGAAATAAATGCTTTAAAGTACGAAGAAATGGGTCATACTTAGTTGAAAAAACAAAAGTCGTCCCTCCTGTGGTCAATAGTTAACGGCTTATGTGCATGTTAGCTGTTTTTATTACAAGGTTTAAAAAAACTGAGACACTGTTTATGCGGGTTACTGGTCCAATCCAAAATTAAGCTTTGTAGCCCTTAACTTTTAGTATGTCCACAGAAAAGACGCGAACCTAAATTCGCGTATGACCCAAATATCGAAAAACGTAATAAGGGGCCATCCATAAATTACGTCACACGTTAAGGGGGCGGGAGGCGGTCGACGAAGTGTGACATTGTGTGACAAGGAGAGGGAGGGGTCCCACCTTTTGTGACGTCACATTTCAAAATCCAAAACATCTAATGAGTTAAAATGCCAAATATGGCTATTAACGATACAAATAGAGTTGGAAAAACTCTATTTGTATACGCATAAGGTTTAAATTGTGTGTTGGCGATAATTTATTGTTATGTTATTTTTTTCAAATGTTTGAGTTGATGTTGGTTAGTAGTTAATTTCGGAATATGTAACGTTACACTATGGGGGGGGGGGGGTTACAAATGTGACCAACTGTGGCAAGGACGGGGGAGGGGTCAAAAAATCACAAAATTAGTGTGACATACTTTATGGATGACCCCTAATTAGAAATTTTGACCAGTTAATTGTACGAAGCGTAGCCGGTATCGGAGCCCTGGTAGCAACCTCCGCTCAACACGAGCATGTGCGGCGGCAACAGCGACGCGGCGAGTGACGCCGCACCCCCGAGCTGACCTAGAAGAGGCGCGCGCGCCGCTTGAGCTCGTTGCGGCGCCACTGCGGCAGGCGGTAGAACTCCTCGCGCCGGACCTGCAGGAACGCCTCGAACTCCACGTCCGACAAGTGCCTCTGTAACGTCAAGTTTTATTAATAACATCAGTACCAGTCAGTCATCACTACATAGTATAAAACGAAGTCGCTTTCTCTAAACGCAATTTGGGGGGGGAGGGGGTCTCGTAAAACGTTACGATGCGTTACAGGGGCGGGAGGGGTTCTTTCTTACAAGACATTACGTAACATTGTTTCCCAAAATAAACATGTTATGTATTTTAAGAGTTTATTAGTAAAAAAAGCTAATATAGGATAGGAATGACGGAGAAAAACAATTGTGTGTGTGTAAAGCCAAAAATTTATAGAAAAATAAACAAAATACGTAGGTGTTGCGGATTAAAAATCTATTGTTTTATTTAGTATGACTACCGCAAAAGCAATTAAAACTATACCAAGGACAAAAACTATAACATAACTTTTAGCGCCGTTAGGGTAAAAATGGTCACTTGAGTGTTACGTAACGTGTAGAGAGGGGGAGGGGGGTACAGAAAAACGTTACGGTGCGTTACAAGTGGGGGAAGGGCAGTCTAAAATCTTCAAAAATTGCGTTACGTAATACTTGAATGCTCCCCTATATCCCTATGTATGCTTAAATCTTTAAAACTACGCAACGGATTTTGATGCGGTTTTTTTAAATAGATAGAGTGATTGAAGAGGAAGGTTTATACGTATAATAACATCCATTAAATAGTGCACCCGTGCGAAGCCGGGGGGGGGGGGTTGCTAGTATAAAATAAAAAATAAATAAATATTTGTGGACAATCTTACACAAATCAACCTAGTCCCAAACTAAGCGAAGCTTGTACTATGGGTACTAAATGACGATATACATACTTATATAGATATAAATAGATACTAAAATAGAAACCATCCATGACTCAGGAACAAATATTTGTGTTATCACACAAATAAATGCCCTGACCGTGATTCGAACCCGGGACCTCCAGCTTCGAAGGCAGAGTCACTACCAACTAGGCAAGCGGTCGTCAAATATATCGTAAATTACATTCGAATTCATACTATGTGTATAGTGTATGAATTCATATTATATTTATGTTAACATCATCATCAACATCCTAGCGTTATCCCGGTACAGTTGCATCCTGAAGGATGCCCGGGGTCCGCTGCCTGATCCCAAGATTTGGCGTAGGCACTAGTTTTTACGGAAGCGACTGCCATCTGACTTTCCACCCCGAGGGGAAACCAGACCTTATTTGACGACGACCGGCCTGTGATCGTATGTTGGTGCAACCGCCCCTAAGTCTTGCAAAAAAGAGCTGTTTTTTTTATACAACGCCGGTGGCAAACAAGCGTACGGTCCACCTGATGGTAAGCGGCCACCGTAGCCGCCCGTATAGACGCCCGCAACTCCAAAAGAGTCACGTGCGCGTTGCCGACCCTTTATGAGATTTGAGGTGGCACTGTGTTGACAGCAGAAGGAACACATTTAGGTCCCTCGCGCTCAACACAGTGCATCTTCGGGAGCTCTGGCAACCTTGCTCATCTCCAGGAACACAACACTACGTACTTGTATAGTAAATAATGTTATGGCTGTGGTCTTCTGCAAGGCGGAGGTACTTCCCCAGTTGGGCTGCTCCAAATTCGAGCAAGATGACATTTTGCTGTGCCGTACCTCTCTTAAAACTGTCTGTGTAGAAAATCAGGCGCACCTCGCCGGTGAGTGGTTGTTTACACCGTTACTATGCACTCACTTAGTTACCAATCAAATTATACTCGGTTAAAGAGTATATGGATCTTAGCTTACTGACATGTAAATAATTATAACTCAATTTGAATTCAACTGATTTGTATTTTGTAATGGACATTATTATTATTTATCTGACTGACGATTCCGAATGGAAGATGCATTTATTTTTCTGTTTACTTTTTATCGTGTTTTGTATTACTCTAGTTGACATTATGTTATTTTTATTTTTCCTGTTATGACGATCATGATAACAATTCTTGTAATTTTGACATGTGTGCAAATTTATAATGTAATTCCTTATCATGAAATAAATTATCTAATCTAATCTAATATGACGACTAGACGGCTCTTTCTTAGGGAATGGGGGCTATCGCGTATGAATTCGCCGCTAGAGGCGCTAGTGTAGCGTGGGGTCCTCCGAAACGTCAAATGTCACTCTTTTTGGGTGCTCTACGCGGGTTAATATCTAATTGGAACAATATGCTCACTATTTTGCAATACCTGAGCTTGATTATGGCAAATATGAATTAAGGGTCAATGACTGTCAGGGCTTTGAGACAGATTTGTCTTTCGGAAAATTATTTCCTCCTTTTTTCCGAACAAAACGGGACCACGCTACAATGCGGTATATTCGATATTTTTACGGTACGGTTTTAAGGTATTGAATATGATTTAAATGTAAACTTCGTTCTCATGTCCATAATAACCAATAACAATTTTTGACAGCTGGACCTTAGTCGACAGTGGCGCCAACTGGTGAGCACAAAAACGATAGCCCCCATTCGAATCGAACAACCGTTATCTAGTTTCTATTAGGTACAGCGCCATCTAGTGGTCCACAAACACGATATCGTCCTAAACAGTGGTCGTGCGTACCTCTAGGTTGAGGCGGTCGGCGTCGGGCGGCAGCCGGTAGTTGGTGATGAGCAGCAGGTGGTAGGGGTAGAGCTTGGCGGGCTCGTGCAGCAGGTGGCCGGTGGCCATGTTGGGCAGCGAGCGCCGCACGCCGCCGCCGCCGCCCCCGCCGCGCGCCGGCGCCACCGAGCCGCCCCCGCCCGGGTGGGTGTACTGTAATTGCATATTTCGCAACTGTAGGTTTTTGTTCCTTCACATTTCGATAGCGCTGATGGGAAAGTTGCGTTGAGATTATATCGGGAAATTATATTAGTAATCCTATAATGATAGTCATTACAAGTGTATTACTGGAATACTTATTTTGGAATTACAATTTTATGTGGAAAATTTTAATTAAAAAATGCGTAATTGAAACGTAATTTAAAACGCGTATTGACCACACTCCATAAGTCACTTCGTTAGCTTCAGTCAGGAAAATATTGAAAAATATCTGTAAAATGGAAACTGACATTATAAGTGATTTGCACATTAAATAAAACTGAAAATATATTACAATTTCTGTGATGTAAATAATATTCATTCGCCATGAAATGTTCGACGTGTTATGTAGTGACGTCACGTCAAGCCAGTGAGCATTTATGTATTTGGTATCTTTAAGAAATCCTTAAATTTTTACGATATATATATATATTAATTAAATAATGCATGTTCCCTATTCTGGCAACATAGGGAGGTTATCCTTATCCGAATCTGTCAGTTGACCAAACATGGAGAAACTTTTTTCTCCATAAATTTAGGAGTCAAATGTTTAACAGCGGGATAATCACATAACTTTTTGTACTGCCGTTAGGTAGATTTTAATGTAAAATTTTAATTGCCAGCTCATACATTTATACTTCAAAATTCACAGTAAAATCTATCTACCGTTAGTACATAAAGTTACGTGATTCGCCTGCAGATGTGCTTTTAAACTGTTGTAAATCGTTTCATGAACAATAATGCTCTATTGTGTCTTCGTATCTAGCTGGCAAGCTGGTCTGATCTCCCTCAAGTGAAATATCACAGAAGACGAAGAAGAATAAAAAACTCTTATAACCAATTGTAAGAATCAAAATGAATGAATACTCACCATAGCACTCCGGTCCACTTCAGTAATGGACCCGACAGAAACTGAAAATTGAAACGGTCGATTAGACAAAATGGCTTATATGTATTATACGAGTCAACAGGCGTTCGAAGCAAGCATGCCGTGGACGGTACACTCTGGTACAATAATCTTACTTCAGTGCTTCAGTGTCACTGATACTGAACTGAACAGGGAATCACTGATACTGTAATGAACACGGATTGATAGTCATAAATGAATTATCCATTTTTATATTGATGAAGTAAAGTTCTATTAGTTACTTCAGTAACAATAGTATCTATGTACTAAAGTGTACAGCGCTTTCAGCGTTACAGTAGTACCCAATTGATAAGGCGCGTCGTGAATCTTCGTTCGCGCAGAAAATAAAGTATCGCTCCGAAGATTAACGAAAAAATGCTTAAAACTTACAATTAACCTTAGATCACTACTATAAGGTTCGTAATACACTGTTCATAATGCGCGTGCACTCGATCAGAAGTATGGCGGCTGACTAACATGCCACGCGGCGCGCGCTAACATGGCGGCAGCTGCGGACCAATAGCGGTACAGGAACAAGAAGCGCGGTGCGTGGAGCGTGCCGATGGATCAATAGCATTTCCCGCGCTTTAAAAATTCATCTTCTGCGCAGGTACATCGGTAAGCCATATCAGTTGGGTACTGTGTGTGTATGCGTCGACCCGTCGATACTTAAACGTTTTGCTACTCGTCGAGTTTAATGTTATTAAGACATCGTAGACGAAACTAAAATCACATACTTTTCTCTATCGAGCTCCCTTTAAGTGAACTCTTATGAAATATACCAATCAATCAAGTGTCGCCGTTAATGAACTATAACAAAATTGGCCAATCATGTGTCGTCGTTACTGAACTTTAACGATTTTGACCAATCACGTGACGCCGCGGACATAGGACATCAATGAGACATCAACCCGTGTGCCTAATCTTCATTACCGCAGGACTAGTTGGTTATTTCGGTATGTTTAATTAATTTTAGTTGACTTGTAGAAAAAACGGTGTATGTAATAGTTATTATAATTAGCTTTTTAAGTCTCGAAACGCGGTTCTCGACTAAAAAGCATACATTCTATAACGATTGTATAAACTACTATTTTACGTTTGCTGTTCGAGGAGCCAACATAATGCACAACTTGCTGGAAGCTGTGTGTCTACCGTGTCACGGGTGACTGTGATTTTTAAGCCGTCGTCTCCCGGCGAAAAAAATAAACAATAGCATTCTTTTATTATGATCCCGGGGTACCCAGGGACCGGTACACGACGGGTAAAATGAATATGTATGTAAACACTCCTAAAAGAATCATATTGAAGCATATTTGCTGATCGACTTCACTTCAGTGACGCCTCACTAGTAAAATGTACTGAAATGAAGTTGGTTGCAAAATTTTACATTGCGATTAGGTACGATTCTAATGATGATACGATGCTTCTGATTTTCACAGTACCTATTCAAATCTATAGTTATAATATAAAAAAATATTTTAAGTTAAGAATACATATATTAAATATAACAAACATATCAGTTAAACATAACAGACAGAGCCAATGATTTTCTACTAACAAAAATGATAAATTGATTTTACTGGCATTTGGTATGACGTGGCATTATGCAGGGATGTGCTAAGCCACTAGACGAATAAATAAAACACACTCAGGATATACTGTTGTCAATTAAGTATTGATACCGACCAAGGGACACTGAGACATTCAACAGTGGTAAATCCTTGCCATGATATCAAAAATCGTAGTCACATCAAATGATAAATTGACTAGTTAATGTATCCAGACGATGTGACAGCGGTGACATGACAAGCTCATGTCACTGTTGCATAAAGCGTCCCAGACTAGAGATGCACCGGATATCCGGCCACTATCCGGTACCCGGTCGGATACCTAATAGTGGCGTAGTAACCGGCCGGATACCGAATAGTGTGTTATTACATGGATAAGAGTAAAAGAAGGGTGAATAAATAACTAACTCCAGAGTAATAAATTATTAATAATATCAATTTAATCTTCCACATTACTTTAAACAGTCATAAAAGTAGTCGAAAACAGTAAATAACTCGCGAGGAAATATTACGTACCGTAATTCAATGGCACTGAGTGTAAAATTAGTGTTAATTGAGTGTAAATTTAATTATACTATCATAAACTGCGTAAAGCGAGTAACAAGTTGCAACCTGCACAGATCGTCTCGTACGCGCGCACAAATTGACTTCATTTTAGGTAAAACTTTCGGCTGTATATCCGGTGGCCGGATACCGGATATTCTGCCATATATACGGAATCCGGTATCCGGTCCAACCAGTATCCGTTGCATCTCTGTCCCAGACCTACCAATCATAATTATCCAAAGTGTAACAGACATTAATTAGGCTTCTTGTGATATGATTTGGAAGATATACTTAAAGCAGAATCGATGTTACATTTAAAGCGGAGTAATAACTGAACTATAGAACTCAATTAAACATATGGAAAACGCGTTATTATTAAGGAATTCGCAAAGTGATCGCGGGCGTTAAATTAAAGGCGGGGTTGTGGCGAGCATCTGTCTCACTCGCGCGCGTGCAAGCGGCCGGCCGTGCAAGCGAAGCGACTACTTACTGCACAGGTCCGTCCGCACTGCGCGTGGGAAATCAAATAACCCCGCTTCAGTTCATGTTCAATATTTTATTTCTACGTCAATATAATGAGAATGTAAAATCCCTAACTTTTTCTTGAGCTGTATTATAGGAATAACAGTATAATAAATACAATATAGTAGTAATATACTTATATATAAGTATGTAAATAACACAAGTACTCGTATTTCCATAAAGTGTCGGCGGATTCATTATTATAGTCAGCGATATAGCAATATGTAAAATCATAGGACAAGAAGCATACATTTTAATAGTTAATCAGTTTCCATTATTGGTATAGTGAGCTGGATAATATTTTCGCTTCTAACACTTACTAAAATACTTTGATTGACTAAAATTGGTGTCAAGATATTTCTAGCGACAGTACCAACATTTGCGCCGAAACTTTTAGGAAAACTGGGATATTCATATTATATAACGTTGTATTATATTTATATGTACTGTACTAATACATAATAATGAGTAATGTTAGTCAGAATGATGGCAGACGAATAAAGAAGGGTGCTGTAGAATGTTTACTAACAAATTGTGAAAAATGTGCTTAATATATAGCTTCATCAGAACAACTGTTTAGTGTCGATATCATTTGATCGATTCAAAACAACACACGAAGTAGGGTGTCCCAAAATTTTTAGATTTACGAGACACAATTCTTTAGATGGATGTAGTTGAGATGCAGTGCGCTTTTTCTCGTCTAAAATAGCTTTTCTGTAAAAGAAATCTCATCTCATCTTCTTAAGGAAATTATAGCCAGAAAAAGAAAGCATTGGCTGTTACATTTTATTTCAAAGAAATGACGAGTAAAAATGGCCAAAAGTGAGTAAGTTTTCTAATGAAGCGTTTCTACTGTCTGTGGTTACGCGTCCGGCGACAGGAACCGGCCGAGCCCCGCCGCGCCGCTGTCCGGGGAGCGCACTGCGCACAAACGCTTGTTAGTAAACACCCCTCAGAACGCACTACTGCATTTTACTGGACAACTCGGAGTTTAGTAGTAAAACGCGGGACAGCTGCAGTTTCGCGCGTCCGAGAGACTCAATAGAACGGAACTTGACTCGAAGTTCAGTAAAAAGGTAAAGTTTCGCATGCGTCCGGATATTACTCAACAGATTTCTCGAAAGATAGGTAAGGTGCGTTTTGGCACGCGGCTGTCGCAATCAATCCAGCTATTTACCTAACACAGTACAAAATACACGCACGCGGTGTAAAACAATAGTTGATTGTTTTCCAAAACTATGATTACAATTTTCAAAGTATAAATGTATTATACTGAATTAAACTATGTTACACCGATGTTAAGTGGCCCGTTCCACAAACTTACAAATTACATTATTACAAGCCTAAACCAGAAATATTGCAACCAGCAGTGGAATCACGTAACTTTATTTACTAACGGTAGATAGATTTTACTGTCAATTTTGAAGTATAAATGTATGAGGTGACAATTAAAATTTGGCATAAAAATCTACCTAACGGTAGTAAAAAAGTTACGTGATTACCCCGCAGGTCAAACCTCAATATAGAATAGCAGATTTTCTGTAACATTTACTTATAATAATGGATGTATATTCGATGCGTGTATCTTGAACGTGTTTAATAGGGCACACCACGACACTAACTACGTCAGTTAAGCATGTACTCACTGTCTGATTTGCCGCTAGAGAAGTCTGTGCTATGCGTCTTGTCTCCCATGCCGCTGAACGTGAAGTCTCCCTATAATTGCACAAAAAAAAGATAGTTTTTTACAAGTTTCCACATTACTTTTTTGTTACAAACGCTTTTCAATAAATAAATTAAACTAAACTAGGTCAAAATAGATCATGAACAAAACAATCGAGATACTGACATAGCACAATCTAAGAAATATTCCCCGAATTGTATACAATTAAAAAAAAAAACTCAACTAAAAGTCAATCCATCCATCTGGCAGCTACGATACGATGTTAAAGATTAACTTGTTAACTTATACCCATACCCATAAAAACTAAAATGTTTGCTTAACTACACATTAATTATACTGCTAGCTAATAGTTACTGGCTAGCCATATTTTAGTTTTAGTACAAGTTTCACTACGTACCAACCGTCGGAGTAATACCGCATGTCAGAAGCGAATCCGCTAGAGAAAGAATGGCAACCTTTCCTCTTAATCCGTGCGCAGAGTGAGACATATATGAGCATAATTGTCCTTTAAACGGTTATTAAGTGGAGTTTTAACTTTATTCATTAATTTTAAAGCTGCATTCGCTTCAACTGGCTGGTTTTGTAAGGTGGCATCCGCAGCAGGTGGAAGTATTGTCCGTAGCGCGCATTACGCCAATTCTCTCATTTAAAACGTATCGTTTGAAGTATACTCACGCCAGTACTGGAGGAGAAGGTGTGCGAGCGCGCCGCTAGCCCGTAGCCGGGGCGCGGCGCCTGCCGCAGCGACGACACCACTGCAACACCACGCGTCAGCACTGGCTCTACCCCACCCCTACCCTACCCTACCCTACCCTACCCTACCTACTAGCCTACCGGTACAATGTCCTAATAAATCCGCTAGCATGGTCACCCTAACTCGTGTTGCGCAGTTGTTTCCTCGACTTCTGATACATTTGCGTTTGGAGTTGGTTTTAGAGTGCTGTTATATACCAATCAATTCGTTTTTCAAGCTACTAACCGTCTAGAAAACAACCGACTACGTATTAACCTAGCTTAATAGTAACTTAAAATAAACATTCCCTTGAGTTTCAACTTTCATCGAACAAAATTCTTAATCGGATCACTTATGGTTGGTTTCATGCATTTCAGCCGCATTTTATACTCTATCGCATCTAATAAAGTTGAAATTCACGTGGATTGTGTAAAAGAAAGAACCTGGATCGGGAATGTAAATAATTAGTGTTCCGCATCCAGCAGAGCTTCCTCTCTAAGTTAAATAAAAGCACCATCAACTGGTTAGGACTTAAACTTGTTTGATACGCTGTCCTGCACTTAACCACTTATTCCATAATATTCTTTATGTCACATCTGGCCATAAAGTGGCAATCACCGCAAATTCCGTGCGCGGAAAAAACCACTTCCTGGCCAGGGGATGACATAAAAATTTGTACTTAGCACGGGCGGTAATAAAGAAAGCCTCGGATCACATATTTATCGCCCTTGTCTTAGGTTCGGACTTCAAATAACTGTGATCTGAGACACTCTTTGTTTTACCACCCTTGGTAAGTAATATACTATTACCAAGAACTTTCGCCCCTCTCGCACTTGGGTCGGTTGCACCAACATGCGATCACAGGCCGGTCATCGTCAAATATGGCGCCGGCAGCTGTCAACCCATAGAAACTTGTCAAACTTTCCATACAATCAGATTTTAACGATCACCGCTTACGATGACAGACGGTTTGATGCAAGTGATGCAACCCACTCTAAGTGCAAGATGAACGTTTGATCAGACGTAAGCGCGATTGTGCCAGTTACAACGGTGCTTTTACTGCGACCTATAGCGGTGTACACATTCATTAATATGCATGCATGTTGTTTACTTATCACAATGTAACAAGGTCTACAATTGTATACATATTAATGGAGTGTCCAGTGTTGTACTCACGTGTCCATTGGTGGCGGGCAGCGTGTTGGAGCGCAGGCCGTAGCCGGGCCGCGGAGCCGCGTGCATTACTACACACACACACACGCACGCTAGACACACACACGAGCACGGAATGTGGACCGATCGCTGTTCACACGGCAATGTGACGTTTCATTCTATTGCTTATGTCAAGAGACTTTAAACTTTATAATTTATTTTCAGAAGCTCTAGAATAATCTCTCTGTTCATGTTTTGTCATTGTAATAATTCTCCATGCAGTGCACAATAAAGCATTTTATTATTATTATTATTATTTGTATCTCTCCTTTGGGATATCACGGCACAATGTCCGGTCCTTTTGGAAGGCGTTCATGGGGATACAGATCCAACACGAAGAGGCCCCTTTGAGATACGATAATGTATTGGGATGTGTACACCTAGCGGATACTATCTCTGCCATGCACTTTATTATTATTATTAATAATAATTTAGTTTTATGAAGGAACCATATACAATTTAGAAATATTATCGTTTTTAATTTAGAAAAACGGTCAGACCACATTCTAGTGTCACTCAGCTGTGGAGGCGTGCTGGTACTGGGACGGTCTGCGAGGACTATCAGCGAGATATGTATAGACACTTATGAGTGTAAACAGCCTTCATTGTTCCCGGCAAGGGTTTCTGACTGGATTTATAGGCCGGGCCCAATAAAGCGATAGGACTGCGCGGTTGGACGGTAGCCTGGGGAAAGTCCTGGAGAAACCTCCGACACGACCACGCGGGTGGTTTCACACGAGGTTGTTTTTGTTTACATACAGTCATAAACGATGTGAGTTTCAACAATTTTAATATACAGTTGAACCAGTATGGAGCATATTCAGTGTAGGTATCCTGTACATTGCCTCTCATTTTCGTTTTTGTGTTTCTTTAATTGTAGTTCTCATTAAACATTCCTCATGTCATGATCATGATAGAAATTCTTGTAATTTTGACATACACTCAAATTTATGAGACCTCCGATTAAGTATGGTTGTAATGTTCTTCGCGTTAACTTACACTGGAGTAGTAGAAAATTGAGCCTTAATGTGTCACTAATTGCACGCCGTTTACTGTATTGTTTCGGTACCCGAATTGGGATTATAAATCTATTTAATATTACCTCACACTGTAATTACCATGTTGGTGTCTTTGTTCAATGTGTCATACATAGCTTTTAGCTAATTTTCATAATATAAACTCACTACCTTATTGTCCGCGAATGTTGTGTCGATACAAACCCGACAGGGTTTAACGACACTTATCTGTCAAACCTAATATAAGATTTTTCTTTTTAATGTAAATAAATAAAAAAAGGCGCTTGTATTGTAATTTTTATCTTGAAATAAATGAATCTGAACGCTTAGTATCTAATAAACAGTTGAAATCTAATGTTGAATTTCTAGTTTATCAAAACAAAATATTCTCCAAGGGCACACTGCTAGTCTCTGGCAGGCTCGCCATGTAAGGGTGGGCGTCATCAGATAGTGTCAGAGAAGACCGATAGTGAACCGACCGAAGTATGATGTATTCTCTCTAAACATGGTTACATATCAGCTTATATACTAAAGCTACGCTACGTGTGTGCGTGCAGCGTTGCACACACTACAGAATACTGATAGATCCTCGCAGTTCGTCGTGTGTGTCGTGGACTCGTGGGTCACACCGCTCTTCAAACTTATCTTATGTAGGACTAATTAGTGTCAACACAAAAACATTGCTTATCCAAGCACTATTGAGAGGTTTGAAGGGCTGTGTGATTCCGATAGAACAAAATAAATAAATAAACATTTCGGTAACCACATATTCTTTCAGATGGTCATGGTAATACACTCAGTTAGAGAACAATTGGTGTTAATTTGAGATTATCTATTTCCATTTTTTTGTTTGTGGAAACAGACCCTGGGAGATAACGGACAAACTTGGTCAAAATAAACACTCATACGATTTATTCGATAACTTGATACCTGTCACTTATCTCATGGCCAGTGTTCCATTAGAAGAATATGTGATTAACCAACACATGCCGATAACGAATCAAAGAGCAGCAACATAATATATGACATTTTAACAAATAGTTTGTATATTTATGGTACTATATAAACTTAAAAGTACATGAAAATATGCATGTTAATAGAACTAAGACTTTTCAGACTGACAGCCAAAAACGAATGATTACATATGTCAAAATAGTTTGTTATCTTTGGCATGCCAATCAAGAAAATTCCTGCACAAGAGCTTATCTAGAAATCACGTGAGGTGTTTCTGGCCCACTTTTAGACCCCCCTCCCCCTTGGTGATCTTTGGTGAGGTTCTAGGAGAAACCTCATGGGTATTTTTTCACTATTAAAAATTTAGACTGAAATTGTATTGTGTTAGTTGATATTGTGTTTATTAACTCCCCAAAATTTCAAAAAACGTAAATAGACCAGGGACCGATACCGGTATTTTTAAAAAGCCCTGAATTAGCCCAATATTTTGGATTATTTTTTGCTCTTTACGTAGGGCTGAATCATGTATTTAGGTAACAACGTCGTATTATTAGATTGTCCCATTAAAAACGAAATAATGAACAGGTGACCGTAATAATACCGGTATTTTTCTATGGAGAAAATACCGGTATCCGATCCCTGAAATAGACTCGATGTTTTTGACGTGTGAAACGATGATTTATAATGTCCTACATGAGTAGATATTATTTCTCGGTTTTGTAGGTACAGGAAAATGATACACGTGAGGTCTACTTTGTGCCCCCCTCCCCTCGTGATCAGTCGTGAGGTTTTCATGACCCCCTCCCCCCTTTCGGAACCTCGCGTGATTTCTGTATAATCCCCAAATACCAAATGAAAATTATGAATATGGAAGTGGAGTTATGATCTTGTGAAAAGGCATGCCGATTTATGCCGCAGGAAACATGCACGAGGAAATATAAATATGTACAAGAAAGTTGTCCATAACCATGTCCGATAAATATACCTAAACAAACATATTGGAATACTTTAAATGGGTCAATCAACTTTTCTTTGTTGTTATTCGGTCCCGTCAGCGAGGAGACAACAGTCACCGAGTTTCTTAGAAAAATGCTCATAATATGGACTTCAAGCATGCTCAAGAGATGACCCATGTCCGAATGGATACATAGTCATTGATAAAACTCAGGTTTGGTAAAATTAAACACTATAAAATCACAGTTTTAAAGAGTGACTCAGGAGACGTAACCATGGTAACGGCCAACAAAGAATAGTTGATCCACCCATTTGAAAGATAAGAAGCTGAAAGCGAACATTATACAAACAACAACGCCGCCTAAATAAAAGAAATTTAACGATGTAAAATAGTAGAAGAAAAACTAGTAAGTAGTCGTTTGAATTTGGAAGACTTGCAAAACAAGATGGCGGCGAGGCTAAAGCGTACTCTAAGCCAATAGGAGCTCACCTCGAGACGACGGCTGCTTCGCGCGAACTTGCTACACTACCACACTCGCTTTGGTATAGACTGACATATTATTAATGCAAAAATTATTAAATTTAGGACTTGTCTGGCGTGCCAATTCATAGACAATTATATTACAATTTTATGATGATATTATTAGAGATGTACCGACTATGGATTTTATCTCATTGCTTTCGGCTGAGTTCGGGCCCAGTCGGGAATGTTCGTTTCGGTCCGCTCATGGCGCCGATCGCACTGCGTTCGTGTTTTGACAAGTTTGTTTTGTTTACGTTTTAGCGATATACCTGCTACAGCGGCTGGTGTTTCATATAGCAAAAAAAAAAACAAAACAGTAAAATTATCTAATTATTGTGTTAAATCATTATGTTATCCAGTAAGCTGACGACCGGTTTAGCCTAGTGGGTAGTGCACCTGCCTGTGAAGCTGACGGTCCTGGGTTCGAATCCCGGTCAGGGAAAATATTTGTGTGATGAGCATGAATATTTGTTTCTGAGTCTTGGATGTTTTCTATGTATTTAAGTATTTATATCTATCAAATATATCGTCGTCTAGTACCCATAACACAAGCGTTCTTGAGCTTACTGTGGGGCTAGTTCGATTTGTGTAAGATTGTCCTCTAATATTTATTTATTTATAAGCCATAATGTGCCGAATATTCGGCTTCTTTTGCCGACTATTCCCTGACTACAAAGGTGGCCGGATAGTCGGCTTTACCGACTAGTCGGTATATTTCTAATGACTATGGAATATTAAAGACACGCGTCCACACAACTATTTGTACATCGGACATGACGGTCTGATGTCTGTATGCCGTTTTAGAAATATTCGTTAAGAGTAAAATATAATGTTATATGCATAGAAGTAATCAAATTCAAATAAATAATCTTATCTTATCATATACCAAAACGAATGTAGCATTCTTGTTAATTAAAATTAAACATAATTATGCTTATGGATATGCGATGAAAGACAAAGCATAGACGATACATGTATGTATGTATAATAAAATAAATGTATATATCGATATTTATGTCGATGCTGGCAAGCGGGCCCGGGGGTGCCGGCCGTTACTCTACTGAATGTGCAAGGAAAACGGCTCACCGTCGGTTAGGTAGTAACTATGTACTGCAACAGTCAATACAATACAATGTATGTATCCAAGCTCTGTCGTTCATTAAACGTTACACACGATTATATTTTCATCACGAAATGAGACTCCTGTGGCGCTACCGCGAACAGCAAACGAAGTGTTCCCTCTCTGTCGCACTTGCAAGTTTGCATATAAGCGAGACAGAGAGGGAAAACTTCGTTTGTGGTTCGCGGTAGCCCCTCTGGGCCTGTACCCCGAACTTCGTATCGTGCCGTCCCTTTCACACATATAGTGTATAACACGAGAGCGAAAGGGATGGCACGATACGGCGTTCGGAGTAGGCCCTCTGGGCCTGTACTCCGAACTCCGTATCGTGCCATCCCTTTCACACATATAGTGTATAACACGAGAGCGAAAGGGACGAAGTTCGTAGTAGCCCCTCTGTTAGTTGCTTGGAGAGAGAGATCAATAACTTACGCATGGATTTTCGCTATATGAACATATACAACCTTAAGCAACATTTAGCTCGTTCATAAATCGTTTGCAAACTACATTACAGGGTCTGATAGATGAATGACTCATTATACCTCGCACCCCCGCAGTGTAGTTTAAATGAGGGCTATCGCGTAGGAATTCGCCGCTAGAAGCGCTAGTGTAGCGTGGGGTCTCCGAAACGTCAAATGTCACTCTTTGTGGTTGCGCTACGCGGGTTAATACCTAATTGGAACAATATGGTGACTATTTTGCAATACCAGAGCTTGATTATGGCAAATATGAGTTACGGGTGAATGACTCTCAGTGCTTTGAGACGATTTTGTCTTTCGGAAACTTATTTCCTCCTGTTTTTCCGAACAATACGGGACTGCGTTACAATGCGGTATGTTCGATATTTTTACGGTATGGTTTTAAGGTATTAAATATTATTTAAATGTATACTTCGTTCTCATGTCCATAATAACCAGAGCTCGGAATAGGTAGTGCCTATTTACCTAAACTTCGCGGGAGGACGTAACTAAGAGTGGTAGTTTAATTAAAAATAAAATATGGATCAAATTGAATCAAAAGGATTCCGAAATTTGATACTTTTATTGACTTAGACAGAAACTGATTGTTATTTAAAGGTAATTAAACAAATAATATGCAATATAACAAGATTTATAAGTAAAGAGAAATGTATTAAGCCTCTAGAATAATACAGTAAATCCCGGGAAACCCCACATTCAATAAAAAGAAGTAATTATTTTTGGTGGTTGTAACCACTCTTAGTTACGTCCTCCCGCGAAGTTTAGGTAAATAGGCACTACCTATTCCGAGCTCTGATAATAACCAATAACAATTTTTGACAGCTGGACCTTACTCGACAGTGGCGCCAACTGGTGAGCACAAAAACGATAGCCCCCATTGCATGCGATTTTAGTACGAGCGTAAACGGTTATGGGATAAACTTGCCCCATACTAAGTTATTTTCACTTTCACAGGTCATTATTAACCAACCTAAATTCGACCCTATCACCGATGCGATTGAATCGAAAAGAGCAAGAGCATGATAGATTAGAGTGCAGATCAGTTGATAGTACGCATATACACTCCATTATTTTTAGTATTTAGTTTCAAAGTTCAACTTTTGAGTGGAGTGCGTTTTGTAAAGCGCGACCAGAAATATATGAGCATTGTCAAGAGGCGCTATAATTCTCATTTATATGGCAACAGACTAAAAGACATTTTAAAAAAAAACTAAGTTTATTTTTCACATTGTTCGAATTACATTTTATATCAATATACAGTAGGATGATAATACAAGGCGACCACAAAGGCATACACATAAGCTTGCTATTCAACTATATCGCTTGCAATGCTCCAAATGATGTACATTCCATGAGTATACGGATATATAACCAACTGCCAACTGAGTTAAAGGAATTGCCCATTACTATGTTCAAAAATCATGTCACAAAGTGGCTATTATAAAATTGTTTTTATAATATTAATGAATATTTTAATTATAAGGTTGAATTGTATTGATCACTAGCTATGTTTAATTAATGTTAATTCTATTTTTATTCTTACCTTGACTTTTTATCGAATTCTATATTTATTTTTTTTATTTTGACCCTGTTGACATTCTCATTAGTTAATTTAATTGTTTATCAATGTATTTAATTTTGACGACTTGTAATATACAAAATGTAAATTAGTTCCGATGAAATTTCGTAACTTTGCGCACGGTCATATATTTCTAGTCGGGCGTTATATTGATAACGCTTAGATGTGCAATTACGCAGGTTTCATAAAACAATGGAGTATATGCGACTATCATCACGTTAAGGGGAGCTACATGGAGGGTAGGCCAGTGACATGATGTAAGGGCACCTACACTAGTGTGAACGCGCCCTCGGTTAGAAATATGGACTTAACTTAGGTCAGTAAAGATCATAGATTTTTTGAAGTAATTGAATTGCAAGTGTTCTTTATTCCCATTTATTTAGAATTATATTCATGATATACAAATTTATCTTATTATACATATTGTAAAGGTTTAAAAAAATTTAATAATAAACGGGAATAAAGAGTAATGAAGGCACTAAGCTTAATTGTTATTAGAAGATTTGCTTTTCTGCCTGATGTCAGTCACAGTTGTCCACACAAATTAATTCGTCAAATCGTAGTTCTCAGCCAGTTGTGTCGGGGCTCATATCAATTGTCAGGGCTCGTGTCAGTAGCGTCGGTGCTCGTGTCAGTAGCGTCGGGGCTCGTGTCAGTAGTGTCGGGGCTCGTGTCAGTAGTGTCGGGCTCGTATCAGTTGTGTCGGGGCTCGTATCTGTAGTGTCGGGGCTCGTATCAGTGGTGTCGGGGCTCGTGTCAGTTGTGTCGGGGCTCGTGTCAGTTGTATCGGGGCTCGTGTCAGTTGTATCGGGGCTCGTGTTAGTTATGTCGGGGCTCGTGTCAGTAGTGTCAGGGCTCGTGTCAGTATGTCGGGGCTCGTGTCAGTAGTGTCGGGGCTCGTGTCAGCAGTGTCGGCGCTGGTAACAGTCGTGTCGGGGGTGGGAGGAGTACGTGGCGCTCACCGTTGTAGCTGGGTATGTGCGAGTGGCTGGTGTGCGTGTAGTAGGGCTCGGAGCCGGAGTCGGGGCGCGCGTGCTCGAGCTGGCGCGAGGGCGAGGCGCCGACGGGCGACGAGTAGCGCAGCCGGTGCGTGGGCTCGCGGGACGCGCTCGGCGTCCTGCGCCACCGCCGCCGCCAGGGCACAAGTCAGTTAACAGGCGGTCGCACGAGCATCTAACCGCCGACTATCCCTACACTACTTGTGGCTTTATGGCGGCAGGCGCTTACGTCACCCCAACAAAAGCATTGTTCTCTTTAAGTGGATCGGCCAAAATTGAAAAACAAACACTACACTATTGTAAATTATCAACGGTATGAAGGCGCAAGTGTCGGCCGCCAAAAAGTCCCTTTCAATGTGGATCATTACATACAGGCATTTTGACACTATAGGCCTTATTCATAATCGTTCATCAAACCTATTTTAATAAAGTTGCCCCAAAAATTTGTTGGTCTTTATCTTCACTTTGACGTTTGTGTTTGTGAGAAAGAGACAAAACACATTTTAAATAGCAGAAGTTTGTTAATTTAAAAATAGGGTATGTCCTTTTCAGATTTACGGGTATTGGACGGAATTAAGTAACATCGTAATGAAATCTAATCGATAAAACCTATAAGGTAGTTTCTGCCATTAGAAAAAAACAACATCGACGAAAAAACGGGCAGATTAAGTACTCATTAAATAAATAACCATTAAACCTTTACCTACTCCCAAATACAGTCTGCTACGGCTGTCGACAAACTGTATACATTATAACATTCACAAAACATACCTGCTAGCATTCCTAGGGTCTAAGTTCTGTCTCTTCCATTGTTGCATCTTCTCACGCTCTTTCACTTCTTTTAAAAAGACCTGAAACAAAACAAATTATTGTATAACCGCGTGTCGTCTGCGTTTTGCGACTTTTTATAGTTATGAGTATGCCCCCGTATTCATAAAACTTAAAAAACCTCGGCTAACTAAAAAGTTCTTTGTCCCATTCTCACAAGCGTCAATGTCAAAGTGACAGATAAGGACAAACGAACTTTAGCGGCTAGTTAACTAATATAGGTTTGACAGATGTTTATGAATAAGGGGGTAAGACTCTATTTTAGTCGGGTGCAGTCCAAGGTAACATTCTAGAACCGCTACTTTACATATCGCACATACCTCCCCGATGTCACATCTATCTTAGCGAACTCATAATGTTCCCTACGTAGTTCCGGATTCTTTAGGTTCAGTAGTTTTAATTTGGTTTGCCCCGAGGAAGAATACTAAGTTGAAGCTTTATTTATTTATTTAATCTTGATTGCACAAACTTATCGTACAAAAGGAGGATTTAATGCCATAAGCATTCTTTACCAGTCAAAATTAGGGCAAAGCAGACAAATTTATTCAGCGACTCCTCAAGGTAATGTTCTAGGGTAACTTCACTACAAGTATACCTGTGCGAAGTGTGCGAAGGCCGAAGTCTATCTTGGAGAGCTCCTGGTGCTCGCTGGGGAACTGCCGATCCTCAAAGTTCAGTAGTCTTTATTTGGTGTGCCCGAAGGGAGAATTCTAAGCTGCCACTTTATGTAGCGGTTCCTCAAGGTAATGTTCTAGGGTAACTTCACTACAAGTATATACCTGTGCGAAGTGTGCGAAGGCCGGAGTCTATCTTGGAGAGCTCCTGGTGCTCGCTTGAGAACTGCCGATCCTCAAAGTTCAGTAGTCTTTATTTGGTGTGCCGGAAGGGAGAATCCTAAGCTGCCACTTTATGTAGCGGTTCCTCAAGGTAATGCTCTAAGGTGACTTCACTACAAGTACATACCTGTGCGATGCCGGAGTCTATCTTGGAGAGCTCCTGGTGCTCCCTGCGTAGCTGAGGGTCCCTCGGTTCGCTTCGTTTCCCGTCGGGCGCGTGTCCGTTCACGGCCCCGTTCATCTTGGTCTCTTCCTCGTCGCTGTCTGGCACTCCCTTGTATGTGTCCGACCAGCGTCTTCTCCTCTCTATGAACACACCATTGAAATAAAATATATTTTTTTTTAATTTATTGAGAGCTTTTTCGCTATTGCGAATATATCGCTCGATAAACGCCTCTTAATTAACAAAGTTCGATCAACTCAACCACTCCATATTACGTTCAAAAGTACATACATTTATCTGTCTTTTAGACCACATTTTACAAGGGCTAACATCTTTAAAACCACATCTGATATAGGGTTGCTCAAATAGGTATTGCATAATCCGATGGAACCGTCCCTAAATATCTGTCGCCTAGCGGCATCATTCCGGACACACTCCATTAGAATATGGTAAACATCCTCTACACGATTACAAGCACTACATAACGGCGAATTTGCTTTTCTCATGAGATATCCAAATTTATTCAATGGAATGTGTCCAAATAAAATAATAAATTACTTAATTTTATTCTGCAAGTAGGCCACAATGCCAGTCAAGAACTAGCGTTTTCCAAAAGCCGAAAGAAACCGATTGATTTATTTCATCTTCTTGCACAAAATAACTTATAATACTAATACCGAGTCGACGACAGACGTGGAAAGTTTTCACATGGATCAAGATTAGGACACAGAGGAAGACTAACGCGTTGGTGCGTTGAAATTTGGCACACAAGAAGTGGTGGATGAGTCTAGCTCAAAAGAGGGCAATGGGGGTGAATATATAGATTCAGATTCAGATTCATTTATTCACAATATAAGATTACAATATAAATTACATGTCAATTTACAGGAATCTCTATTGTGATCGTCAATAACATTCAATAAAACGAAATAAATTAAAAATCAATGAATAAAATAGCAGTTAAATAATACAATGAGTATGATAAAATTGACCTTTAGACACGGATAACAAGGAATAGATAGAGATATAGAGATAGAGGGATAGAGGTATAGAGGCCTTAATCAAAAAAGGTGGATACAGCAGGCTGATATGATGATGATATAAAAGGCGATGATGATGATATGAACGGCGAACTCAACGAAGAAGGAGTGAGGCAAGGGAGACGTGGTTTAGGTGCAGATGTCGTCCCTGCGGGTGACTCACCCGGGTCGGTGTAGGGGTAGGGCGGCGCGGGGAAGTCGTCGCGCTCGATCTTGGGCTGCGTGCCGGGCGGCGGCTTGAAGGCGGCGGGGTAGTGCGAAAGCTCGATCGGCTCCTGCAAGTCACGTCGCAATTTCAAATTTGGGGTCAATCCTCCAAATTTTATTTCTGTTTCTCATTTAATGTACTGTTTTTGGTGAGCAATAAAGAATATTTGTATTGTATTTATTGCATTCAGTGTTTGGTAGCTACGAGCAAAGACTTGAGGAAGTTAGTTTAGATCACAATTACTATACTAATAGTCTTCTATTTTTGAAGCTATGCACAATTTATTTAAAAAAATGTACTCTTTCCATATAACCATAAAATGAAAAAATAGTCATTTTCTATGGATATGTCAAAAGCTTTTGACTTTGTTTGCGACAAAATACTCTTGATAAAATAATACTCACATGCCATAAGACGGTTAGCATATGACCTGATAAAATCACACCTATCTGACTGGCAACAATTTACTAATAAAACCTTTATTAACGACGAAAAATGGAAGTCAAAACAATGTGTGTCCATAATACCAGAATTCGTCGTCCCACAAGGGAGTATACTGGGACCATTATTGTTTATATTGCATATTAATGACCTACAACGTGTCGTGCGCGATTCCACAGTTATATTTGATCCAAATGATATTGAAATAAATGAATCGCAAGCAAACAACGTTGTAAACAATATAATAAAATGATTTGACAACAATTCGAAATGATGTTGTAAATTGTAATTGTGTTATCTTATTGACCTGTAAAAATCTTTTTTTTACTAATAAAGTATCTGAATCTGAATGTCACAGGCAAAGAACGTCACGTCACAATAAACAAGGTCTGGAAAAGTCATTGGTCCATGACATTAACGTTGGTGAAATAAAATTAGTAGGCGTTACAATTGATTCTCAAGCTAGTTGGAAGCCGCAGATGTTCGGGAGCATGAGTTACCTCGTTGTTCATGTGCGGCGACTTGGGCCGGGGCGTCTCGCTGCGCATGGAGTCCACGAGCACGCGCATGCCGGGCCGCGACGAGGCCTTGCTGCCGGCGCGGCTGCCGGCGCGGCTGCTGGCGCGCGTGCTGGCGCTCGCTGCAACAGTACCAGAACAAACACATTACTAGAAATAAACTAATATTGCTAGAGAATGCGCGCACCCTGTTCATCATCATCGTTGTCACAAACAACACCTAGTGGCGCGGCCTGAAACCACAGAGGCTTAGATTACCCATACAATTGAGCGGTGGTTCGGGCCGTACCCGCTAGGCGGCGCTGGGATCGCGCCGCTTTACCAACAGGAACCCGCGTTCCTAGAACAGGCAGGGCGATCGCTCTCTCGCTCTCTCTCTTGAAAATGGCCAACGATGTACACGGCTCCTTGATGGATTAATATTGTAAATTGATAATAAAAGATTACATGAAGATTTCTCATGTTTTAATAAAAAGGGAATCAATTTCCTTCAATCGTACCAGCCGAAAGAGGTCCACTGCTGGGCATAGGCCTTCCCAAAGTGTCCTGCGCCACCCGCATCCAGTAGACTCCCGTGTCCTACATCAGGTAGCTGTAGGGGGGGTGCACTCACAGGGCGGGCGGTGGAAGTGCGGCGAGGCCGGGGCGCGGTCGTAGGGCTGCAGGAGCCGGCGCAGGTAGCCGGGCTCGGCCGCCAGGTAGCTGTAGGGGGGGTGCACTCACAGGGCGGGCGGTGGAAGTGCGGCGAGGCCGGGGCGCGGTCGTAGGGCTGCAGGAGCCGGCGCAGGTAGCCGGGCTCGGCCGCCAGGTAGCTGTAGGGGGGGTGCACTCACAGGGCGGGCGGTGGAAGTGCGGCGAGGCCGGGGCGCGGTCGTAGGGCTGCAGGAGCCGGCGCAGGTAGCCGGGCTCGGCCGCCAGGTAGCTGTAGGGGGGGTGCACTCACAGGGCGGGCGGTGGAAGTGCGGCGAGGCCGGCGCGCGGTCGTAGGGCTGCAGGGGCCGGCGCAGGTAGCCGGGCTCGGCCGCCAGGTAGCTGTAGGGGGGGTGCACTCACAGGGCGGGCGGTGGAAGTGCGGCGAGGCCGGCGCGCGGTCGTAGGGCTGCAGGGGCCGGCGCAGGTAGCCGGGCTCGGCCGCCAGGTAGCTGTAGGGGGGGTGCACTCACAGGGCGGGCGGTGGAAGTGCGGCGAGGCCGGCGCGCGGTCGTAGGGCTGCAGGGGCCGGCGCAGGTAGCCGGGCTCGGCCGCCAGGTAGCTGTAGGGGGGGTGCACTCACAGGGCGGGCGGTGGAAGTGCGGCGAGGCCGGCGCGCGGTCGTAGGGCTGCAGGGGCCGGCGCAGGTAGCCGGGCTCGGCCGCCAGGTAGCTGTAGGGGGGGTGCACTCACAGGGCGGGCGGTGGAAGTGCGGCGAGGCCGGCGCGCGGTCGTAGGGCTGCAGGGGCCGGCGCAGGTAGCCGGGCTCGGCCGCCAGGTAGCTGTAGGGGGGGTGCACTCACAGGGCGGGCGGTGGAAGTGCGGCGAGGCCGGCGCGCGGTCGTAGGGCTGCAGGGGCCGGCGCAGGTAGCCGGGCTCGGCCGCCAGGTAGCTGTAGGGGGGGTGCACTCACAGGGCGGGCGGTGGAAGTGCGGCGAGGCCGGCGCGCGGTCGTAGGGCTGCAGGGGCCGGCGCAGGTAGCCGGGCTCGGCCGCCAGGTAGCTGTAGGGGGGGTGCACTCACAGGGCGGGCGGTGGAAGTGCGGCGAGGCCGGCGCGCGGTCGTAGGGCTGCAGGGGCCGGCGCAGGTAGCCGGGCTCGGCCGCCAGGTAGCTGTAGGTGGTGATGCGCGCGGGCGAGAGCGCGCCCGCGCCGCGGTACTCGCGCAGCACCAGCCCCGGCGACATGGCGCGCGACCCGTACTGGACACGCACCAGACAATACGATCACAGTTACCGGCAACATTATGTATACTTCATTCTATTTAAGATGACAAAAAGCACTTGAAGCGGGATTTTACAATACCTTTTCACACCTGTGGGGCTAGCACAACTGCCAATGCGACGCGACGCGACTAGAGAAAAATCTACCCTCCTCTTTCTAATTCGCACAGTTCGAGCGAGACAGCAAGCACTGAGTCGCGCGAGATGCGACTTGGCAGCAAGTTGTGCTAGCCTACCTGCTATTCAGAAAAGAGTTATTGTTGCTTTCGAATGAGTAATCAAAGATGTACTTTTCTTCCCTCATTTGAGGGCAATAATGACTCTTTTCCTCATAGAAGTTGTGAAATGCAGTATATGCCACTCGGTAGTAAAATTATTTGTTAAACTTCTCATGTTTTTAGCAGCGAGCTTCATAGACGGTGTGAAAAGCAGTATGTGTCACACGGTAGCAAAATTATTTCCGTCTTGGGTGTAAACACTTGAATCCCTCGCTACGCTCAGGATTCTATTGTAGAATCTTTCGCTTCACTCAGAATTCAATATACGGCCCTCGCCGTAAATATATCATTTTGCTCCCTTGAGACACAATCTACTATCTGTTGCTTAAATATGAAAGGAAAAGATAACAATGAGAAGTATTAAAACTGACTGAGGATCGGCACGTGGACTGTATTGTAAACATATTCAAACAATAGATGGATGGTATTGGTTCAAGTACTTTTCGTCATCTTAAATAAAATAAATTATAATAGTCTGGCTACGACTTTGCGCGAATTGCGGCGCGGTAAGCGTTTTATCTGTTCATTGCTCGGTCGAAACGCGCAACGCTATGCAGTTAGTTGGAATAACACGCAATGTATTAGGAAAACCGCTGTCGCCGTCGCTCGAAGTCGTACCTGATAAGGCCCCATTTCATTACTAATGCTATTAAAAATAGTCCTTATTGCTATGAAGAATGACTTTTTAACACTTGTGCATATCAAATGCTGCTACGCTTCAAGTAGGCGCATGATCCTGACGATTTGGCACATACATACACACTTTAATGATACCTATATTATTTTACCAAAATTATAATCAAGGTAAACTACAGAACGACATTAGTACACATCCAACATGCTCGGTGCGCACCAACAAAACTACAACATCGAATACAGTCTACGATGACTCAAACGGTGCACAATTATAGAAACAGAGCAAAATTCACTCTCTATTGAAAAACATAAGTGTCAACTAAAAACTAAGCTTGAATTTCGTCATTCGAAAATTAAAATAGAAAATTTCAAAGAGAAAAGAAAATTTCCTTTTTTTTAAAAAAAGGAAGAATTTTCATAATCTTAACTAAAATGTATCTTGCACAGTTGAAGTAAATAAACGTCAATATTTCAAAATATGTTCAGAATCATATGATTCCCTGCCCATATTTCAAGCATACACACGGCAATTAAAGTAGATGGTTTTAAAAAAACATTTAAACTTCAACTGTACAAGGCCGAAAAATAAAAGCTTTGAAAAAGGAAGAATCTTCATAATCTTAACTAAAATGTATCTTGCACAGTTGAAGTAAATAAACGTCGATATTTCAAAATATATCCAGAATCATATGATCCCCTGCCCCTCTTTCATATAATCACATGGCAATTAAAGCAGATGGTTTTGAAAAACATTTAAACTTCAAATGTACAAGGTCGGAAAAAATTAAGTAAAATGAAATAAAAAAATAAAAAAGTGCGGACCTTCCTATTGAGGCTACTGTAGGGGCTGCAGTAGGAGCCGTTGACGCTCGGCGTGCGCGAGCGCAGCGAGAACTACACAACAGACACGCTCAGCCCGTCTCGCTCGCACAGGCCCACTAGCCACACTCACACTCATAACTTACATCGGCGGCTGCATAAGTAGTCAACTTTAGCCAATCATAACGAAACACAATCAGTTTATACAATAAACACACACACATAACATTTATGTCACCCCTGGCCTGGCTGCGGAAAATCCCGCTTCCTGGCCAGGGGGACATAAAATTATGCACTTATTCCGGGCGATAATAAAGAAAGCATCAGGTCAAATATTTATCGCCCTTGCCTTCGGCTCAAATACCTGCGATCTGAGACTCTTTGTTTTACCGTCCTAGGTATGTAATGTACAATTCTGCATCTGCCTAGAGTTTTTGCTGGGGTCCTCTCGTGGTTATTATTTTTCCCTCCGGAAGATATTTACAGATGTTTTTGGACATCTGTAAGTATCTACGATTGTACAGAATCACAGATATAACTGCCACATTTGACATCTGTCAACTTGACGTTTTTTTTGTTTCGCCGCAGACCAAGGTACGATCTTATTAATCCCTCCAAACGTGCGGTATGTCAAAGATAAGATTAAAAAAAAAGATTAAATGCAATACTTAATAAAAAAAAACCGGCAACAGTTTTTAACTCTACAATAAGTCTAGTACCCATAAAAAAATATAACATAGAAGTATAGTATAAAAAATATATTATGGACCACTCCAACAAAACTTAATATGGACCGAACCACTCTAAGAAACTTAAGGTTCCCAATTAAAGCGGAAATATACGATAATGTGAAATGATAATTCATCTTGTTGTAATACATTAAAACGTTTTTTGCACGCGAAAACAGCATATAAAGGCATTTTCATGGAGCTCTTCATACACCGGGAACGATTAAGAGACTCACGTACAATCGATTAAGCCGTGGTCTTCCGCCGAAAAAAATAAACAATAGCATTCTGTTATTGTATCTCGTGGCTTAAAAAAAAAAAAAAGTTTTTAACGTGGCAGATTTTTGTCCTATACCTTTGGCAGAGGGATAGGTATATCAATGGCGTATCCAGTCTTAAATGCTCTAAAGTAACTCTGACACTTTCTTTATTAGAAACCGGTTGTTTTGTTTAGGCCGGGTTTTATAAAGATCCGTTAGACCAAATGTCAGATCAAATTTCAGTAACACAGTACATTTTTTGACATAACAAACCGACATAAGGTCTAACGGATCTTTATAAAACCGAGCCTTAGTGTTTATGTGGATCAGCTGGTCAGACTTACTGTTCGCTAGCGCCGATGTAACTTACATTTGTGGTTCTATTTTAGCTACACTAGCGTCACCTTTTCACTAATCCAGACTAAATACTCGTTATGTCCCTTTGCAAAAACAGGTACATTTATTACAGAACTCCCATATTTCTTTAGACTATACTCATTTCCTTTGCTTTCGACTGTACCTTCATCCAGAGACTTTGTTAATTATCTGCCATAACAGGGTTGTTGACTCAAAATTGTATTACTCCAAAAGAAACAAGGGAAAAAAATATCCCAAATGGTGAAACACCTATTCAAATATCTCAAAAAATAACGAAGCTACATCATATTCATATCCATATTCATTTATTCATAATGTCAAAATTACATGTCAGATATTATTCATTTACTATCATTTGCATTTATTATCAGTTTTAATGTTGCTGGTTAGAGAGAAAGCTACAGCTCAGTGACGTCACTGACCACGAGCGCCATTTGTGGAAAAGGGACAGAAAATGTCCCCTCTTAAAACTTTGAAGGCTTATAATTATTTATTCTTTTGAGTTACTTGTTTCGCCATTTGATAAAAAAAATGATCCTTTTTCGAGAAAGTTCGAACTTAGTGAGTGTCTTATTTGTTGTCAACATCCCTGTAGCGACATGTGTTTGAAGAGAATAATAGAAAGTGTGGTGAAGTGCTGGGTTGTTTTGTAAACCCTTTTTAATAATTCAACACAATCTAACTAACATCGTGGTATAGCCCAGTGTCAGATACTTCGGCGTACAAAAGACTGTACCTACAAATATGCATATTGTTTTCATTGTAGTATGGCGATTGGCCATTTTTAGGGTCGGTTGCACCAACATACGATCACAGGCCGGTCATCGTCAAACATGGCGGCGGCAGCTGTCATCCCATAGAAACTTGTCAAACTTTCCATACAATCAGATTTCAACGAACACCGCTTACGATTTGGTGCAACCCATCCTAAAAGCAAACACGTTCGTTTGTGTTTATTTATTGAAACAAATATATACTAGAGGCGCAAATTTTAGAGTAATATCTTGACGTCTGAACAAAATAGTTGGAGTGAAAAGGTGGTGCTAGTCTGTGGGCGGCATGTCGGAGCGGCGCCCGCGGCCGGCGCGCACCCGCGTGGAGGACCCCATGTTATCATATACATTCAATATATATGTAGAGAAAAATACCCTGCGTCAATGGCCAAAACAATTGAAACCTTAGGACAATGCCCCAAATATGTTCTGTTATGTGTTGTTATGTTATCGTTCTGTTTAGATTTCCGCTACCCTAAGGTTGTCTGGAAGAAATCGCTCTTTAGCGATAAGACCGCCTGTTTGCCTCTTCTCATTGTGTTTTTTGTACTGTACTGTATCCTTTGATTGTGGTGTGCAATAAAGAGTATTTGTATTGTATTGTATGTTCAGTCAAGGGTATACATTTTTGGACCTTATTTCAATGGAATAAGATGAAAAAATGTATACATATTGGTGCCCTTGCCTGTTCCTAATAAGGGCCAATTTTTCAATCCCCAGATAAAAGTATCTGTCAGATAAATGTTAGCTCTGTCCTTTTCTTTCATATGACATTATAAAGTGACAGCGATAATTTAACGGACGGTTAATTTTATTTGGCGATTGAAAAACCGACCCTAATTCTATGTGTAATATGTGTCTATAATTCTATCTGGTTAGTTTAGATAGTAGGTGACATTGATACTTTTCGACAAGGGCACACTGTGACCAGGACTTTATGACCCGGGCACATTTATACCCCTGGACGCAAGAAACTTAACAACATTTGTATAAAGACGATGGTACACAAATGTTTTTAAGGCTCAATAGTTGTTAAATTATTTAATCTCAAAACAACCAAATTATCTATAAATCCCTTTTTTTTTTTGAACCTGACTGTGGCTTTATAGGCCGGGCCCAATAAAGCGATAGGAGTGCGCGGTTGGAGAGTAGCCTGGGGAAAATCCAGGGGAAAACCTCCGGCACGACCACGCGTGTGGTTTGGAACACTGGAATACTCTAAGAGTTTGCGCTCCAGTGAGATTAGTTGAGCGGTTTCAACCGAATCTGAGGTGTGAGTGGAATCGAGCTACTGGGAGTTTTGTCGCTGGTTCACTAAACCTAGCCTAGCTGAGAAGAGTCCAGCAAGAAACTCAGCTAGGCCCGACCTGGGTCGGACTGACTCTACCCGGTGTGCGGCGGTACCGGGACGAATAGGGACTATATGTGTCACTGTCTATAAATCCCAAATTGATATATGTACTAGAGGGAGTAGGATTATCCTACTTTTTCATGTACATAATTTTCAGACACTTTTTTTTTAACTGCAGCATATTTTTGTATTGTTATTTAGAAAGAAGTTTAATTGCAGTATCACTTCCGATAGTTTTGGTAATTAACGAACCACAACTAATATCCATAAATCGAGTAACTTAGTGGTCCTTGGATGTCTCACCAAAAAATGGTTTTTACCACTGTGTTACCCACCTTTTATAGCAATATGTTAATATTTAAGTATTTTTACCTATAAATTCCTTTTATTAGGTTCAGATACTATTTAGAAATCCTTTTTTTGTACAGTAATTCAATACATATCATAGATTTTTTTTTTGTAATAGAAAACTGGTCATGAAAAAGTAGAATGACCAGTGTAAGTTTTATCGAAACAAAATACAAACGAACGGGTTTGCGTTTAATCTCAATTTGTATAACAGCGCAAATAGTGACTTTTTTTTCCATACAAATTGAGACTAAACGCAAAAGCGTTTGTGTTTCGTTTCGAAAAAACTGAATACTAGATGTACAGCTTTTGTAGACAACCAATAAACGTATCCCATTTGTTTATAACTTATGTAGAAGATAAACTTTGTTACAAAATTATAATCTTACAAAGCATTATTTGAGGCATTGAGAAAGCTTGATATGGGTTTTCTATAGCAAAATGTGTTTTATTTGTCAGTTAATAGGGTCCAACACGCGATGCACGGCAGCCGGGCGAGGGCAAGATGCATTGCAAATAAACAACAATAAAGACACTGAAAAAAAGAACATAAACAACAACAAATTAAAATGTAAGTGTTGTACACTTGTACAGTGAGCCCTGAAAAATATATTTATGGTTTTTTTTTTGTTAAGACCCGTACTTTTCTGGAGATACCTCCACTATGTACGCATGGCTCGGTTGCACCAACATGCGATCACAGGCCGGTCATCGTCAAATATGGCGCCGGCAGCTGTCATCCCATAGAAACTTGTCAAACTCTCCATACAATCAGATTTTAACGAACACCGCTTACGATTACAGACGGTTTGGTGCAACCCACCCTTAATGTGATAACTATATATTACGGACGTACAACTCGCACAATCCGACATTTTTCGGAGCTCACTGTACTAAAAACATAAAAGAAATTGAAACGCACTTCAATATTTTGCATTTTACAAGCTACTCCCAACGAAGTGTACTTCACGGAAGTTTTAAACAAACCGTAATGCTGTGTACTCTATGGTGAAGCATATAAAACGCAAAATCAATCGAAACTATCTACATCGTGAACATCGAAGACACATCGTGCACGAGCTACAAAATTAACGAGAGAATGTCTCAATTGCACAAACGTTCATTAACATTAAAGTCCCATTAGAGTAGAAGAAATACATATTAGTCCTGCTGTTTCTAAAGCCTATTGGCAAGTAGTCGTAATCTTATGGTGTTGTTAAATTTAATGAACGTTTATCAATGGCAAGTCAAATTAACTACATTAAAAGTGTGGCAAATTGGGAAAGTTGTGCATCGATGAAAACAAATCAATGTAAGTACGTGATCGGGTACTGTTTTTCATCACTCGATCCGTCACCAGACCGATTATGAATTTTACTTGTAAACACTACTTGACATTTCCGTGCATGGCCGGAATAAGTTGACAACTCGTGTGTGTGTGGAGGGGGTGGGGGTGGGGGGGAGGGGGAGGGTGTGTACCTGCAGCTCGGAGGAGGCGCGCTCGGGGTCGGGGTCGTGGTCGGTGTCGGGGTCGGCGGGGTCGCGCGGCGCGGGGCCGCAGCGCGGGTGCCAGATCGCTGCGCCCTGAAAAGTCCAATAATTATACTACTAATTGAGGTGAAACTTGCGTATTCATTTCTACGGGCGGTTAATACATGAGTAAACGGTATTTAGTCGTATGATTTCAAACATGGCTCACCAAAATTTAAATTCGCTACAATAAAATGATCGCCTCCGGACGGATGAGGAGATGATTTTTCAACATCAACGGCTTGTCTGATGCACATAAAAGCATCTTGCACAATCCATATACATATGACTGCCTTCACTCCCTTATTATACCTAATAATTCGAAAGATAATTGGCTATTTGTCTTGGCTGGTTTTCTATCCCTATCTCTATAACCACACTGTGGTATTAATTTCAGCATGTATCAAATTCAAATACTTAATTCTGAATTAAACATATCGAAACCAAAGTATCGCGCGGCTTTCCACGACATTTATCAATTCAACGGTACTATAACGATTTACCCCATTATTCATAAACGTCTATCAAACCTATATTAGTTAACTGGCCGCTAAAGTTCGTGTGTTCTTATCTGTCACTTTGACGCATGTGCTTGTGAGACAGTGACAACAGACATTTTAGTTAGCAGAGGTTTGTTAAGTTTTATGAATAAGGGGGTTAGTCCTGGAAATCTACCGTCACTATAAAGGAAGTTAGTTACCCGTAGAGAAGAGGTTTACCTGCAGGAACATCTCCTCGCCGTCCCCGAAGGGATCCCCGCACTTGGAGCAGCGCGCGCACGTGGGGTGGAAGTGGTGGTTCTCGCCCGCCTGCAGCACCTGACACAATCCAACAACGCATTTATCACCGCTAGGCAAAACATATGTACAGAAAGATATAACAAAACAAACAGGTGGGTGGATCAACTATTCTTTGTTGTTCGTTACCATGGTTACGTCTCCTGAGTCACTCTTTAAAACTGTGATTTCATAGGGTTTTGATTTACCAAACATCAGTTTTAACGATGAACATAAATCCACTTGGACGTGGGTCATATCTTGAGTATGCTTGAAGTTCATATTATAAACATTTTTCTAAGAAATTCGGTTACTGTTGTCTCCTCACTGACGGGACAGAATAACAACAAGAAAAAGTTGATTGACCCAGGTACAAAACATATATGTACGCAAGTAAAGTACGGGATGCCCTGCGGCATGCTGGCGGCACGCGCGGTTACCTTGCCCGCGATGTAGCGGCTGCAGTAGGCGCAGCGCACGCCGAACAGGCGCTGGTAGTCGCGCTCGCAGTACGGCGCGCCGCCGCGGCCCATGTACTCGCCCTGCGGCATGCTGGCGGCACGCGCGGTTACCTTGCCCGCGATGTAGCGGCTGCAGTAGGCGCAGCGCACGCCGAACAGGCGCTGGTAGTCGCGCTCGCAGTACGGCGCGCCGCCGCGGCCCATGTACTCGCCCTGCGGCATGCTGGCGGCACGCGCGGTTACCTTGCCCGCGATGTAGCGGCTGCAGTAGGCGCAGCGCACGCCGAACAGGCGCTGGTAGTCGCGCTCGCAGTACGGCGCGCCGCCGCGGCCCATGTACTCGCCCTGCGGCATGCTGGCGGCACGCGCGGTTACCTTGCCCGCGATGTAGCGGCTGCAGTAGGCGCAGCGCACGCCGAACAGGCGCTGGTAGTCGCGCTCGCAGTACGGCGCGCCGCCGCGGCCCATGTACTCGCCCTGCGGCATGCTGGCGGCACGCGCGGTTACCTTGCCCGCGATGTAGCGGCTGCAGTAGGCGCAGCGCACGCCGAACAGGCGCTGGTAGTCGCGCTCGCAGTACGGCGCGCCGCCGCGGCCCATGTACTCGCCCTGCGGCATGCTGGCGGCACGCGCGGTTACCTTGCCCGCGATGTAGCGGCTGCAGTAGGCGCAGCGCACGCCGAACAGGCGCTGGTAGTCGCGCTCGCAGTACGGCGCGCCGCCGCGGCCCATGTACTCGCCCTGCGGCATGCTGGCGGCACGCGCGGTTACCTTGCCCGCGATGTAGCGGCTGCAGTAGGCGCAGCGCACGCCGAACAGGCGCTGGTAGTCGCGCTCGCAGTACGGCGCGCCGCCGCGGCCCATGTACTCGCCCTGCGGCATGCTGGCGGCACGCGCGGTTACCTTGCCCGCGATGTAGCGGCTGCAGTAGGCGCAGCGCACGCCGAACAGGCGCTGGTAGTCGCGCTCGCAGTACGGCGCGCCGCCGCGGCCCATGTACTCGCCCTGCGGCATGCTGGCGGCACGCGCGGTTACCTTGCCCGCGATGTAGCGGCTGCAGTAGGCGCAGCGCACGCCGAACAGGCGCTGGTAGTCGCGCTCGCAGTACGGCGCGCCGCCGCGGCCCATGTACTCGCCCTGCGGCATGCTGGCGGCACGCGCGGTTACCTTGCCCGCGATGTAGCGGCTGCAGTAGGCGCAGCGCACGCCGAACAGGCGCTGGTAGTCGCGCTCGCAGTACGGCGCGCCGCCGCGGCCCATGTACTCGCCCTGCGGCATGCTGGCGGCACGCGCGGTTACCTTGCCCGCGATGTAGCGGCTGCAGTAGGCGCAGCGCACGCCGAACAGGCGCTGGTAGTCGCGCTCGCAGTACGGCGCGCCGCCGCGGCCCATGTACTCGCCCTGCGGCATGCTGGCGGCACGCGCGGTTACCTTGCCCGCGATGTAGCGGCTGCAGTAGGCGCAGCGCACGCCGAACAGGCGCTGGTAGTCGCGCTCGCAGTACGGCGCGCCGCCGCGGCCCATGTACTCGCCCTGCAGCACGCAGCCGCACGCGCCGCACGAGAAGCACCACGTGTGCCACTGTCTGTCGCGTGCCACAACACGTTGTTCAAGTATAACATCACAAACTCACATTACAATTACCATTAGGAACAGGATATTTACCATTTACGATTGTATTTGTGACCCGATAATTCGGTACTATAATCAGTTAATTCTTGATAATAGCACTAGCAACAGTGCCGAAAGTGTTCATATACGATCAAAAAATAACTGTAGAGCTAGCCTTTCAATTGTAAATTGAGAACAAACATTTAAAAAAGGCCGCCATTTTGAACTTTTTTATTTACTGGACGGTTAACATTCGAATCAAAATATGAGCGTAGTAAAATATTGTCAATATACGATCAATCTAAAACGAGAGCTTATAAAACTATTGTTACTAGCAACACCAATGAGTTTCCGTTTATTTTAAACACTGGCATTTTTTTCATGCAAATGACAATCACAGTCACAGCTGACCATGTGAACCTTATAGAACCGTGATAAGGTCTACCAATCAGTCAACTGTGATGATAGTACAGTATCGGGGTAAAAAGACGTGTGTTACCTGTCTAGCGCCACCAGAGCCTGTCCCTCAGACAACTCCTGGCCGCAGCCCGCGCATTCTGCAACATATTGACCGGTCATTACCATCGCCGGTTAACCAACTTGAGGTTAACTGCATTAGTACTAGAGTGCGGGAGTTACTGCAAACCTGGCCACGATCTTGGCTACAGAGGGCCTACTTCAAACTTCGAAATCCGAACTTAGTATCGTGAAGTCCCTTTCACCCATAAATGAAATAAATGAACTTTATTCTGCAAGTAGGCCGCAAAGGCACTTTTACAAGTCAAAAACTACTAGCGTTTCTCATGAGACCACTGCCGAGAAGAAACGCCGAAAGAAACTCGACCGTCAGTCATATAGTGTATAACACGAGAGTAAATGGGACGGCACGATACGAAGTTCGGAGTAGGCTCTCACAGACGCTTCATAATAGAAAGCATTGTGACAACCGAAATTGAATTATAATAATTTCGACACTATCGTAGATATCAAAATATTTGACAATTGCTTAATTATGCTTCCAGAAAATATACCTAAAATGTAATACATATATTGAGTGAATTGCTGAAAATGTATGACAAAGTCTGACCTTATTAAAGAAAAGAATATGCCAATTAAAATCCTGCCATGTTACAGAAGGTGTTGTATATAACTTGCACACTCTTTGATGGGTCGGGTTTGGAACACTTCGGGAAATTTTACAGTGAAGCAATATGTACTGGCTGTCACATCCACCCACTGGTTCATTAACCAGTGCCTTTACCATGAGTTTACATGACCGTACTCGCTAGCGACTCCGTAAAAATGTTTATGGGCAAAAGTTCAACGCCTCTGGTGGTTACGCAATAGAACTAAGAATCGGCGTACTAAATCTTTTACGCAGTCGCTAGCGAATACGGTCACGCAAACACATGGTAAAGGCACTGATAAGTGTTCAATCGGATGACAGCCACGACTACATCGTGCCGTCCCTTTCACTCTCGTGTTATACAATATATGAGTGAAAGAGACGGCACGATACGAAGTTCGGAGTAGGCCCTAAGGTCTATATTACTGTTTGAACCTCGATAACCCATCATGAATTGTACAAGCTGTAAATTAGGATTAAGATAATGAGGAAATTCTCCTAATGTGGTCGCCAGGCCGCTGAGTGGAATTTAATGATGCATTACAGACAGACACAGGCAGATGTTTGATTTGGCAGTGTTTAAGTTATGGTTTCATACTCAGAGGGTATATCAATGTCGACTAAAAACAATAAGTTAGTCTCGATAAAACATCCGCAACAAAGAAACATTAATGTTTGCAACAAATAACCCGTCGTCTACCGGTCCCGGGGATCCTTCAAAAAAGTGCTATTCTTTATTTTTTTCGTCGGGAGACGACGGCTTCAAAAAGAATTGCATTCAAGAGTTCACTAAAATTGCAAGTTAGTCACGGAAGTTAACATAACAATAAAATGATGACTATGATTATTTACACTCATGCAGTGTTAACAGTTATCTACTGTCACTTTCCATTTCACGAGTATAAAAGTGACAGCGAGAGCCTAAACATGTGATTCTATCGTGCGTCAAATTGAGAAGTAAGATAAAACACCCGTGGAGTGTCACTGGCGGAATTGCGCTTTAAGAGCGCTTTAATAAAATGTAACAGGTCCACTAGCGCCACTCGTAAATAAGTGTAATTATCTAAATTTAACGATATATAACTAAAAAAGGGGGCCGCTACGTACAATAGTTTGTATTTAAGTAATTTTTGAATCCATCAAACTAGTTATTACGTTGCTGGATTCATCAATCTATGCGTCCAAAGTTAAAACGGCCGTTTAAATTTTGAGCTCATAGAGAGACGAATCTAACAACGTAAAAACTAGTTTGATGGATTCAAAAAGTACTTAAATACAAACTATTGTACGTAGCGGCTCCCTTTTTTAGTTATATATAGTTAAATTTAAATAATTACACTTAATTACGAGTGGCGCTAATGGACCTGTTACATTTTATTAAAGCGCTCTTAACAAGTACATTATCGCTAAGGATTTAAGAAAGCATTCATGGCAATGATAAGTTAGGTACACGGATGTTGTACCGAGACGTTAGCGATACAGTTCGTGACGTGATATCGCTAATCTTTTGACATACGCGTGATCGAGAAAAAAAAGTTATTAGAAAGAATAACAATAATAGCAATTATTGACACCCGTTTTTTAAAATCTTTTGTGGAAAAAAGCATCATATAGTTAACATTTCGGTAACCTATCGATGTATCGAAAATCTATTTACCGAATTTCACTTGTCCGAAAACGGTTCACCGAATCTTTACAATCCAAATACTTTGTTTCGCAACTGTTTGAAACACCACGGATTCATTTTACCGCAATGTCATTTGTCCGCAATTCAAAAGCCCGCTTTACAGTTCCCAATTTTTACATTTGACAATTTATACGTTAGCCACATTTCATAATTTCTATGATACGGAAAGTCGATTTCGATACATAAGACTAAGCGGGAGCGAAGCTCCCGTCTTAATCTTCGAGATTATTTTTTTATAAAAGCCCAGAAAGACTTGTTGGGACAAAATCGACTAATAATTGTATCGACTGTTTGTAGGCTGATCATAATAATGAACGTAATTTTTAGTCCTAGCCGAAATATAATTATGAGTTTCCTCAATCAGCGCCTGCATTTAAATTCATAGCAAATAACACAGTATTCATGATTTGATATAACTCGATGGAAATGAACTTTGTTATCTTTAGAAATACGGACAAATAAAAATTTGGCAAATGAATGTACGGAATTATAATCATTGTGATTTTAAATCAGCTGGATAATAAAATTGTGACCATACAAAAATCTGTCAATAGAAAATATAGAAAATGAAACTTCGGACAAATGAAAAAAATATAAAATGAAAAAAGGCGTTTCGTTTTCGTACTTTTAATATTCGGCATAAAAAATTTCGAATTTGCGATAGGTAACCTAACATTTCACGTCACAAGCTGTAAAAAGAAGAGTTAGGTGCATGGATGAGATGTGCCGACCATATCTATCAGCTTCACCGTTCTGGTCGACGAGTCGCTCGGGCTCGCGCCGGTCCGCCGCCGCCGCCGCCGCCGCCGCCGCCGCCGCCGCCCGCGCGCCCGCCGCCGACGCCGGGCGCGGCTGCGCGGGCGCCGGCGACGCCGCCGCCGCGCGCGCCGTCTGCCGCTGCACGGGCGCCGCCACGCACGAGGAGCATACCACCTCGGCGCCTGTGTACGTTACTTTCTCGCCGGACGGGAACGCGCGTCTGGAACAGTTTGTTGCTGTTAAAGATATTCTTTACTGGCGACAAAAACCTGCGACCAATACATAAATCTATAGGAGTGGCCTTATTAGGGTCAGGCATTGTGAGTATTAGGGCGATGAGCTAAATTATAACACCATGTTATGTTCTCTGCATTTAATTTTATCAATTACACAGACGGGCATTAAGATTAACACTAATTTCACCACTAGTCGATTAATTAGGCAACTCTGATTAATTTAAGATAATAATCTAATCAAATACAAATAGGATGACACCGAATATTAGCGATTCGTCGCGGACTTGGTGCGCTAACGACCGTTGCATTCTGACATCTGTCAAAAACCAAAATGGCCGCCCCGCTGCCATAGATACGACGCTTCGCCAGAGTAAACCCATGAGTTCACTCTTACTCGGATATATGGCGCTATTGTCGCGCGCCGTCAAATCCTTATAGCTGTTCTTAAAACAGCATCTGTTACAGAGGAATTACTTTTTTAGGGTTCCGTACCCAAAAGGTACCGACAAGAGCTAGGCTAATAGGCTCCTAAATACATGATGATGATGACCCAAAGGGTAAAACGGGACCCTATTTCTGTCCGTCTGTCATCAGGCTGTATCTCATGAACCGTGATAGTTAGACAGCTGAAATTTTCACAGATGACGTATTTTTGTTAGCGCTATAACATTAATACTAAAAAAAATTAATAAAATAAATATTTAACGGCAAAACAATCAAGTCTGTTGTATGGGATGGGGAGCCTACAACAAACGTTTTATAGATAACTAGCGACCCGCCCCGGCTTCGCACGGGTGCACTATTTAATGGATGTTATTATACATATAAACCGTCCTCTTCAATCACTCTATCTATTAAAATAAACCGCATCAAAATCCGTTGCGTAGTTTTAAAGATTTAAGCATACATAGGGATATAGGGATATAGGGGCAGAGAAAGCGCCTTTGTTTTATACTATGTAGTGATTGTACGCAACCCTTCGTGCGCGAGCCAGACATGCCGTTTTTTATTATTATTAAGAATTCTCTTGGTCAGCATCTAGCCAGGGGGCATAGATAAGGCCGGCTGCGAAGCGAGCTCACCCAGAAGATCATATCTTTTAATGGGATTGTTATTGTAGGATCTAATTGATATTCAAGTTGTAATCGGGCCCGAATTAACGCTCACTGTCAAGAACCGACCAGCGAGCGGGCGCTGCTTGACTTTTCTCAGGTGCCGCTAGATCGGTTTCTGGTGTACATTAAATAAAATATAAATATTAGAGGACAATCTTACACAAATCGAACTAGCCCCACAGTAAGCTCAAGAAGGCTTGTGTTATGGGTACTAGACGACGATATATTTAATAGATACGAATACTTAAATACATAGAAAACATCCAAGACTCAGAAACAAATATTCATGCTCATCACACAAATATTTGCCCTGACCGGGATTCGAACCCAGGACCGTCAGCTTCACAGGCAGGTGCACTACCCACTAGGCTAAACCGGTCGTCAAAGTCGTCAAACATACATACACACACATACACACACATACATGGTACATTATTAGTAGGTTTCACGTGTATTAACTCTGCACCACCTGCTATGAATCGTTATGATTAGATTTCACTTCCGCTACCCTAAGGTTGTCTGGAAGAAATCGCTCTTTAGCGATAAGACCGCCTGTTGTTTGCCTCTACTCTGTGTTTTTGTATTGACGACCGGTTTAGCCTAGTGGGTAGTGCACCTGCCTGTGAAGCTGACGGTCCTGGGTTCGAATCCCGGTCAGGGCAAATATTTGTGTGATGAGCATGAATATTTGTTTCTGAGTCTTGGATGTTTTCTATGTATTTAAGTATTTATATCTATTAAATATATCGTCGTCTAGTACCCTGTAGTCTTACTGTGGGGCTAGTTCGATTTGTGTAAGATTGTCCTCTAATATTTATTATTATTATTATTTATTATTACTGTACTATGTCCTTTAATAGAGGTGTGCAATAAAGAGTATTTGTATTGTATTGTATTCAAGATTTAAAGGGCTCTTAGCTCCAAATTACCTTCGATCTGTAACTCTTCGTTTTCTCGTGTTTTTTTATGGGTTATCGTATTATTAACAACGAGGTTTACCTTAATAGTATACCATATTTACGTCTTCGAGATATATGGAATCAAACTTTGGCAATTTTGGACGCAACTTTTGTGAAGATGAGTTAAAAATAATAATCTCTCTTGCGTTGTTAGAGACGTCAATAAGGAACAGTTGCATGTACATTTCATATATATAAATGCACTAGCAGCGCCCTGCGGTGTTACCCGCGGATAAAAGGTAGCCTATGTCCTATTCTGATGTCTAAGCTACAAGACTGGAAAGTTACATAGAGATCCGTTCAGTAGTTTTTGAGATTAAGCGGAACGTACATCCAGCCGCACAAACTTTCACGTTTATAATATTATTAGGATAAACAACATACTAGTATCAAAAATACAGCATTTTGGACCATGTTTGATAAAATCATAAAAAATAAGTAGTCAGATTTTTCAAACTTTGGCTCTTGCAAAAAAGATTGAGGAACCGATAACCGTTTGTGCCATAAATATATCTATAGTTTGGACCGAGCTATATCAACTCAAAACTCAGCGCGTGGAGCCACCATGAAAGTGCCAAAAGATCTTAATAACTGAGTGTAGACCAACACGTAACCTCGGACATATGTAGCGTATAACAAGGGTACTGACTTGCATCTCGCGCAAGTGAAGCACTTCTGGTGGTAGGTGTTCCCCAGCGCCGACACCACCTCGCCCTCCACGTACTGGCCGCACGCCGCGCACCGCGTGCCGAAGGCGCGCTGGTAGTCCTGAAACAAAACATCTCGGTCAGTAAACTATCATCATCATCATCATCATTTCAGCCGAAGACGTCCACTGCTGAACATAGGCCTCCCCCAAGGCTCGCCATTTAGACCGGTCCTGTGCCGTTCGTTTCCACCGGATTCCCGCGACCTTCACCAGGTCATCACTCCACCTTGTCGGAGGCCTACCGACAGTTCGTCTTCCGGTGCGTGGACGCCACCAAGCAGTTTCTGGCCCCATCGACCGTCAGTCCTGCGAGCAATGTGCCCTGCCCACTGCTACTGCCTTCAAAATTGCGAGACTTAAGTGGCAGTGGCAGTAAACTATACTACCACTGATTTACTCTAACACGTGTGAGCTGCTCCGTATTTCACCAACTTGACATGACAAACCACTGTAAATCCAGCAAAGAAAGAGGCCTACCGCTTTTGGACTCTATAATTTGCATATTAAAGTTCAAAAGCGGTACATACATGTGAGTAGGCAAGTAGGTAACAAACGCTGTAGCTGCATGTCGACCTTACTAGGAGACAGATTAACTCTGTAGTGTCGCTTGAACATTAAATAATCATCTGGTGTTGCAGGTGCCTATGGGCGACGGTAATTGCTTACCATCAGGCGATTCGTCTGCTGGTTTTTTTTGTCTTTTTTTATACAACGCCGGTGGCAATAGTAGGCGCCCGCAACTCCAATGGCGAGTCACGTACGATTTGAGGATGCATTGTGTTGACAGCAGAAGGGACAAATTTAAGTCCCTCGCTCTCAACACAGTGCATTCTCGGGAGCTCTGGCAACCTTGCTTGTCGTTTGCCCCCTATAACATAAAAAAGCAGTTCAATACTGTTAGGCCCCAGACGCCAGTGGGCAGCGGGGTGGCGAGCTGGACGACGCGATCAAAATGTATAGACTTGAATGAATCTGTTCTGGACGACAGCGAGCGGTTCTCCCGGCTGCCCGCTGGCGTCGAGACCGCGGCCTTAGACATCTTTTCTTGTGCTTTTACTGGATGTCTTAGAATTGGTGATGTACGAACAACAATAGGAAAGCGCTTGGTTCAATTCAGGACTAAAAAAAATAAAAGAGACAGATACCGTGGAGAGAGCTACTGAGTATGTTCGGCAGTGAACGCCTTTTAGGTAACCTGGTTAACGTTTATTCAAAACTTTGTCTGCAACGGTTTGCGGAGGGTTTCCCTCAAAACTGCTAGCGTATGAAGGACCTGTGGGCAGTAGTAGTGGCCGTCCTTGCAGAAGAAGCCCCCTTTAGCGAGCGACGCGGAGCATGCGCGGCACGTGAAACACACCGTGTGGAGTATTGTCGGGCACTACACACCTGTGGGCAGTAGTAGTGGCCGTCCTTGCAGAAGCAGTCCCCTTTAGCGAGCGACGCGGAGCATGCGCGGCACGTGAAACACACCGTGTGGAGTATTGTCGGGCACTACACACCTGTGGGCAGTAGTAGTGGCCGTCCTTGCAGAAGAAGCCCCCTTTAGCGAGCGACGCGGAGCATGCGCGGCACGTGAAACACGCCGTGTGGAGTATTGTCGGGCACTACACACCTGTGGGCAGTAGTAGTGGCCGTCCTTGCAGAAGCAGTCCCCTTTAGCGAGCGACGCGGAGCATGCGCGGCACGTGAAACACGCCGTGTGGAGTACTGTCGGGCACTACACACCTGTGGGCAGTAGTAGTGGCCGTCCTTGCAGAAGCAGTCCCCTTTAGCGAGCGACGCGGAGCATCCGCGGCACGTGAAACACGCCGTGTGGACTACTGTCGGGCACTACACACCTGTGGGCAGTAGTAGTGGCCGTCCTTGCAGAAGAAGCCCCCTTTAGCGAGCGACGCGGAGCATGCGCGGCACGTGAAACACGCCGTGTGGAGTACTGTCGGGCACTACACACCTGTGGGCAGTAGTAGTGGCCGTCCTTGCAGAAGCAGTCCCCTTTAGCGAGCGACGCGGAGCATCCGCGGCACGTGAAACACGCCGTGTGGAGTACTGTCGGGCACTACACACCTGTGGGCAGTAGTAGTGGCCGTCCTTGCAGAAGAAGCCCCCTTTAGCGAGCGACGCGGAGCATGCGCGGCACGTGAAACACGCCGTGTGGAGTACTGTCGGGCACTACACACCTGTGGGCAGTAGTAGTGGCCGTCCTTGCAGAAGCAGTCCCCTTTAGCGAGCGACGCGGAGCATGCGCGGCACGTGAAACACGCCGTGTGGAGTACTGTCGGGCACTACACACCTGTGGGCAGTAGTAGTGGCCGTCCTTGCAGAAGAAGCCCCCTTTAGCGAGCGACGCGGAGCATGCGCGGCACGTGAAACACGCCGTGTGGAAGTACTTGTCGGACACGCGGAGCACCTCCCCGCTGCACTTGCCGCCGCACGCGCCGCACACCACCTTCCCTGGAACAACCAATAGATCAATTGAGAAAAGTGATCATTACGGCTTACGGCACTTTTAAGGTGCGTCTACGCTAGACAAGAGGCTAGCTTCCATGACGCGTGTTGACAACGACAAGAATTTAAAATGAAACCAGTACTCTTTCCCATGCAAACGCACGTTGAACACTATTGGTACTTGTACCACCGCTTGTAGCGCCGTATTAAGCGGAACACAATTCGTGTAACGAAGGCTAAGAGACTTTCGTCAAGCATAGCTAAGAACTACACCTATTAAACTAGTATTCTACTAAACTAAAAAAGTGCCGTCCATTTCTGAACACGTCTACGATGTTACAGATAGACATGGGTGTAACTTATAAATAACATCCCCTCGTTTGGCGCCGGGCTTCTAAAAATAAAGATATTCGTAATTGACATTGAGCGACTCTGACTTGATTAGTTACTTTACTCCAGAAATTACATGAATTTGAATAATTCACTCGATGTCTCGTTCGGTTCAACCCGTCTAAATTAAAACTTGGGAACTCCTAATAATGCAAATAGGTATTACCTACTCGGAAGCACAGTACCCGAAGGAACCCCTTCCTTCCTTCCCCAGAGGGAAACGACGAAATACTCGTATCATGAATTGGTAAGGAAATTGAGTAAACGCAACGTAAAAGTTCAAGATCACGTGATTCTATTTCCACCAGTTTAGCACCGCGCGTCAGACTGCTAAATCATTTCAGCGGCAATAAAAACATATGACCGCGTCACGTTCTCGTCAATGATTTTGTGCTCACCAGTTGGCGCCACTGTCGAGTAAGTTCCAGCTTGTCAAAAGTTGTTATTGGTTATTATGGGCATGAGAACGAAGTTGACATTTAAATCATATTTAATACCTTAAACCCGTACCGTAAAAATATCGAATATCCCGCATTGTAACGCAGTCCGGTTTTGTTCAGAAAAAGAACTAAGTTTCGGAAAGACAAAACTGTCTCAAAGCACTGACATTCATTGACCCGTAACTCACATTTGCCATAATCAAGCTCAGCTATTGCAAAATAGTCACCATATTGTTCCAATTTGATATTAACCACAAAGAGTGACATTTGACATTTCGGAGACCTCACGCTACACTAGCGCCTCTAGCGGCGAATTCATACGCGATAGCTCTCATTCGGTTGGGCTATGCTGCTTTGTGTGTTTGTTATTCACAAGTTTTACAACCTGCCAGTGACTCATCTCATCGATGTACGCGTAACTGGACACTGAAGAGATTAATACAACTGCACGTATGGACAATCGAGGAATTGGACATTGGGGACCGAATTGGTAGTGTAGTGAGACATAAGTATCCTAATTTCGCCTTGGATGAGGAGTCAAACGAAACTCAAATAGTTGTCGTGTCGTACCCAGGTATCGGATACCGGAATTTTCTCCATATAAAAATACCGGTATTATTACGGTTACCGGTTCATTATTTCGTTTTTAATGGGACAATCTAATAATACGACGTTGTTACCTAAATACATGATTCAGCCCTACGTAAAGAGCAAACAATAATCCGAAATATCGGGCTGATTCAGGGTTTTTTAAAAATACCGGTATCGGTCCCTGGTCGTACCAGGCAGTCAGAAAAGCTGAAGAAATGCTGAAGAAAGAGACACATGGATATTGCTCCACCGAAAAGAGCCATTCTCTCAAATTAATGATGATGATGAGTAGTCAAAACCATGCCCTTTTTCATCTAATTGACAATTATCAGCTGACAATGATATTTTCGCACATTTCTGGGTCGATAAGTATGTAAGGGTATCTATCGATAATTAGGATCTAATTGACAATTATCAGCTGACAATGATATTTTCGCACATTTCTGGGTCGATAAATATTTAAGGGTATCTATCGATAATTAGGCACGCTGCCGGTGTAATGTCATTTTCAGATGACATTCATTACTATTTTGTTAAACTAGGAGCCAGCTCCATTAATAATAATAGCCTACATAAATTGTCAGGTTTAATTAGGTAGTAGGTAGGTGTCGGGCCGTCGTTTCGATCAGCTGTCGGGGCCGGTAATAAGTTACACGATAAATTAGAACTAAGTGTTGCGGTCAATTGCAGGGAGCAGGGGTCGTGTGCGGTACTCGTACGGTGCAATCGCAGTCGGTGTGTCGGTAACCTGCTCAATCGAATAAAATAATAAGGACACACGGTATGCATACATACTTATTACTTATAGGTACATATAAGAGCAGTGCCTTTACCATCAGTTTGCGTGACCGTACTCGCTAGCGACTGCGTAAACGATTTAGTACAGTCTGACTGATTGGCCACAGCATCTTCGCAGATGATTGTTGCAGCGTCAAGAAAGAAAGTCAATGTAAGGTATTGCGGGGAGGCTGCCCGCAATGCTTCCGATGACTATATAGTCCGATGGCAGCGCGGCACTTTCTACCGCAGCGATCACAAACATGGCGCGAGTCCTGAGGTGGAGGCCTGGCACTGCGGATTCTCTTCTGCCTGAGGCTTTCCAACCAGTCTTCATCGTGCCTTTCCACTCCACTCCTGAGGTCACGACGCCACTCCGGTCTCATCTCAGCTTGAGCCTCCCATCTATGGGGTTGAATGTCGAAGCAGACCAGGTCCCTTTTGCAACAATCCTTGAACCTCAGCAGAGGACGCCCAACAGGTCTCTTGGCGTGTGCAACCTGACTTAACATGACCTGGCGTGGAAGTCTGTTGGGGTCCATTCGGTGTACATGGCCAAGCCAAGTAAGCCGTCTTTGCTTCAAGATTGCTGTGATGCTGGAGCAGTGCGTTATGGACAGTACAGTCTCGTTGCTCATATGGTCCTTCCAAGTAACACCCAGGATAGATCTGAGACAGCGCATATGAAAAGCATTGAGTTTTCGCTCTTGTTTGGCATATGTAGTTAATGTCTCCGAAGCGTACAACAGAACACTTAGGACGCAAGCTTGATACACTTGGACTTTAGTGTTAATAGTCAGCTTTTCGTTTCTCCAAACACGCGAGTAGAGCTTTCCAAACGACGTGGCTGCCCTGCCGATACGAGTATCTATCTCCTTGTCATTGGACAACGTAGACGTTGTAGTGGAACCGAGATAACAAAAGTGATCCACAACCTGAAGAATAGAGCCATCGAGCATTATAGACGGAGGACGATCAACCCCTTGCACCATCACCATCGTTTTCTTTGTATTGGCGCTCATTGAAAACCGGTGACAAGCGTTCCCAAACCTCGTCACCAGATTCTGCAGATCTTCTTCAGTGTTGGCGACAAGTGCAGCATCATCTGCATACAGAAGCTCGCGGGCAATTATTTCCACACGCTTGTTTTTGGACTTCAGTAGGTTAATATTAAACAGCCTCCCGTCCTCCCTAGTATGCAAATGTACTCCGTTATCACAGTCACCAAAAGCTGACATAAGCAGAGCCGAGAAAAATATTCCGAAGAGAGTAGGCGCCAGCACACAACCCTGTCTAACCCCGCGATTAACGCAAAAAGGAGACGAGAAGTCACCATCGTACACAACAGAAGCATGCATATTATCATGAAAGGCACGACTTATAATCCGGATAAAGCGACAGTCAAGGGACCGGTGATATTACGTCGCACTAACAGAACGTCGCACAAAACGGACTGATTTACTTTGAAAATGTTTGGTATGAAATCTAATGTGTGGTGCTTTTGAAGTCGTTAAAAGCGGTCAAACGTTATATGCGGAGTCGTTATAAGCGGATTCTACTGTATGCCGATTCTTTGTTCTATTGCGTAACCGCCAGAGGCGCTGTACTTTTGCCCATAAAAATTTTTACGCAGTCGCTAGCGAGTACGGTCATGTAAACTCATGGTATATTTTATATTTCTTATTTTCTATTATTGTGTGTTACCCACCGTGCCGACACCTAATGGGTCCAACGGAAGACCAGCGCCGGCGGTAATGCCGGCATTATGCTGAGTTGGGTCCATTTCGTGACACGACTGTTTTTGTATTCTGTCCCATTATTATGTACTTGTCTGTCATGAATAAATGTTTGAAACTGAATCTGAATCTGGTAAAGGTACAGAACGCCGAAGATCGAAGGCCCTCTTGCACTCACGGCTATTACGTAAATTTTCCTCTTTGACTACTTGTTGAAAATTCCACATTAGCATTAGCATTTTGGATTCAATTTTTGTTTACGCTTTCGGTTACAAAAAGGGGTCAAATTGTAACAGTTCGAGTCCTTGGACTAGGAACGGGCGAGTCGAGTCAGAGCTTTACGACCGCAGTGAGAGGTTTAAGCGAAGGTCAGCGTTTATTATTGTTTTTAGGTCAGTGTTGATTGGATGCGCTTTTAAAATTCACTTTTTTACGAGCCTCGTAAACGTTTGAGCCGGGCGGCGACACGTACCGCCAGCAACAGCAAAGTTTTCAAATCGGTTCATAAACGACGGAGTTCTGAGGTAACACACATTTAAAAAAAAAAGAAGAACATACAACCGAATAGAGAAACTCCTCCTTTTTTTTGAAGGCGGTTAAAAAACTAGGCTAAGTAAGACTAGCCTAGCTCGTCAGAGAAAGCGAGCGGAAATGAATATCAAAGTTATAATAAATATATAAGAAATACATTTAATTGTACGCGATAAAGTCCCGTTTACTTATAATAACGAACTGATCATATTCCTGAAGTTTTTCGTGTAAAAAAAAATATATTATTGTTTTATTGAATAAAAAAACACATTTGTCTCGCAAGCTGTCATTGCGAGGTGTCAAATGTATGAAAACACATAGAAAGAAAGAAAGAAAGAAAAAACATTTAGGTATTCGTGGCACAGACACAGTACAAATTAACATAACACCAAAACCACACATAGCTCACATAGCTCTGGTGGATATTCACCCTTAGAGTTCGCACTATGACATTTCTAGGAAATCTAGGTCCTACTTGATTCTCTCCAAGTATATCAATCGCCTCAAAGCGCTGATGTTCATCTCGATTCGACGACCGGTTTAGCCTAGTGGGTAGTGCACCTGCCTGTGAAGCTGACGGTCCTGGGTTCGAATCCCGGTCAGGGCAAATATTTGTGTGATGAGCATGAATATTTGTTTCTGAGTCTTGGATGTTTTCTATGTATTTAAGTATTTATATCTATTAAATATATCGTCGTCTAGTACCCATAACACAAGCCTTCTTGAGCTTACTGTGGGGCTAGTTCGATTTGTGTAAGATTGTCCTCTAATATATATATATATTTTTTTTTATTTATATCTATTAAATATATCGTCGTCTAGTGCCCATAACACAAGCCTTCTTGAGCTTACTGTGGGGCTAGTTCGATTTGTGTAAGATTGTCCTCTAATATTTATTATTTATTTATTTATTCTCGACAGCATCAGTGAACACATGCACGGGATGTTCGCCCAGATTGTCCCGATAACGCGGCACATCTGTCTACACTACAAGCACATCTGCGCATGCGCACGATCCGACCCTTACCATTATCACTGTGTTCGTCTCACCGCTACGTACTCGGGGAGTTCCGACCTTAAAGTTATGTAATTAAATTACTGACTGCAGTGTAATTAGAAGCAGATGTAGCGGAGATGCATCAAGCACGGCACGTGGTTTTACTCGTATCTAGGGTTACCAGTACAACATTCCTGACAAAATGTTGTGACACTCATTTATTAACAACTAGTGACTAGCCCCGGCTTCGCACGGGTGCAATGCTGATGCATGTATTATACATATAAACCTTCCCCTTGAGTCACTCTATCTATTAAAAAAAACCGCATCAAAATCCGTTGAGTAGTTTTAAAGATTTAAGCATACATAGGGACAGAGAAAGCGACTTTGTTTTATACTATGTAGTAATATATAAAACCACAACTACTGTTATAAGTATGTACTTACATTTGCACACAGACATTCATCTCACGACTTTGGAAAACAATAACAACCGTACTCACTACTCAGCAAATAGCAAAATGTCTGTTATCTATTTATTTATTTGGAGATCTAACAGCTATGATATGATAGTACATTAAACTCTCTCGTGTTAGAAGTAAGGCAATTAGTTTTTACTTTTTAGTGTTTTTGTTTTGGAGTTGGTTTTATTTTTTTATTAAAAAAATATTTTGTAAGCTTATAATACTGTGTGCATATTTTTTTGGAAGGCTTTCCTAATCAGAAACTCCTTCATCAATCAGAATCTTGATTATCATAAACTTTGACTTTCTGTTTTCGTGTCGTATTTCTGCCAAATTACAATTCTTGATAAGACTGCGACTCGACATCGATCGACAGAAGAGACGTGAACCCTAAGCTGGGATCCGCCGCCACCGAATGCACATCAGGGAAATCTAAACCGTATACAACTACGTTGTTGTATCGACGCATCGGGCACGTGCTACACCTGTTCCGGGATTCCCGCCCTTATTGCTGTGCGGTTATCGACTATTAGAGCGTGATCGGAAGCAGATGCGCAGCGCGTGCCATCGGCGCGATTAGTCGCACATGCGTTTGGTCTCCGGTCAGATCTCCCCGGAGTTTACGAGCAGACTGTTTACAAATTTAGTAGTTTTTTAATAAGTTTATTTATCAATAACTAGGTACTGTGAAATATAAGATTTCAAGCTCACATGGTCATTTACAATAGAATTACAATTTGAAACGTGATATTTACCATAATACCATAAATATCAGAAACTCACAAATACAAATATACATGGTAAATATCCCGTTTCAAATCGTAATTCCTAGGTACTGTGAGTTTCAAAGAAGGTACTGTTATGTTGCTTATAATGATGTAATGTCCACATCACACACATCATCTGCTATACCCCAAAAATAGTTGATTTATCTGTATGAACAACCAACAAGCTGTGTGGTTGATTAAAGCGGATTATTGTCAGTTGTTCCACATATTTAGAGCCACAATTTCATAAAATGAGTGACGCTACAGACTGGGACTGTCTTATTGACGGGCAACTTGTTTCACAACTTCACGTGAAAGATCTAGGGTATGTTCATGTCTTAGGGTGGGTTGCACCAAACCATCTGTAATCGTAAGCGGTATTCGTTAAAATCTGATTGTATGGAAAGTTTGACAAGTTTCTATGGGATGACAGCTGCCGGCGCCATATTTGACGACACCAACCCGCCCACCCTTATTAGACGGTAGGGCGAGAGTAAGGTAGTAAGATATTACCTGTCAGAGTCGTAAAAAGAGTGTCCCCAGCTTTTAATTTCCAAACTACGAAGTTTAATATTCAGGAAAAATTGAGGTGGTGTACATTGATAAATAGTTGTAGTGTGTTGGGGTACGGAACCGACACAAACATGGCCAGTTTTTTTCAACTGTGTATGACCCACACAGAATCAAACGACCTCGCCCCTTCGAATGGATAAAATACCTAAATCTTTGAACACAGTCAATTAATTCGACTTTGGGCACCGATGACGCGCGGCTTTTTGACACCAATCAGTGCTCAATTGGGCCCGGATTGAATTTAATAAACGTCTTTTATTATCAATCATCATGTGTCAAAATGTCAACACTTTTCAAAAGATCACTTCTGAATAAAGTTGTACTTTAATTTAACTAAATTGTATAATAAATCACATCGACGTAGAACTACACTCTAGGTCAATAATTTCGGGTCACCCTAAATTAAAAAACCGTTTTCTAAATATTTTACACTAGTTTTATTTACATGATATATTAGTTTTCGTGATACCCAACAGTATTAGCAATTTCCGGTATCCTATCACAATATCATAATTGGACTCATAAAAGGGTTTTTAGGAGTCCAATTTCAACCTGGCAACGTTAATTTTTGTAATTGTTATTTTTGCGGGTTAGACGTAAAATTAAATGAAGATCTTGACAGGATTAAAAAACTGTACAAGCTTGCACTATTTTAGGAAGTATGACGGTATTTTACCGACCTGAGGGGCTACCGCGAACTGAAAACGAACGAAGTTCGAATATCTCCCTCTCTGCCGCACGAATTAGCAAGTGCGACAGAGAGGGATATATTCGAACTTCGTTCGTTTTCGGTTCGCGGTAGCCCCTCCGTATTGTCCGCGAGTCTACATATCCCCAGTCAAAGTCGGTCTCAAAACCCAGTATCACTAAACTGAACCTTCTCGTACCTAAAACACAAAATGACTTGTTAGTGTGGTTAAAAATACTCTGATTAGAAAATAAGTAGGTACCTACACATAAAAAACGCTTATTTCAATTCTTATTTTACTGCAACATTGTTTCTATTTGTCAAAAAACTTCTTTCATCCTGATTTTGATATCGAATCTATCAATATTCAATACCGAGCGAGCACCACATAATTCTGGCAACGGTGGAGCCTTAAAGTTGTTTGTTTAAAAAACAATTTTGGTGGAACGGTTAACCAATTAAGTTTTAAATTAGGCTTGCGTGACGTGCCGCTGCCGCCCCGATGCTATTAAGCAGATCAGCATTTTGCTAGAAGTAATAATGTACTTACTAATATAAAAAGGCTCAAGCAAATATAATATACCGTCTTATGTGTTTAAATTCTAATGCTCCCGTTCAAAATAGAACGGTTTTCTAGTGTTCAGGAGGGCTACCGCGAACTAAAAACGAACGAAGTTCGAATATCTCCCTCTCTGCCGCACGAATTAACAAGTGCGACTGTGAGGGAGATATTCGAACTTCGTTCGTTTTCGGTTCGCGGTAGCCCCTCAGCTTCCACCTTGCTCTATCTGAGACGTCGTCTTCATCCAAGCCGCGGAAATTATCTAAGTTACAAATTCCAATCGTGAAACCAGCTTCCACAAAGTTCCGATACATGTTATTCCCTCCCGACAGGTCAGTAATGTCGTTCTGGTTTACACAAGACGAAGCGAACGAATGAAGCCCCACATTTCCTTGATCATCGATTTCGCGAGCAGCCGAATGTGACAGGCGCGCTACTTGGCCGTTTCTATCCAAGGCCATGTTTGATATCAAAAAAAAAATCTAACATTTATTCTGCAAACAGGCCACAAGGGCACTTTTACATGTCAAAATATTAATTTACAATTTAAGAAAGTCTGACTATAATAAGTAATACATTTTTCATGTCTAAATATTAATTTACAGTTCAAGAAGGAATAATAATTTCGAGTTTACAATTATAACAAAATTAATGTCATACAGTGAAGATAAACTTGCAAAGTTATCTATTACAAATATTATAACATCAGTAAAGTTAGAGATGTATAAGGTGACAAGATTAAACAAGGAGTATAATGAAATTAATATAATATCCCAGAGATATACATGGTCCCCGAGCGTCAAAATTAAAATTAATTTAATATTGTTAGAGATGTATATGGTCTCTTAGTCACTGATAATAAAAACGAATCCACAACAGGATGATGTCTTTCGTCAATCCCCTATAAAAAGACACTAGATTAACGTAGTCACTATGTCCTAGCAAGCATGAACAGACCGGACTCCACAAACATGACAACAGATATGTTGAAACATTTGTTTGTTATCCTAAAAAATACATTTTCACACCAGCTATTCAGAATAAAGATATTGCTGCCAACACTTCAACCCTTTTTACGATCATTTCAACATCAGCCTTCTTTCGGTTCACTTAGGATTCAATATAACGCTCTCATCGTAAATATAACATTTGCTCCCTTGAGACAGAAGCTACCATTTCATTTTGGACTCTATTAATGTTCGCTACGTATGCTAGTAGGCAACTATTACATAAACATGAGGTTTTCGACCATTACATACCAAGGTAGTTTCAAACTCCAGGCTAGTTTAGGAGCAATAATCATATTAGAACCATATTAGAACTTCTCACCGGTCGGAATGGGCCATATAAGTCGTCGCCGAAGGGAATGTGATTCAGGTAGGTAGCCATTTGTAAACCTTATTGTAACGTCATAAGGTTTAAAATTGATGGGTCACGTGTGTGTTTGTTTGTATAAATAGTGGGCTGGCGGCGAGCCAAGCGGATCGACTCGTGGTCGAGTTTACGCCTTATCGGTCTACAACTAAAGCGTCGGTGGCTGGTTGGTATTCCGAAAGCCCGGCGTTTGAAGCAAAACGTCCAATGCCAATCCAATAATATCTGATGGCACAAAAATGCCACTCAAAGATTAGTAGACATTTTTGGGCGCTTTCATTTCAAACATTTACCTATTGTACAAACAAAACTAGCGTTCTCCACAAAGATGAAGACCTAAATATTAATGACTACATTGGGTCAGGTCAACGTAATTTAGTTTCGTTTCGTTTTCATATTTAATTTTTTTATACCAAAAAACGGTGGCAATTACAGCATACGGCCTGCCTGATGTTTAGCAGACACTGTAGCCAGTGGATGCATAACGAAGTAAAATGACTATCTCAAAGAGTTCGCTTATAGATATACTTTATACTACATTGGCGTTTCCATCGGCTTTAATAAGCAGACAGATGTCTAACTTCTGAGTTCCGCGGAAAGTGCTCCATTTCAACATTCCGCAGTGCAGCCGGAATCTAGGACACTCGATATACGCAGAATCGCTTCACCGTATTCCAAAACTTTAGCGAAAAAGCCCGGAATTTTGTAAAATTATGCAGTAATAAAACTTAGAGAGAGAAGTCTTTGTTCCTCATGATGAGCTCAGACGACGGACTGAAGTAACATAGAGAGGAGTATTTCCAACAGAGCTTGTAAGATGTAGCTCAGCGCGATGAGCAAGCTCAAAAACGAATTCAAAGATATGCACGTACATGTTCCTACAGACGAGGAAACTGAGTGTTGATGGTTATTTTTGGATTTTAAAATATAAATAAAGTCCAAAAAAACCTTTGTGACCGCTTCTGCCGAAGCTAAGCGGTGTAGCGGAGTGGTTAAGATGTGCTATTAAGATGTGACGTAGAAAACACCAGCATCATTGAATCCGTTTCCACAAGAGTTAACGTAAGATATGGAATTATGCGGTTAGCGGGCTTTAAAGCAAGTCCTTTGTAAAGTAGCTCAACTTAGCTCTAGAATAGTCTAAAGCTTTGAATGGTTCCCGGAATCTCTAACTCCGAAGAACAAGCGGCCAGTCACACTAGAAAATTAAGTTCAAATGAACCTCAAACAAAAACAATGCAAAAACTCGTCTATGAGCTGCGTGAGTCACGGCGTCAGGCGGCGCAAAAAATCGACAACAAAATCACAGGTGAGTGGCAGCGGGACCGCAAAAACTGCTTATGTAATAACTGAATATTATTCATACAGATATTATAGACAATGCTGTTAAATACCAACATCATTATGCGCTAAAATACGACACTAATAGCGAGACGTCACGTTTTCCAAAATGAGATCAAAGTCAGACTTCTGAAAGAACCGAAAAAATTTTTACACATAGTACAAATGACAATGAGGATTGGGGTATTATTTAGACTATAGATCAGGCGTAGACAATGGCACATTACAGACGGATAACAACAGTAAGGAAAATTTCAGTTTATCAGCTGGTAACAGTAACAATTCCTTCGGGACCTTACTTGAAACTAGTTTATAACCGGAGAAATCTAACTGTTAGCACAAAACAAAACAAGCCTCGAAAACGGTGAAAACAACCATCAAATGCAATTGCAAACTCGATCGCATATATCACTCTGCAATCAGTGCGACTGCATAAACATCGCATACATTCGCAGTTGCTTTTCCCCGGCATTCCTGTGCGGTCGATACTGCGACTGCTGATGACCAATAAAAACGTCTGCGTATTTCAAATTACCATTTGTAGTAAAAAGACTCGTGGAGTAGGATCCGTTTACAACTGCCCGTCTGAAACGGTACATAATATTATGGGATTGGATTTAATCAGAATTACATGTGAATTAGATCGGACTCATCCTTTCTTTTCACGGGGTTTTATAGACTATATATAATATCTCACAGACCTAGCGGTAGCTGCTATCGTTGTAGACCCATTTATACCTTTTATGAAGATCGTTTAACGTAAAATAATCATAAAATTATCTCATCACATCCAATGTTTTGATAACAAACTATCATGTTTCATCAAGAAATTATTATTCTAAATCATCAATATCATGCATCATCATAAGTTTGGAGTGCAACATTCTCGATCCGAACCTATTCACCCTCTTACAACGTTCTTGGAACTAAATATATGCGGAAGATTTTAAAGATATGCCTATTTTACAACCTAATCTTATGACAGTACCATATATATACTCTAGTGCTCACTACCCTGGAAATACGAATTAGCGGTGGCCAGTAGCCGATCAGTATGATGCAAGACTCGTTAGATTCTTTCACGCCTGTTACATCTTTTTCTGGATTCTGCGAACTGCGAGAAATCTCAGCCGTGTAATCGCTATCATTATCGCTTTTTGCTGCCAACACACGCCCGTGTATCGAAACCGAGATGATGGCGAACACGCAATTACATGCATTGTCCGAGAATAGATACCTATTCATTAACTGCATTTTAGCGTTTAGACATGTTTGGACAGTAAATGATACTTAAATAGTTTGCGAAAAATTGCCGATGTAACGTTAATATTCAAATGGATTCCTTAATATTTAATACTGTTGATCTACCTAAACCACTCTTTTCTAATCCATCATATGTAACGGCATATGTGCTAAGGATGTTGGCTTATTCTATAGGAAATCCAAATCAGTTTTTACGAGTTTTCATACATCTCCTCGTAAAACCCAAATTCAAGTGGTAGTAGTTAAAAAAAAATGATAGCAATAAGTTTTTCTCCCTTACAACAACCGATTTTCACACAGATTAGCTTTAACTTTAAGAATACGGAGGCTGAGTCACTACCTCTGCTGTCAATTACAAATACGTATCGCCTTTTGCGATTAGGATGATATCGGAGCAAAAACATACTAACGGCACCTCATGTGATATAATGTCGTCATTATCATTCCAGTCGTTTGTCCATGACTCACCATATTACCAATACCGTCACACGACTATAAACTAGCATCTCGATTATGTACACGGACAGCGTTCACAATTCAGAATAATGTGTCACATAAAGCACGATGCAATATTGTAAACACCTTTGAATGATAAAGTATCCTTTCAAGGACTGCGTGTCGAAACAGAAATTAAGATCGTGTCCCTATAGTCCGGTGTCGCAACCTTGAGGGATCCCCGGGGAGCGCGTCATTCTAATAGCGCGATAAGGAGGCCTCCTATTTCACAATTGTACAAGGGTAAATGGATTGCGTTGCGTATCCATTAATTTTAGCCGGCAAACGTAATGTGTTATACTGGAACAATATCGGATAGTCTTGTGTGTAAACTTATTCGAACTACCGTTATTGTTAATGTTATCGTTTCGTGCAGAATGGGCAGTTTTAGATGTAAATATTTTATGTGATCGTAAAATACTAGTTATTGAATGTACTACTCATCCGTTTATAGATTTAACGGTAAACATGATCTTCGCTTAGTCTATGGACGGCATAAGCAACAAAATAATCGACTGACTTGTTTAAGCCAACGGTAGATATTGTGAATGCTATTTACCCGTAATGACAGCAAGCATAATCGCGCATTTTCCATAATCACTGCCATTACACTTGCGCGGGCGCCTACCGCCTGCCTAAGAAGGCGGCTTTATCGATGAGGTGAGGTGTTAATGTGTGAATGTGAAACATACGATACGTATGCATTAAACTAACTCCTTTTATGTCATTCCACAAATTATGTTGGCAAGTGAATGTCAAGACAGATAGAAAATCTGAGCCAGTGTCCGTTTCACTGCCGCGGGGACACACATGTTGTGTTTTGTTTTCTTCTGTTGTTGTTTTTATTTTTGTAATATGTGTGTCTTCTGTGTCTGTGAATAAATGTTTCTTTCTTTCTTTTCTTTTTTTTTAAAATCATCAGCCACATTCAGTTTCACAGGAAATAATGAATGACAAAAACTAGACAGCGGACAAGAAAGCCCATTAGTAAAAATTCCATGAAGCATTAGCGTTGCAATAACGCCATTGCGGCAGCCCATTGCCGGAGTTTCACTCGGTTGCGGTTCAGCGGAATGTTATGCGTCTAGGTCTGCCCAAGTAATAAATCTAGTTAATTAACGAGCGATAGCAAAGATATACAGAGAAACGACAATCTAGGAAATATAAGTCAGAATTGGTGGCAATCGTGACCCTAGCTTGCGCACCGAACAATTAACATGTTATCTCAGTCTCAGTCAGTTACTTAACAAATTAGTACAAAGAGTAAAGGAACGAACTTTCTCCCTTGTGCAACGCCTATCGATTTTCACTTTACATCACGCCGACACAATATTTAATGCAGTTTAAACTGACAAGCTACTTGCGAAACACACGATTTAAAATAAGTGAATGCAGCGTTTGTGTATTCCATTAAGAAAGATGGTTTGCGCGCGGTCGAAAGCTTCGCTTTGTACGGAATAGAGAAACTTGCTGCAGTGTAATAATGATGGATGAGAGGAAAAAGCATATCACCTGTTTGTAACGGGCCCGGGTCAGCGTCGCGCGTCATTTGTCATAGCGATCAGCTCAGGACAAATTGTGCCGTCCATCAAATGGCTTTCTCCGCAGACATGACTTAGATAAATCGTCTATTCTGCTCAGGCTCTAGAACTTAGCCTACTCGCACTTTAATACTGTCACGAGATTATTATCGGTCCGCCGAGACTGCAAGTGCTCATTCCGCTCGCGTCAACACTCATTAACTCATCAATTTGCATTATCATTATACAATCGCTCAAGATGCCTGAGCTGGGCGTTGAATTAATTCCCAAGGCCGTACGTAAATTAAGTTGATTTATAGAGCCTTACTTCATTCTCAACTAAATTAATTTCAGTTATATTTACGATACAGTATTATGAGTTTAAAATTGTATCCAAACCTTGACCGACATGTCGCTAGTCTAGCAGGATGAACACAATTTCCACAAAGTTCCCTCGGCCTCTGCGGTGACATCATCGGTCTAGCGCTCGGCTATACCATATGGCACATACGATTAGCACTGTCACAACACATGATCCGACCTATTGTTATTTAAATACAACCATTAAATTAATAGGTACTTTACATAGCTCATTGTAGCTCGGAATGTCACTCTTATTTTGACGAGAAGACAATGACGTCGTTATACAAGTATTTTTTTAAATAATGTTATTATTGACCTTGAGCAAATTCTTGAAAAACCCGTTGTTAACTCGGCAACACCTGTGACAACAAAGTTGTAAGGGCTAAGTTACATGGAAAAGAAAACAACAATTCCGTGATGTTTTAAAAGTACACTTTTTTGTTTTCAAAATTTCATCATCATCAGCCTGTAATCGCCCACTGCTGAGCATAGGCCTGTCTTCTAGTACGCTTCTCATCCCGGCAATGGCGTAGCTACCAAAAGGGCGGGGCACTGCCCCAGGCCCCCAAGCTCTGGGGGCCCCCAAAACCTGATTAGCAAACTTATTATTGTACTAGCCCAAAATTCTCCCACGTTCGGAATCTAAATAAAATAAGTTGCAACACTACTTCAATCATGGCAACTCATTACAAAAATACGTTTAGGGGCCTCAGTCTTTTCTGCCCCAGGGCCCTTGGTCACCTAGCTACGTCACTGCATCCCGGTCCCTTGTCAGTCATCCAGGATTTGTTTTGGCTAAAAAACCCAGAAATTTCGAATAAGAGCGGCACTCGTAACGTCACATCGCCACATCAGTTGCAGGGCTCGGTTCCGTAACATGGTTAAGCGACCACTTAACTCATTCAACTAAATTTCCGAGTTTTCCTTCAAGAAAACGTAAAATTACAAATTACGAACGAATTACCGGCATGATTGGCACCACGAGTGGCAATTACGGAATGGTCTGCTTTCCCCGACCACCAGGGCTCGTGCAAATTGATGGAAAGCGCAAACACGCAAAGGTCTATATTAAATACTGTATATTGCTGCCAGCTGTAGAGGATTAACTAGTTACTACTACTAGTACTAGGTGACTGAGCAAACCCAGAAAGAAAATGTTTTCTTCCGAACGATACTTTATCTATCAATTTATATAGCAAATATAGTTAACGTTTGCTTGTTGTAATTTCATGAGAATTCTGATATTTTCTTATCCAGGATTATTATTCCCTACAAGTCAATAAAGATAGAATTGTAAATTGCATTTTACAAACATAGACTAGTGTTCTAAATCTTGAACTAATGTGGTTAGTGCACTTTGCCTCCTTTATATTTCTTGAATGGCAAACAATAATAAAATTATGCGCAATAAACGGAACCCAATAATTCATCTTCCAATCCTAGACATGATGACACCATGCAATCAGCTGCGAGCTTTCTACGCGTCCACGTAACGTCGGGCCCGCGGTCCATCACGGGTCCCTATTCCAAATCGAAATTAGCCTTTGATACGCAAAAAATAGAAAGGTAGATAGATGCCTACACGTGTTAGATGCAATCTGTGTTCACTAGAAGCAAACGACAGTAAGAACCCTAAGAAACCAACAGGCATTATTACCTTCCGGATTCAGGGAGTAGAATCACGGCCTTTCACTGCGCCTATTCGAGAGATAACATCTTTCATCTCGTTACTCCCATCAGCAGGCCATTTTTGAAGTGCTAAGCCTTCTAGTGACATTTTGATAAAATCTTGCAGAGAACGCTGAGTGTGGCAGATGTCTGATCATTTCTCTTATTCCCTAATTATGTTACTAAACTATTAGTAACAAATTCTTCTGCTAATTACTTAATACTACTACACTAATTAGCAAAAGAATTAGGAACTCAAGTTTGAACTACTAGTCTTCAAGCAATCTAAGTTATACAGAGACACACTGACGACAAATATACGATCAGATTTACGTGATGTTACAGACAGACGATAGCTAAAGTATCTGTGCCGTAATTTTGTCTAAGCGCAACAATCAAATAGTTTATTATATTATGTGAGTGTAATAACCGTAATGATGTCTACAATCATTACCGAATAATGAAACATGAAAAAAGAGCATGTAATCAAGACAGCCGGATGTTGAAAAATATCAGCGCGGCTTATAAACTTTCTCGTCGGTTTAATAATAGGTGTATTGGATAAATGGCACCGTTGGATGGATTGCAACAAAAACAGTTCAACAGCAATTAGAGAGGAGATCGCAGAGATGAACTTTAAATGGGACCTTAAATAGCGACTGCTTCTGCTTGATTCACACTAAACCCCAATAAGGACACAATGTCCATGTCTATGTATATTTTTAATGAAACACCAAGTGTCTCCTTTCCATTTGTTCTGCTTTCATTAAATAAATTGGAATTCTGTGGAAAAGGAAAAATGGAATAAAAATCTCTCTCTCATGTGATGATATAATACATGAGGTATATTAAGTTTTAGAAAACCACAAAAGCTTTACAAGCCGGGTCAAACTCACGTAGTCCGGATTGAAAGCAACGTGCCTCGTAAAGGCGGAATATAAATAACTAATATAAAAAGGGTAGTGAGTCTGAAAAGTAATTTTTCTGAGATTTACTCTCACAAACAAAACATACCAGGAGCAGAGCCAATGTTTCTACTTCAGTTATCGTACTTTATTTCGTCACAATTCAATACCTACCCATACCCAAGGTGAACAGAGCGAGCAATCTCTCAAATCCTTCCCCATCCATCGGATCATCAATGTCAACATCCCAAGCCTCAGATAACTGATATAAATATAAAAAAGTAAGCATTCTCCAATCTATTTTCAATACTCTTCACACACCGGTCATCTTCACCAATCGAACTTCTTACTTCAACGCCACCGCATTCCTTACCTGAAAATAAAGAAAATGAAAATAAATAAACACGGCGTGAGATAAACAGTGAGTCAGAGTTATCTCAGATAGGAACCTGTTTACTTGACTATGCTAATGTAAACAAATGAGACCGGCAAGTGTCTGTCGCTACGCTACGTGTGGTTCATCCTACGGCGGCACAGGGAAAAATCATTTTGCACAGACCACGTCAAATTCAGTCTTACTTATGTCAATGTCATAAGGATTTTGACTGGGAATACTTTTCTTACTTTATCTGTAAGCTTGTAGATAACTTGATACACAAAATATATGAGATCGTCCTCTTTACGTAGTTTATCTAGTTTTTAGTTCTAAACTATTGCAAACCTAATTTGAAAAAAAAAAAACACTACAAATCAGAATTTCTTATAATATTCCTAACAGCTTCGTTATTATTTTTTTATGTTATAGGGGGCAAACGAGCAGACGGATCGCCTGATGGTAAGCAATTACCGTCGCCCATAAACACCTGCAACACCAGAGGAGTCGCAAGTGCGTTGCCGGCCTTTCAGAAGGGAATACGCTCTTTTCTTGAAGGTTTGAAGGTCATATCGGTCCGGAAATACCGCAAACGACAGTTCATTCCATAGTTTGGTTGGTTGGTTGGTATGGTTATTTCAAATATACGAGCAGTCTATTAAGAATACTAGTAATGCAACTAAATCATACTTGTTTAGACACGTTTACTCTTTCAGGAAACGCTTGATTTTCATAGAGTTATAGAATACTACCGCGCGCATAAATATTTACCTACAGTATTTTAAATTCAGATTTTTATTGAATTGAGTCGCTACAAATAAATATAGACTTTAATGTAATGTACGACTACGATGCATACTAGTGATAAAAAATAAGGAACCGACTTATGCAAATAACTAATCAGAATCTAGAATAACTTATCTAACGACCGGTTTAGCCTAGTGGGTAGTGCACCTGCCTGTGAAGCTGACGGTCCTGGGTTCGATCCCGGTCAGGGCAAATATTTGTGTGATGAGCATGAATATTTGTTTCTGAGTCTTGGATGTTTTCTATGTATTTAGTGTTTATATCTATTAAATATATCGTCGTCTAGTACCCATAACACAAGCCTTCTTGAGCTTACTGTGGGGCTAGTTCGATTTGTGTAAGATTGTCCTCTAATATTACCTAGGTAGACTAGTGGAGCGGAGTTGGAGGTTTCATTTAATAGGTGACATAAACCTTACTGTAATTCTGGCCGACTCCATGATTGACACTAATGTCAATGTCGTACTCTTGTTTTATATCTTGTGCTGAATAAAGTCTGTTAAAGCCGACCAGAAATATATGGCCATTTTCTAGAGGTCGCTATTATTCTCATTTATATGGCAAGGTCAGTAGTGTCAGTATAGCCGGAATAATGACATTTTAACCTGTCAGTTCTGATGTTTTGAAATTGTTCCATTTCCTAATCGGTTTTTTTCCAGAATTTCATTACACACAGCGTTGTTAATAATGTTTCGCTCTTGACAATTAATCGTTTTGGGCACATTTTGACATTTATTATTTAATATTCAACACTTAGCCTCCAAACCACCACAGTGACACTAACAGCAGTGACAAGTTGACAACCTATGATTAAAATTATTGCCAATGTAAGAAATTAGTTCCAATAAAATTCCGCAACATGGCGGAAGGTCATATTTCTGGTCGTGCTTTATATATTTTCTATAAAATATGTGGTTTAACTGACCTAAACATTAGGTTATGGGCCCAGCACTTCCACTGCGTAACTCTGTTGCTTAGAAATATAACTTCAAAAATTCGTTTCTGAAGCATTTTTTTCACTAAAACACGAAAGGGGCCATTAGTCCTAAACCAAGGACTTTGTCATTTTTACAAACAACATTTAGAAAGTAATACCTGCCAGGTATTCTTCGCATTGTGCCATCGAGCACTGTGCCTTTACCATGAGTTTACATGACCGTACTCGCTAGCGACTGCGTAAAAATTTGTATGGGCAAAAGTGCAGCGCCTCTGGCGGTTACGCAATAGAACTAAGAATCGGCATACTAAATCGTTTATGCAGTCGCTAGCGAGTACGATCATGCAAACTCATGGTAAAAGCACTGGGACTAAGTTAGTATTTATAAGCTAACACTTGTAACGGGTCGACAACCTCGGAACACTGAGTTAAACGTTTGTTTTGCTTAAACCCAGCACGCGAGGCAATTCAGGCGATATTTGTGATAATCCACATCAAAAGGGACCTTATGGCGGCAGGCGCTTACGTTGCACCTATTCACTATTGTATTGGAACAGCGGCAATAAAGGCGTAAGTGCCGGCCGCCATAAGGTCCCTTTCAATATGGATTATCACATTTGTTGACGCTTGTATTTACACAGGACTTCAGACTGCCGCGAATTTTCTGGGAAGTCACTCAAGGTGCAAGATAAACATTCGAAAAATCTTCGCAAGCCGTCAAAATCTTGTTTTGTTTATTTAGACACCAAAAATGTCAGTATAAACCCTAACTTACCGCAAGTCAAGTTATTACACTACCTATATTTATTTTCAGTATTGCTGCAGCAAAGGCAGGCCAAACTGAAAAAAATGTGTTTCGCGTGTCATTAAAAAAAGGTGATCAAATAATTGTATCGTTCCATAACAGAAAGGTCCTTGGTTATCGTACATTCTAGATTCGTAGATATTATTTTGTTTGATTTTGCATTTCAGTAAAATACTTTAAAATAACGTTGTTTTAGGGTTCCGTAGCCAAAATGGCAAAAACGGAACCATCATAGATAGATTCGTTATGTCTGTCCGTCCGTATGTCACAGCCGATTTACTCGGAGACTATAAGCACTACAATTATGAAATTTGGTAGGAAGGTGTATTCTATGAACCGCTACATAAAAGTGATGTGAAATTACAAAAAAATATGAAATTAGGGGGGGCACACCATACATGTAACCGGTGGATGAAAAAAAAATTGCAACGCACATCGTCGTGTACATGGATAGGCATTTAGAAATGATGTGGAGGTTTCTAAAAAACTTGTCCGTTTAAGTCAACCGTTGGTGAGATATTAGCTGTCAAAGTCATAGAAAGTGTGACCCCCCCTCTAATTTCCAAACTATAAACTTCAAAATTCTGAAAAAAATTGAGGTGTTGTGCATTAGTAAATACGATTTTTGGTTTGAACAATATAGATTTTACGGTTTTTGAGTTTCCGCTTTAAAACTGTCTTGCCCAAACAAAAGGTCGCAAGTGCCGTGAGCTCCCTATGAAGATACGACTTTTTTAGATTCAATGTATTGAATAGTGATTTTAAATGTGGACTAGTAGGTGTTGGTACGGAACCCTTCATTGTGCGTGGTCCGACACGCACTTGGCCGGTTTTAATTATAATGTAAATAAATAAATATTAGAGGACAATCTTACACAAATCGAACTAGCCCCACAGTAAGCTCAAGAAGGCTTGTGTTATGGGTACTAGACGACGATATATTTAATAGATATAAATACCTAAATACATAGAAAACATCCAAGAGTCAGAAACAAAACAGATGTAACATTAGGATACAACAATTAGCAGAGGTTCATAAAAAACGACTGTGCATTTGTCAGAACATTATGTGTATTCCGAGACAACAATAGCGAAGTTGAACGATTGAGTGATGATTCAGCATAGAGAGTTAACAGAGCGGCGCTATCTACCATCGATGCAACCATGGCTGAAGGACCACAACAATACTCGCGACTATTTCAAACTGCAATGGATCCTGAATGGACAGATTCGTTCCGAATTCAAAACAAGGCTAATGGCTATATCCTCTTGTTAAGTATGTTCATCATCATCATCATCATCATTTCAGCCGAAAGACGTCCACTGCTGAACATAGGCCTCCCCCAAGGCTCGCCATTTAGACCGGTCCTGTGCCGTTCGTTTCCACCGGATTCCTGCGACCTTCACCAGGTCATCACTCCACCTTGTCGGAGGCCTGCCTACCGACAGCTCGTCTTCCGGTGCGTGGACGCCACTCAAGCAGTTTCTGGCCCCATCGACCGTCAGTCCTGCGAGCAATGTGCCCTGCCCACTGCCACTTAAGTCTCGCAATTTTGAAGGCTATGTCGGTGACCCCAGTTCTGCTACGGATAGCTTAATTCCTAATTCTATCACGCAGAGAAACCCCGAGCATAGCTCTTTCCATTGCTCTTTGGGTGACCTTGAGCTTTCTTATGAGGCCCATCGTTAGCGCCCATGTCTCAGTATGTTATTATGAATTTAATGTAAACATTGACATTGTCAACAGACCTTGAACCGGTTTGGGTAACCTTTGATGCAGTGTTTATCTCAGCTTAGTCATTCGCGAATGTCGAGAGGTTGACAGTTAACGTGGATAAGGAAAATTATCAACTACATATAATTTATATTCATAACGATGACCACATTCAAGGAAAATGTTTACATAACTATTTCAAAGTCCACAAGGTTGAATAAAAAATGCTTGTTTTGGTTGGTTATTGGGATCCTAAGAAATGGTTACCTTCTGCTAGTTCTACATTCGATTGTTTTTGAATATTTCCCGAAAGAAGGAACGTGGGAATAGCCCCGAACCGAACTGATGTCATTGCCGAGCGAATTGGCACACACCGACGTTTTCGCACATCTGATAGCGCTCATTCATGTCCCGGCTGTTCCGCACATACGACAACTTTAACCTAATAAACATGGAAAATATTAATCAAACAATATAGGGAAGGAAAACACATGCTGCGCCGAAAACGCATAAATTTGAACAAACAATTTCAGCCCTTCCTCAATGATGTTGTTGTATGAACTAAACTAATAGCCGATATTTCCGTGTCATATTGATGTTGGTATTGATATTAACTACTTTGCGCCTTGCGGGAGTTAAGTTGAGATCAAGAACACAATGCGCGTGTGAAGTAAACATTAGCAAAGGAGTGGATGCATCTATATATTCATGCGAATAATGTCATTGCTAGACTATATCATGTAGACAGAGATGCGATTTATTTGAAATACTTCTATTTAAAATGCAAATACAAAATGCAAAATACCTATTTTGTATTTTGCATTTAAATACCTTTTAGTAAAAAACATTTTGTATTTTATTTGAAATACCTTTCGAGATGTATTTTGCATTTTTAATATTCATTTCAAAATGCAAAATACTTTGTGATTAAGTTTAGCCAACATTACCAGTCAAACAAAATGAAATGAACGAATGACGCTTGTATTGCCGAATTTGACCGATAGAGGCGTCTGCTAGCCATGCGTGCCCTTTTCTTCTTCTTTGGTCAGAGTGCGCGCCTTATGTCTGACGAAAACGACGAACATTATCGACGAACGACGATAATTATATGACCAAAATGTCATGCATAAGGTGCCATTCTCTATTCTATTTCTCATGATAAATACCTTAAATAAATAAAAATATCATTCGATTTGGTCAAAAGGTATTTTATTTTGAAAAAGTATTTTGAAAATACCTATTTTGCATTTAGCATTTGAAATACAAAACGCAAAACTATTTGGTATTTTGCATTTGAAATAGTAAATCTGAAAAGTATTTTGCATTTTGTATTTAAATACTTTTTTAAAACCATTTTGTACATCTCTGCATGTAGATTTTACCTGGTTTGTGTCAAGACTAACCCTTAAGAATCTATAAGAAGACGGTTTTAAACGACTGAGCAATTATCTCCGAAAAGTGATTATATCACTTAATAATTTTTGTCAGAGACATCTTAAATTATAATTTCTAAAGAGCTATCAATTGATGTGATGTGCCACCTGATGATTTGCTCTTTCAGCTAAAATGGAATGGCCTGCTAAAATTCTTTGTTTTTGTTAATTTGATTACAAAACTGTGTAGTGGCCTTGTAATACACCTATAATGCAAATTTTATTCTATTACACCCAATAATTTTCGAGTATAATGCCTGTCATATCATATACGTACAGGCAGACGGACATGACGAAACTATAAGGGTTCCATTTCAATCCTAAGATTATTTTTAAATCGGTATCCCTCAACCGCATTAAGTGCCTCACGAGCAAACACGATTACAGAAATTGAAATAATGGTTGTAAGTCGTAATGAAAGTGCAGGTTACGCAACGTTGCAAGACTGTTGCTTATTCTTTCAATCGATATTTATTCTCGCTCATGATTGATCGCGGTTGTCGAAGATTAATATCTTCTTTGAGGTTGTTGTGAACGCGCTACGATTCTTCGTAAACGTGAATTATGAGCGATGCGAAATTTTTAAATAGTTAAAAATCTATTGAGAATGCTTGTTGGGACAAGTCGGATTAAAACAGCGAAAATTGTGCCACTGCCACATCACACATAGAATGATTTCAGGAATGAGGGCTATCGCGTAAGAATTCGCCGCTAGAGGCGCTAGTGTAGCGTGGGGTCTCCGAAATGTCACATGTCACTCTTTGTGGTTGCGCTACGCGGGTTAATACGTAATTGGAACAATATGGTGGCTATTTTGCAGTACCTGAGCTTGATTATGGCAAATATGAGTTAGGGGTCAATAACTGTCAGGGCTTTGAGACAGTTTTGTCTTTCGGAAACTTATTTCCTCCTTTTTTCCGAACAAAACGGGACCGCGCTACAATGCGGTATGTTCGATATTTTTACGGTACGGTTTTAAGGTATTGAATATGATTTAAATGTAAACTTCCTTCTCATGTCCATAATAATCAATAACAATTTTTGACAGCTGGACCTTACTCGACAGTGGCGCCAACTGGTGAGCACAAAAACGATAGCCCCCATTGTTGCACGTGACGGTATTTATGTATCCCTAGCATCAGTTTAGTGTAGACTGTAGGTAATAGTAGTAAATATAGCCGCGCGAGTTACTTCTCGCGTCAGAGCAGATCGAATCGCAAAGCAAACACATTACAGAGCTTAAAGCGGCCATGTTAGCTATAATTTATGTTTTGATCTTGGAAACGTGTCCGTGTGTGGTCGAATTATTGCATTTTTAAGCGAAACTTGCCATATTTCTTAGCGAGGTTCAAAAGAATGATTATCGAATAAATGAAGACTGAAGATCAAAAATGTATCTTCTGCTAAACCGTGTCAGCCACGACAAAGAAAAATTAGACCCATCACACTACTCAGTGAAGTTTTAAGGTTGTGCCAATGAACCACCTTTCATGTGTCTCAGCAAATAAAACGTATGTCCTCTCTGTAAGACTTGTCTTTGATTTGTATTTTTGGGTGGCTGAGGTTTACCGAGGACACTTTGGAAGCGAAGTTTGTTGTGGTCAGGGCCTCGGATGTTGATCAACACGGTGATGTCATCGGCTCAGCCACTGCACTTGTTGGCAGTGGCGCCCACATTGACATTCGCGGGGCAAACGATGATGCTATGTCTTTAAATATAACTATTGTGGTGCAGAAATACAAGGATTGACTTTACAATCGGACACCGGATCAGAGTTAAAGTCAGATGTCTACTATTTTCTGTCTTAAAGTGTATTTTTTTGGTTTCGTCCTTGCTTCAGGGAGCAGCGGAAGAAAATAATATGAAAATACATATACAGAGTGTAACAAAACTAATGAGGATCCGTTTAAGGGCATATTCGGTATCGTGTCTGACTAGGAAAAAGTAGAAGAAAATTTTATTTTGACGCGAAAAATTTTTGACCTTTGTATGGACAGTTGGCTCACTTGGACGACTTGCCGCATACAAAAAAAAATTTTTCGCGTCAAAATAAAACTTTCTTCAACTTTTTACTAATCAGAACACGATACCGAAAATGCCCTTAAACGGATGTTCACTGGTTTTGTTACACCCTGTATAGTTCTTTATTTGCCTTTGTTTCGGTGAGTGCTTTGACTAAAACTTCTTAGAAAACATCTTATGCAATACAATACAATATAAATACTCTTTATTGCACACCTCAATCAAAGGATACAGTACAGTACAAAAACACAATGAGAAGAGGCAAACAACAGGCGGTCTTATCGCTAAAGAGCGATTTCTTCCAGACAACCTTAGGGTAGCAGAGTTAATACATATGAAGCTTATGGTACTTGTTTAGAATTAAATTCCGAACTTTTCAATAGTTAAATACTTCAACTGTCAGCATTTGGTTTTGGCCAGCCGTGCCGCCGTAAGGCGAATGCGTGTGCGGAGGTCGAAGGGTTATCGGGTCAGACGTAGCGGTTGCGACATAGACCGCCCTACCACCGCCTAGGCAGTAACTGACCATTCACAACCTTATCACAACGAGATACGATTCAGTAATGGTCATTGAAGTGCGTGTGCGCTGTGAACAATTGCGCTTTGCCGGCCACATCACTTAAAGTGTTACAACGTCATAAACTTGGTACTATATCTTTACGCGTTATTAATAGAAGCTTACATGTAGGTAAGATTGGATTTTCACGTGGCACTGTTGTGTATTGCCTAATATACGAACAATCGAGTTTTATTCTTCTAGAATTACACCTTGTTTTTTTAGCATTAGAAAGAATTACACAGAAGATAAAGATAAGATGTCAAATAATCTCAATGAATAATTTCATGCTTACATTATATAATGTTATAAAAATAAGAAAATATGTCTTAATTTATATTCATCATCATCATCATCATCATTTCAGCCGAAAGACGTCCACTGCTGAACATATGCCTCCCCCAAGGCTCGCCATTTAGACCGGTCCTGTGCCGTTCGTTTCCACCGGATTCCCGCGACCTTCACCAGGTCATCACTCCACCTTTTCGGAGGCCTACCGACAGCTCGTCTTCCGGTGCGTGGACGCCACTCAAGCAGTTTCTGGCCCCATCGACCGTCAATTGATATTTACCCTTATTTATTTTTAAATGATAAAGTTTTTTTTTTTTTAATACGTTTCATTTCATTTATCTAAAAACAATAAAAACCCAAAGATGCAGAGATTGTAAGAAGTCGGTTCGGGTTTAAAAAAAGTAATTTGTCATTGTTACTATTACTAACTGTCACTTATTCTGATCTTTCGTGCGAATAATGCGAAACAATGTGTATGTGTGTTTACGACCACTGATTGTTTGTTTACCTAATTTCTAATCTTAAAAAAGAACATACATGAAGATTGACCTTCGAAGATGAGATGCTTTTGTAAATTAAAAACAAGAAATACTTACTCAAGTTCCTGTCTGTGTGAGTAATACTCACACAGGCAGGAACTTTACATTGAAATACCCTAACATAAACATAACACAATTCACCATAGAACTAGTCTCCTGAAAAAGAGACCAAATATGTTCTGAGTTAGCACAGTAAGATTTTAATAGCAAAGCCTTTCTTTAAATACTCAATTGTGAGTTAGCTCACACGACTCATAAAGTCATTACTTTGATAGTCGAGAACTCGCGAGCTTCTAAATCAGATTTCCCTGCAGCTAATGGTTCAACGACCGGAGCTTTCGCCCTTAGCCCAGTTTCGCCCGCGCCGGCTGGGCTCGGAAATTGAACCGGAAGCAACAGTACTGCACGACAGACTTGGACCCGATCCAGCCTAGCAATATACCTAGTGCATGATATGCAGGAATATGACTCTAAGCGAGGGTTTTAACACCATATGATCATATAGGATTCATACAGTTGATTCTTCGCCGTAAAAGAGCAGAAGGGTCATTGTCAGTTGCAAAAACAAAAGTAGTCCCTTCGGTGGTCAAAGGTAAAGTTTATGTGCATCTAAGCTATGTTTTTAGTACATGGATTTATAGTAACGGGGACAATGTTTATGCGGGTTACTAGACCAATCCAAAATTAAGCTTCGTAGCCCTTAACTTTTGATATGTCCACCGAAAAGACGCAAACCTGAATCTGACAATGAACCATAAGGTCGAAGAGGTCTGGGAACCATATAAATAAATAATAATAATAAATAATAAATAAATATTAGAGGACAATCTTACACAAATCGAACTAGCCCCACAGTAAGCTCAAGAAGGCTTGTGCCATGGGTACTAGACGACGATATATTTAATAGATTTAAATACTTAAATACATAGAAAACATTCAAGACTCAGAAACAAATATTCATGCTCATCACACAAATATTTGCCCTGACCGGGATTCGAACCCAGGACCGCCAGCTTCACAGGCAGGTGCACTACCCATTAGGCTGAACCGGTCGTCGCTATTTAACTTAATATCAGGAACCACCCTACATATGATGCTATTAAACGAGCAACATTCATTTATTTGTTAACCCATGTAGGGTTCTCTAAAAGGCTCCAAGTTACTTACAACTGTTACAATATCAGGGCGATCTAAAGCTAAAGAATATTTTTCAGTGGATTAAGACGAATTTACTTGGGAAACAGTTACATCGGACCTAACCCACGATCACAATAAAGCTGTTTCTCTATGACTACCTTCGCTATAAACACGATGTCAAAAGGCACTCAAACAACCATATTCGCTTTGATAAAATGGACATAATTGATTAAAAGTAAACTCTTAATCAAATACGACATATCGGGCCTAAAACATTTAAAAAATATATATGGAAATATGCATGACTCATGCCGTTTACGCGGCACAAGTTTTACGTGAACATGCATAAATAAATACACACAATTGACTGGGAACCGGCCAGAAGACGTGGCCAAATAGTCCACGGAAAAGAGAGATCCAATGAAATCTAGTAACAATTGTTCAGACTGACTAGCATCAGGAAATGTTCGCTCGTTGGAAAATGGGTTGATGAAAATGGAAATAGTGATAACAAATGTCGTAAGTGTAGTAGTTGTACCTTTATAAATATGTATAAATTTAGGGACTTTGGTACATACTTTTTTGAACAGACTGTATCTACAACAAAAACAGAGAGTGTGATGAACTTTACACTCAATCAGTTTTTGGCGTAAATTTTGCACGTTATTTGCAAAACTCATGGTACAACGAGTTAAAAATTAGTTAATTTGTGTAGGAAGGAGTGAAGACATCAATCAAAAATGTCACGGTTTATAGTATTCAAAGATCAACTGAGAAATGAGTAGCAATTGGGTAGTTAGTTGTATTTGCCATTTTTCTTCCTTCTCCATTCAGAAGTAATAGTAACTATCTGTCTGTAAGTATTGTAACTATAACTAAGCATAACACCTCATCCCAAGCTAGTGTTATCCAAGAAAAATAACTTAATTATCTTGGCAACATAAAAACAGTTAATTAAAACTATTCACATGTTTACATGAATATAAATAATGATGATGTGAGAAAATCAAAAGTATACTACAACTGTTATCACATGCATGCGCACACAGATGATGTCACCGCTGGTAGCGGCCCACGAATAATGCCAAGGGCGGCATCGGCACGTCAGCCGGTCAGACACGAGGCGACCACAACAAAGCGGCTAAACAGACACATCGACAGAGCCGAACTTCGGAGGATATACCCAACCCAACAGTCCTTGCACCAACTTAAGGACTTTTTAATAGAATTAGTTGGGAGCAAAGAAATAGTCCCCGTGAGGCTGTGGCATAATGCGGAATCCTCCTTATGGTCTTTTCTTACCAACGAGTTAGCCGTTTACATTAGTTTTATAATCTACAACTATAAAGTAATTTTAATAACGATTCTATTGTTCTGGGACATCAGTCAAAACTTAGCTTTGACTAGGTACTAGTCGTCACACGGCTTAATTTTACATGAAGAACAGAAACATGACGTCATGCCAGTCCAAATGTTTACCCAAACGTTACGCAAGCGGAAACAAAGCTGCCTTACAGATAATTGGGTCTAGTAATGCCCAAATAATTCGACAACGAGCTAGCAATTGAGTGGAATTAGAGTAATTTAAGATACTACTTTGGAACTGTAATGACTGGGAATGACAACATCGTGGAGCGGAGAAGATAATTGTTTTTGCGTCCGACAACTCCGCATATTGGAAGTAATATAGACGTCATTCTTTGGAGGGTGCATCAACTATTCTTTGTTACTCGTTACCATGGTTACATCTCCTGAGTCACTTCTTAAAACTGATTTTATAGGGTTTCAATTTACCAAACATGAGTTTTTAGCAATGAGTATCTATCCATTTGGACATGGGTCACCTCTTGAGCATGCTTGAAGTCCATATTATGAACATTTTTCTAAGAAACTCGGTTACTGTTGTCTCCTCGCTGACGGGACCGAATAACAACAAAGAAAAGTTGATTGACCCTGGAAATAAATAGTGGGTAAAATAAACAAGCATGAAGTGAAACTTGTGCACTTCAATGTTACGCATATTATGGAAACGTTCAATAAGGAGAGCGCAAAGACCTAACAGTTAAGATGTACCTACTAAGGATTAAAAACTCCTGGACGATCTATAAATGCTTGCTATATTGGCAACTAGCTTTTCTGACTATATATTCTTGTAAATACTTGGATATTTATTACTTATTGAAAAATAGGTCAGCTCAACTGTATTTTTCGTCGAACAAGAACATCGATCAGATAACTGTCACCGCGGCCACAAAGCGCCACGTTCACTGTAGATGACCAAATTGGACAAGCACCAATCTTCGTAGAAGAAAAAACGAAGGCGACAACCCGACAGATGTGGAGTAACCGGGGTCGTCGACCTCGTACTATCGACAACATAGACTTTGTGCTATGGTGATAAGGGCTAATATAGAGTAGAATTTAGGTACAATGTTGCAAACTTGCACGAAAGCCACAGGATGTAGTGGCGACTATAAATTATGGTAACGCATAAGGAAGACATAAAAACTGTAAAAAGGGTTGTTTAGTTAACAATGCTGTACATAGATGTGAACTGGATGATCAAGATCATGTCTAGATAAACCTAAATAGATATAGCCGGCAAGCATATGACGGTCATGCATAATTATGTCATGTGTCGCCCACGATAAAACACCTATCTGTTCATGCTTGCTAGGACATAGTGACTACGTTAATACTAGTGTCTTTTTATAGGGGATTGACGAGAGACATCATCCTGTTGTGGATTCGTTTTTATTATCAGTGACTTAGAGACCATATACATCTCTAACAATATTAAATTATTTTTAATTTTGACGCTCAGAGACCATGTACATCTCTGGGATATTATATTATTATTCCTTCTTGAACTGTAAATTAATATTTTGACATGAAAAATGTATTACTTATTATAGTCTGAGTTTCTTAAATTGTAAATTAACATTTTGACATGTAAAAGTGCCCTTGTGGCCTATTTGCAGAATAAATGTTTGATTTAGATTTTATCCTCAGAGATTACCGACACCGAAGGTGAACATGGCCAAATGGGGACTGCAGTGGGGACACTCTACCCAATGTGTCTGCGGTACAACACCGCTCGGAACACGACCTAAGACGCGACGGTCAAGGCTGGCTGGCTGTGTGAGGAACTTCGACACGAAAGATGAACCGACACCGATTTAAAGAAACCTTTTTTTCCCATTTTATGTGTACTGCGACTGTAATGCATTAATCATATTCCTGGCATTTTTATTACATAACCGATTTGCACCTTATTCGGAACACCGTCAACACATGAAGTGGGGTCGTCAGGCAGGATGCGTCGCGTTTCCGCGACGGGATGCGAGTGCACTATTAACTACACACGCCGCAACCGACTTGGCCCCTCATATTGACACAAACCCAAATCACTTTGAACTCTATCTAACTGGAACTACAATTATTTTTAACTTGGCTGCGTTCCGTGCCTGCTACGTGCATCTGATTACACGCCCAAATGCATTGCGGTATTTGTTATTACTTTTTATGAGAAGTAACAAATAGATATCCATTGCATGACCGCGTGTAGGAGAGGGTTTAATGTCACGGTAAACACGTGGCAGTGACTTCTTAATGGAGGTCTAATAAAAACACAGGTCACGAAGTCTTTCGCTACTAATCTAAGCTTTCGTAAGTAGTCACCTTCAGCAAAAACTGGTGGTACAGTGCAAGACAGGACGCTGCTCCATTCGTAAGTCGTGTCATAAAAGCTAAAAGACCTATAAGATAACATGTGCATTGGGTAACAGATAGCGATTGCTGCGATTGGTTATGTCACGAGATGTATAAAGCAGAAGGTTTGCAGTCCCGGGACGGGCAGGTATGAAAGATTTTTATATTTAAGGAACTTTACATACAAGCCGGACTGCAAACTCTCTAAAGCAGAACGAAACGTTATCGACTCTATTACCTAAATATTAGGAAACTGTATAGATAACACAAGTAACGCAACATTTTACGATCATAGACGTTAAGTCCAGTCACGTAGGTTTAACACTCGGATAAGAATGTAATGGGAACTCGGGGCATCTCATGAATTTTAGACTAGCTCGTAAAATATTTGCGGAGCTGACATGCAACGTTCTCATCCCACTTCAGACCAGTGTATAAGTCAGACCTACGATTACGCGTTGTTATTACGAATCCCGCCGTCAAGATATATTGGAGGTGAGCGGTGAGGTGATGTGAAACAAGTTGTAAACAGCACAGCAGGCCCGAACACGCCCCGACCGTGTCCGCACAAATCATTCATTAGTGTTATAATTAACAGCAGATGTGGGGCGATAGCCGCCCGCCGGAAAATTAACTGATCTAACAACAATAATTGCACGTAATGAACAACCTGCGCCGTGTTGGTGAATGAACGCAAGCATGGTTTTCACTTCCGTGGTAGGGCAATGAGAAATATGAACAACGACCTTCAATTCTATTCAAAATGTTAAATAGAAACCATGACAAATTAAGGAAACAAAATTATAGAATTCATTATCGAGAATATGTTTACACAATAACAGAAACAGAATCTGCGTGAAACATTTGTACACATGGAATAATTCAATGTAATCTAATAATAGCCATGAGTATTGAATGGAATCCAAATCCAATGTTCGAATTAGAGACAGGAACATCTGTAATGTTACATAAGACGGGAAGGGTCGGTAATAAGCAATAAAAGCAAGTCGTGAGTCAGCCCGGCGCGCCGGTAATGGTACCAACTGACCCACAATCGCACCCGCTAACGATTATAAACGATGTATAGGTGCATTGTTCGGGAATATCGATTCATTCCATACAAAACCTGATTTTAACTTGTTTGTCGATGTGAATACACAATAGTCGATAAAGGATATAAATCATCAAGTATAAATAGGTCGCAAACTGTAAATGGTATGACAACACAATCTAAAGGTGAGAATTTAATCCAAAGGGTAATTTGTAAAGACGTAATAGTTGAATGGATCTAAGTTCAAAGAACCGAATAGCGGTCGAGCGTCACGAACAAAGAGGAGCCGTCAATAGAGTTGATCTCTGGACACAAAGCTGAGGATTGCCTAACCGGAGCAACACGGGGCTTCGACACGTACCAGCAACAGCTATTAATGCATTAACAACAACAAATCAGAGGTCACAACCACAATTCAGTGTAGTTGTAAAGTATATGTCATATTTATCACAGCCAGAGCCTTATAGAATTGGTTCAATCGCAGCACTTAACAAAACTGGAATTACGTTTTACGAGTATTGTTCAGCAGAACTGGAACTTCTTAGAACTACGCCAGTTCTAATCTAAAGTTTAGATTCTAAACCACTCCACTGCCAGTTCCATACAAACCATGTGTGTATGGAGGCAAATGGGCAGTATCCAGCGGTGGCAGCAGTTACATAACTCGACCAATTGACCCGGATGACGCGCCGCACCGCCGAGCGCCGTAAATTACAGAACATTCTCGTACTTGTTGCTTAGATGCCGACAAATAGCCCGCACAAATTGGATGAATTTACAACTTAGATCAATGGGAATGTATTCGTTGAAGCTTTAAGTAGCCTTACCAGTGATTATCTCCAATCCTTCCAAGTTGGTAAACAGCAATTTCGTCGAGATAAATAAGTTGAGATATGGTATCTGTAGCTTAATTTTAGTTCCCAATGATAGTTGGCTCAGCGTTAATACTTTTGATTGTATCTGCTTCGTTCAAAAGATCGTTAAAGGCTTTAGTGACACAGTATCACAATCGTGTATGTGCCATTAAAAACTAACAACGCCCGTTCTCGGAAAACACCGGAAATAACGGAGGTCAGCAATCAAAAGCAATCAGAATGGGTCGGGACATTCATTAGGAGCCAGTACGCGGAACAATCGCTTATTTGTGAAGGAAGTTATAATCGCTTGAATCGAAACCGATCTGTCCGGCGACATCAAAGGAGAGCCGGGTTACTAACTGATTCACTGCCTATCAAAGCAATACAATTGTGTATTAAGACTTGAGACACGCTTCAAGGGCAGAGATATCTGTAATAGCTAAATTTTTGACTCTTATCGCAGTCAATGTCTGCATCTAGGTTATCTGATAGAAATGATAAATTTATAGCTATGACTGTTTTATCTAAAATCAATTTCTCTAAAGCAGTAGCGGTGCTTGCCGATAGCAATCTCGCGATCTGATATCCTGAGCCCTCATTAGACGGGTTAAATGCCTCACGCCTGCTGTTACGTGACACCAGAAACCTGAGCTTCTCGCTTCCGGAATTAGAACTAATTAGAGTTGCTTTCGAGATCAAATCAGCCGAGACGAGCCGACGGACAAGACAAACGTTAACTTGATTGAAATTTCGCTGAAGCGAATTAAGAATAGTAGTAGAGGGTTGACGGAGATTTTTTGTATTTTTCCTTCCATCCTTCAGCAATTTGTGGATTGTGGAAAGAATTTAGGCCGATGATTATAAAATGTTGCAATGCAAGTGTTAAATATCATGAAATGAAATTATTTATTCTTCAATTTAGGCATATTACATGCACCTATGAATGTCAAAAAACTACCACGAACTATGAAAATTGATAATGATAAAAAATATAATTTTAACGCAAAATATTAGATGCTAATGTCATTTCAGCAGTTAAAACAACAAAGGAATTGTTAGCTTAATTTTTATTAGAAATATAAATTTTGAGTGGACGACATCTAAGCAGGAAGTCATTAGCTAAAAAACGCTAGAAATAAAATGCTGTTAATAGTGTTGTTGATACTGAATACCGTCAAGTGTGATGTAAAAACACGCGAAGCATTAATAGCCAGTGTCAGCTAATTAAACGTTGATGAGATGACGAACTAAATCACGCACCTAATGCATTCGACAGAGCCGAGTCAAGCGTGCCTGTACCAAGCGATGTTGGTTCCGTTATCTATCACAAAAGGAAAGTCTTAGTCTACAGTCTCGCCCGCGTCACCTAAAGAGGCACGATTAGGATCAGGTGTCTGGCCACTTTAGCCCCAATATTCATTACAGCACGATTAAACACAAAGAAACGGACAGGAAGACGCGGAAAGGTTTTCCAGTTCAGTAAACATTTGTAACTTGAGCCTGTACCGAGAATCTATAGCGAAGGGAAAACTTACACAAATCGACCCAATCCCAATCTAAGCAAAGCTTATAATAGAGAAGTAATGTACTGCATATAAATAATTTAAAAAAATGGCTAACGGCGAAGGCCTTCTATGACATAGATGAATATGTAAATTAAATTTGTTGCATGTTTTTGTAATTGTAATTTTTTTTTTAACATTTAAATTCACTATGTAATAATATAATGTACCTAATCTAATTGAAATTTTTATTTTTTATTTAATCGACATAATTAAATTATTGTAACAATCTTCTGACATGTAAAATTTTTGTATATTTTATGAATAAAAAAATATGAATATGAATATATTCATACTGTTCATTGGTTTTTTAATAAGGAAGACAGTCCCTAAAAAAGCCTAACATTAGCATCGTCGCCGGCGCCGCGTCGACAGCTCCGTGTCAGATCCGAGGAGCGCTCCGAAATTAACCTCTCATCACTCCGGCGCACGCTCACGCTTGATGTTTTTACGGGAGAATGATCGTGATCAAACGACATATAAGTAAATCATATAAATATAACTCCTGAACGGAATGCTCCGTATTTTTGGCAACATTTCAAAAGGTACACTGCTAAGTTTTTGGTCATGTCGGAGTTGAATAAACTGACAAAATGAAAAAGTATGTGATTTCGAAGGATAGTCTGTAGATTTGTAAAGCGTACTTTGACTATTTTGCACTTTCGGTTTATCACACGATTTTCACTTTCGACATTAGGTAATTAATAACGTCTGAATTAGAGCCTTTGCTACAAGGATCCAGATTCTGACCTACACCCTTTTTGTACCGCTTATAAAATGCATATACTAGGACAATAAATGACTTACATAATTCAAACATCATGTAGTAACTGGCTCTATTACATTACATTAAACGTAAATAACTAATAAACGCAACAATCGAAAGAAATACAAACTTAAAATGCATAAAAGAATCAAGTCGGAAACGAATTTACAACAGAACTCGGTTCTGGTGGTCGCACATTGCCTAATTGAATAAGTAATCATAATACAATTAGGTGAGAATAAAAGGATTAATTCCATAACATCTGTAACGATTTAGGTCATTAAATATCGTGCGTAATGTATAAAGAAAAACGCAGTTGAAAATTGAAATATTTACTTGATATAAATAACCTTTTGAATTCTGATACAAAGAGCCAAAACCAAAAAACCCGCGTAGTGTCCATAGAATAGCACCACACACTATCTTCTCGTGGGTGCCTTATGAGTCGACTATAGGAACAGTATTGAAATGGGAGGCGTGATTGCAATGGACAGAGCCCTATCCTATTTTCTTCAACTTAAAACCTACTACTAGAAGGGGCACTAGAAATCTGCTCTGCCTTCTCCTTTTGGGAATACAGCCAAAAAGTTATGTAATTATAAAACCAAAAGAAATACATCAAAGCAAAGTCAGAATGGCATAGTTATTCTACTGAAGACAACATAGATCTTCAATCCGAATCTGATCGACACGAAACGACGAACGCAGATAACTCTGTGGCCCCGAGATTGCCCCATCGCGTGGCATTGACAGTTGGAGCACTAGAGATAGCGATATCATTCCAAGAGAACACATTCGAGAAAAAAACACAGACAGAATTAGACAAAAACAAAACAAGTGTTCGCGCGCAAAAATGGATAAACTGCGTGTGTAGCGTTGTGAAAATAACACGACTTATACGACATGTGGCAAATTCATACTCCCTCATCCATTAACTTTACAAACTAAGTTAAAATAGTTCTATATGTATTGTAAACTCGTAAACCATACTGTTCGAAGCATCTGTGCATATCTAGGCTTAATTCTAGACTTTAAACTGTGTCGAAAAACATTAATGAACCCTCACAATTGGGTGCGAAAATAAACAGATTCCGGACACGTTATAACGCCTTAACTGGTGTAACAGGAGACGTACGAAAACACTTATTAATTGGCCTGTTAATGACATAAACATTTAGCGTGGACAGTGTAAACATGCTCAGTCATAAGCAGAGCTTTATCAACTACTGACATGTCCGCTAATTGTGCATAACATTAAAGATTTAGCTCTTCTCGCTAATTGCCTAACTTGTAAGAAAAAAGAAAATATAAAATTCGTAGTCGCAACTCACGATTCGAGCAACACGCTCATTGAAGCTGTTGTAATATGTAGTAAACTAGATGTTTTATGGGTCGGCGCTACAACCTCTAATGGCTCTAATCTGCGTATAAATTCAAGGAATGGGACAAGGTTACCGAAACCGGTTGTGCAAAAGAATTTGTCATCCGGCTCGGTGAGAAATTCGACGTAATATAATAAAGCTTGGAATCCTGACAGCCTCAGACATTTTAGATGTTCTGTTCCCAGTCCAAACTGCACAGGAAGTGCAAAAGCGACGACAATTGGCTGCGGGAACAAGGTCGAGGTCGACAATAATAGATTTGAGCATCCTGCGAATTTCCCCGTTACAAACAAGGAATTTACAAAGAAACCTTGGAAAGCATTCATGAAAGAGACAAAAACTTAAGCTACGCTTGAGTTATATTCGCTATGCTTCCGAATCGTAATTTTACAGCGCAAGGTAATTAATTGAATATATACTGCATTCAAGCATTTTTGCATTTCAAGGCAAACAATTTTGAAACTTAATAAACTACTGCAATAAGTGAAATTGAAACGCAGAACGGTGGGAAGATATATGACAGTTAAAATTCTCGCCCACCGAGGGTTCCGTACAAAATTGTACGAATAGATTAAGTACTTAAAATAAAGATTATATTTTTTTATGATTTAATTACAAGTGTATAGTTTTCAGATTTTTCTCTATACTCGTAGTATAAGACGATATTACTTTCCAAATTTCCTAGTTCTAGGTCATCGGAAAGTACCCTATAGGTATATTTTTATTACCTTGAGTGTCGAAATATACGTTTTGTGCGGCATAAACGGCCGTATCTTTTTTTGCGTTAACTTAGAAGTTTGATTTTTTCACAGCTTCAAGGGACTGTAGACACCTGAGTGAATAGTTTCAATTTCAACTTGATACCTCTACGCGTTCGAGAGATATAAGGTTTTGAGATAAAGACAGACGGACAACAAAGTGATCCTATAAGGGTTCCGTTTTATTTTCTATTGAGGTACGGAACCCTAAAAACGAGGTATAAATTAGCAGGACGATCGCATTTACATCAAACATAAGCAAAGCCGGCCTTGATGAGTTACCACGGCAATCTAGAGCTCAGGATTGCGTAGCCAATGAAATGAGGCTTAGAGGACAAATCAAGGATAAACCACTAGTCTGACATCATAAAGACCCTTTGAAAATTAATGTTAATGTAATAATTCCTTTCAGAATTATTGTTTTAACTTTCGAATGGATTTGAAGAACACTGTCCGTGATCCTATATAGAGTAGAGTGCTAGCGGGCACGGGTGACGGGATGTGCGAAACCGAAGACAATTGGCGGCGGGAGCGAAGGCCGAGGCCGCAATTCGCGCGAGGCCGCCTCGTTTGATTACGGCTAATCAACCACCCGGCCTTGTCTATGTGTGTTCCGTTCAGGAGCCCCGGTGTTATGATTTAGTGTAGTCATCTGTGCACCAAAATGTAAGAGACCAAAGAGCGCTAAACTATTTCAGCAAACGAATCATCGGGCGCCTTACTTACCGCAACTGTTTTAGAGATTTCGTTTCAGACTCAAAGGTACAGAAAAAAATGTAGGTTTATAAAATACTTTACAAATTCAGGTTTAAAAGAAAAGTTTTCTCATTTGTTAAGTATGTATGTTAAGTATTTTATGACCTACCCAATAATTAATAATAACAATACCTATTACTTATGATTATACCGATTATACTTAATGATTTCAGTAATTTGTAGAATTGAATTAACACATAATAATTAATACTGTATAATTGAACTATAACAATGACATGTAATATTGATAATATTATTAATAAATGACTATGACTATGACTATGGTCAGGATTTTTTTAATTTGTGACTCATTTCGAAAAATTGTTCATTGTGACTGTTTGAGTTCAGACCAAGTTAGGACAGCTTTTTCATAACGAATACTTTGCAAGATATATTTTCGCCATTAAAGTACTTGCGCTGATTGGGACTATTAACAACAACAAGTCACGTCAACATTGAGCATGTAGTGTAGCAGCGAAAGTATCGGGGTTAAGGTCGGCGGTTTGGCAAACTGTCGGGATTAGCGCAACACGTGGCTACGTTATTCGATTAGACGAGACGCTCGCTCGTGTACCCAGTTGCTAAGTAAGTTACATAAAATTTCTGGGAATTCTTTTTCTATCCGCCAACGTGACTAGCATTAAACAACAACCTAAAACTTTTTATAATCTTCTATTAGGTGACTATATCGAAAGCGTTTTTTTCTTGTGACCTTTATAGAGTAGCATTCTTCCGATGGAAGGTACAAGTATAACAGAGTGATGTTTGTCCTCCTTTATTATTTCATAGATACATAAGCACTTGGTAAACGAAATAAAGGAAGACCAAAAGAAAGGTGGGCGGATGAGTTAGATAAAGCGGCTGGAAAGGAATGGTTTAGAAAGGCAAGAGATAGAGAGACCTGGAAAGATATGGAGGAGGCCTGTACTCGTAGAGAGGTCCTTAATAATTCATTAACTAATTATTTAGCGCGCGTTATTTTTAAATACATAATTCAATGTTTGCACACTATGATTAATATTATAATAAGGTAAAGTAATTATGCATGGAGTCAATCTCATAGTGAAAATGATATTGTACAATATTTTATTAAGGAATAAAGAGGCTATATTATTATTATTACATAAGCATAAGTAATCACTTTTTTCACGTAATCGGAAAATTTTTTTTGCACTTTTTTAAGCTTTCGACTGTATACTGCTCGGAAATCTTTTGCCTTGTCAAATGTGCTTTGCAAATCACCTTTCACATTTCAGCTGTTAGTCGTCAAACACCAAACAATGCAGTTATGTTTGAATATGCGTGTGCACGGGCATTGACAAAGGCTCCACCGTTAAGGAAGTCAAGCCGCGTGATCTATGAACCCGAACCACGCTCAAACTTGTCGCGGGATGAACATAACCGTAAACTGCGAACAAGGCGGAGCATAATGAATTCAGACGCGAACCTGTGACATTGTTGCTATTGTGCTGCGACATGTCCGTACAGTCTCTACAATTGTAAACAAGCATTTATGAGCAGTACCGTTTACCGTTATCAGCGCTGTTAACTTTTGAACTGTCGAAACAAAAAATAAATTTGCAGTCGTGGCTTCAAAAGTACAACACAAATTACAAGAACAGTTGACAAGTGCTTTGAGCTTTAATTCTAAGAACGACACGTAACACGTAACTGCAAAGCCGCCATATCGTGACAAGAACTGCTATAGCACTTGGAGTAGGAACATTTCATTGTTTCCTTTAGTTTATTTTTGATGTACTGCCTTCCTTCAACCAAGTATTTCAAAGGAAACTTAAGACATGTCAGAATTATAACACAACACCACAATGGGAATTCGCACAATAGATTCAGTAAAAACAGTAGCGCGATAGAACTAAGAAAATCTGAGACTTCACAGTCCTAGACGTAAATAATTTTATGTAACCTACACGCTAATCTAAACGAATGTGCTGTTTACAATGTAACCATTGTAGCACAGCTGGGCACAAGAAGTCGTCCATTACCGACACAAAGCCGATTGAACCGCGCGCCGTGTGTGCCTACAGACGAACAATTGTACCCGGAGACTTTTGTCCACAACTTTCATTGAAAAATGATTGATTTTCAATGGTAAGAGATACTTGCGGAAGGAGTTTAAGATGGTTTGGGCGCGTATTGAGGAGGAATGTTGAAGGAAGAAAATTAACAAGGAAAGTGTCTGACGGAAAAGAGGAAAACTTGGAAGGAACCATGGCGAATCTTAGACCAAATCAAAAAATTCAAGACAGGTTAGGCCTAAGCAACAAACCGATGAAGACGTATTGAAGAACATTTAAAAAATGAATGCGGAAAATGGTTGCGGGGGACGTAGCAAATTAAAATCCGTGAAATTTGACTATTCTTCAGAGAACGGGTGTGATTGTACGTATGTTTGTATTTAAATATTAATTGGTGATAGAATCTAGAAATGAAAACAAGCCTAAAAGTGGAAATCGGTGGAAAAAAATGAATGTAATTCTGGTAGCAACGCCATTTTGATCAACGCCTGTCAATTATAGTTACAGCTGTCACTTTAATGAAATACGGTCCTGTCAGTGGCAATGTCAACACGGACCGACCTCAATCTTATTAAAGGCTAACAGGAAGGGAATTCGGTTGTGCTGAGTATGCTTGTCATGGGAAACTGCCTCAAAGTTTGTGCTGATATATTAAATATCAACAATTACCTAACTTCTAATATCTCAATATGAGACTAACACGCTTCTTATTTAACAATGTAGTCGTATCCTAATTTTTGAAGTCGGTGCCGTATAAATTGGCTCATACTTAGTTGAAAAAACAAAAGTCGTCCCTCCTGTGGTCAATAGTTAACGGCTTATGTGCATGTTAGCTATGTTTTTATTGCAGGGATTTATAGAAACGGAGACACTGTTTATGCGGGTTACTGGTCCAATCCAAAATTAAGCTTTTTAGCCTTTAACTTTTGGTATGTCCACAGAAAAGACGCGAACCTAAATCCGCGTATGACCCAATTGCTTAAAGTTGATGACTACAAAAATTACAATACGACTACATTTATTTATTTATTTATTTTAAAGAGTACCAACAGCTACTAGATTATGATAAGAGACTTAGATAATAATACAAAGCCAATTAAAGGAACTCACAGATAGAAACAAAACAACAACATTGTTCAATAAGAAGCGTATTAGTCTCAAATTGAGATATTAGAAGTTAGGCAATCATTTTTTACTTTTCAGTGTTTCTTTTGGAGTCAGTTATTACTTTTTAGTATTTCTTTAATTTATTTCATACTTTTTAGTGAACCATTACCAAAGTGCATCTCACATGACGATTCCAATAAGCTCAAGCACGGCTAAGCTACACTGTTTTATTACGGAGTTCCGTTGCCTACCTACTAGGGCTCGGATTCGAACTTATTGATTTTCTTATTTGGTGTGAACATCGCTATTCAATGGCGAAAATGATCGTGAGCTGTAACCCGGGATGGGAGAACTTGCGATGACATTCTTTTATCACTGACGGCGTCAGTCTATGCTTACGAGGCAATAGCATAGGGTGGCTCTTGTCGTATTTAAAGGCGTCACTATACAAGACAGCCGACCGAAAACTCTCAACAAAAGGACAAAAGTTTGCGTAGAGTTTTGTTGTGTGAAGCGTACTAAAACCCAACATACAACTTAAATAGGTACTACTAATGGAGATACACTAAATAAAACGTATTTTATGTTGTTTACAGGACAAAAAGCACATTTTAAAGAAGATGGTTCTTGGTTTTAGTAATTTTATCTGTAGTTCTGACATTTCGGGTAATGCCCGGGTTTCATGCTCAAAACCCGGGTTTTACCCTTCTCTGAAAACAGCCGGGTACCCGGGTTGCATTCCCTACTACCTACTGGCTTCCATTGCCAGATCAGGTTGATGCAACATTACATCACGACCATTTAAATGGGCTTCGTGATAGTCGCTTCAGTATCTCGAAATACCTTAGTACTAACCGTGAGACACTAGGAGTTTAGGATGACCATCCGTGGTCTTCTTCATCAGTTCCCGTTCACCACATACTACTTTCTGAATACAAATGCTCGATTTGTAACCGAAAATACTAAAATCGGTATATGTTTGCCTTTAATTTTTGAGGAGTTCCCTCAATTTCTCCTGGACCCCATTATCAGAAATGGATTCTGATGATAACAGGATCAACCTGGAAGCATATGCTTTCAACCAAAGAAATAATTTTCCAAACCGGTTCATAAACGACGGAGTTCTGAGGTAAGAGACATAAAAAAAAGAATATACAACCGAATCGATAACCTCCTCCTTTTTTTTGAAGTTGGATAATTAAATAACATCGGTAGATCAAATCGCACCTGTATCCCCGAAGGGGGTAGGCATACCAGGTGGAATTGGAGGAGGAGGTGGAGGCAATGTGATATCGATATTCTAATGATATGTAACATCGCTCACAAAACACATCAACGGGGGTGGTGCTACTTTAACCCGACACCATACGACGGACACTCGTATATCTCAAGCTGTTATGCAATTCCACGTTGCACACACCATAATAAAGGATATTCCCCGTAATATGACGCAACAGACAGAGACATTTTATTACATCAATTATGTCTCTGGCTTCAATTCGACCTCTAAAACCGGCATACATAGGACGCAACTGTGCCAGTTTATAAGATATACATACAATACAGGCCAGGTGAACAGCTCGAACAAGTACAGCAATACCGTCATATCTGCCTAATTAACGCTTAATTGGACGAAGATTAAGTAATTCAGCGTCATGAATACTTGTCTTGTGTCATGTACAATCAATTTATGTGAAACTGTTACGGATGTATGCTTTAACTTTTTGTTATTATTTATCTTCGTTCGCGATCATTATTTTAGATTTATATAGATAATAATGTGTTCTTGTAATTTGTGTTGTATTTTACCTCGAGTACAATAAAGAATTTTACATACATACATAATCTCCATATTTAATGGTTAAGGTATAAGCCTAATTTCCAACTGTACTATTCTATTTTTTGGTATAAAAAATAGTCGAAACTAAGCTACGAAGCTGAGTGCTAATTTAATGGAAAATTTGGCTTATAAGACTAGTCGCAAAAAACAATGCCTAATTTTTAAATCGGACATCTGCCAAACCAATCCCACGCCAGTAGCCGCTTCGGCTTAACTCCCCACTCACGCAAATGCAAATCTCACCTAAAATACCAGTTTAGTTGGACTGTGTACCTTCGGTGCCGTACGTCTATTTGTTCTGTGATACAGTTCTCAAAAGCAAGCCGAGATCATGATAAGGACCAAAGCACAATACCGTGCACGCGAGACTGTAATCCTTTAAGTAAACATGCTGCAGCACGAAATGCAATTTGCAACACGCCCGAGCATGCCCGGGCATTCATGCATCGGCTACTGTCCCTGGCTGACATGGATTTTACTATCAAATGCTATCGGTTCCCACGCTCTTTCTGAGGTGGAAAAGTGCTTGAAGATATATTCGCACCCGCCTGTTTCGAATACATATTATGTCGGCTATAGTCGAAAAATTCTTAACTCCATTTTTTGAATGAGAATTGTTTATTTTATAAATTCAAAAGCAATCTAATTGGCCGATGTTTCGTCCAACCACAACAAAAAGTATCCACCACAGGTTTCGTCAATTTATGCTATTTTTTCAATAGGTTTGCGAATTCAGCCGGAGGAGGCGAATAACGTGATCAGACTACTTACTTATTTAAAGTAAATAAAATATTGTAAAACTGAGCGGTTCTTGACTTTGTTCAAACAGTGCACGTGTAGATTTCTAACAAGTTCGAAGTTGAAACACGTTAGTATAAGTAATAGTCCAATTGATAAACATTTTTTTTACATTTATGGCAATTCGGGCATAATTTATTATTTGTAAGTTTTATTTTATAAAACCTACAAATCTAATTCATTGTATCTATGTAATGTATTTTAATCTTATATATTCAATGAATTTTCTAGGGAACAATAAAGACTATTTGTATTGTACTGTTATACAGTTTCTAAATAGAACAGTTTATTATTGTTCCTGATGTATATAAGTACCTATCCCGTTTATTTGTTATTTGGATTGCCAACGGTTAATACAATACACATTATTATGACTAAACTAACAGTATAATTTACAATTGATTTCTTTAAATAAAATAATTCTTAATTCGTACAAGGCAATGGTAAGCAAGCGACCTTCCTCGCGTTTGCGATAACAACAATCTGGTGCAAATACAGCTTAGATACCTAGCTTAGGTTTAATTAGCTGAAAGCTACCAAGTTTACTTTCTGACGTCACACCACTCAGCAAAAGTTCCTACCGGTGTTCCCAACATCGATAAGAGATAGAAAGAAAGAAAAAACATTTATTCGTGGCACAGACACAGTACAAATTAACATAACACTAAAATACAGAAAATAGCCACGAAATGGCCCCAAATCAGCATAGTGCTAGCCATTGGCTAGCGCTGGTCTTCCTTTGGGACCACGAGAAGCCACGAAAGACAAAAAACACTAAAGTCACAAACAACATAACAAACATAACACAAGATAAGTCTTGACTTACGTCGACAAAATCGATAGAAGGCACATGAAACGCTTGATTGCTTCTATTAGGTTCATCGTCCGCGATACCATTCCTGCAGCCATGGCCGAGGTTGGACGCCTAGGTAACTTAGAGGACTGCAGTTGCACGCCATGACGCCATGCACCTCTAAGGTATTGACCTTGATGGGCCAATTTAGAGACAGTACAGTCAACATTAGAAATAACTACGCATTTGAAGAGGTCTAACCACAAATGCTGTTATTCCTTTAAGACTGGTGTTGACTGCACACACTGACAATTTAGGCCGGCGGTTGTTCAGTGATTTTGTGTAGTTCTTAGGAGTATTCAGAAAAAAAAACTCGCGTGAGTGTCAGACATTATAAAACAATGAAGCTCATATCAGGTGGTTTGCATCGCTAGACTGGCTCATGTGGCAGCAATGGAATAGACTTCACTTTAAATTATCTATGGTTGAAAGTGCTGGCTTTTATGTAAGTATGTATGTATGTAAGCACTTTATTGTACACAATAACATGTTAACACAATATACATGTCACATAAGATTAGAGTACAAAGGCGAACTTATCCCTATGAGGGATCTCTTCCAGCTAACCTTTGAGGGATTGAGTGTAGAGTGGGAGAATGCGATAGACAAACTTACACAGTGTACTAAAACTTTTCAATAAGGAAACTTATAGGTAAAACCAGAAGTAAATAAATATATAACAACTATAACATATAATAAATAGATATTATAAATATATACGTATTTAAACTAATATACATAAATAAATATATATAGTATTCAACCAAATCACAAGTCGTTGGAGAGCCACAATTTCTTTAAATTACTCTTGAGTGAGGCGACAGACTGGGACTGTCTTATTGCTTTCAGTATGGGTTTAGGTAGAGCGTTTTGATTACTTTTGATTAATGTTTCCAAATAATGGCGCGTCAAGAACGGATGCCCTGTCGATATCGTTGTCTTATCGGGCTGTCATGGAGTGATCGTACGCACTAATTAATAAAGTGGATTTCGTTCAGGAATGCACTGATAAAGAGCTCTTGAATATTAACTTGTATATTAATAGTACATTACTTACCAAGGGCGGTAAAACAAAGAATGTCTCAGATCGGAGGTATTTGACGCCCGAGCCAAAGGCAAGGGCGATAATTATGCGATTTGAGGCTTTCTTAATTACCGCCCGAGGTAAGTACAAAATTTTATGTCACCCCCTGCCCAGGAAGTGGGATTTTCCGCGCGCGGAGCGTGCGGTAATTGCCACTTTATGGCCAGGTGTGACATAAAATAACTTTTAGCTTTATTACTACTACGACTATGTGTGTAATAGATTTTTTTTAAACAATTATTAAAATATAATTTTGCTCACCGTTATTTTATCTATAAACTCACAAACGTTGTTAGCAATCTTGTTGACTAGCTCATCGTCTCACAGATAAAAAACGATAAATATCAGAAATACATATATTCAATTACCCATTTTGATACAGAATTGACCGCAACCGACGAGCCCGAGATGAATGAAATGAACGGAATGCGATCGAAATTAAAGAAGTGCGTGAAAACCGTAGTTTTTGGCTTCTACCTACTCCAGTGGTTGATAAATTAAGTAATGGGTCATTGTCAGTTGTAAAAACAAAAGTTGTCCACTCGGTGGTCAATAGTTAACGGCTCATGAACATATAAGTTATATTTTTATTACATGGATTTATAGTTACAGAGACACCTTATATGCGGGTTACTAGACCAATCTAAAATTAAGCTTTGTAGCCCTTAACTTTTGATATGTCCACCGAAAAAACGTAAACCTAAATCTGACAATGACCCTAATACACTGGCTTACTTAACTATACTGTATATAGATTTAAATTTATGTAATTCATAATATAAAAATACAATATATATTATCCGGTGTCACTTTATACGACTTGATAATATTCTGACAGGCAAAATGTTAAATAATTTAAATTTAATTAAGTATACAAAATGTCTAATTATGTCAGTGAAAAATATATAATGTACAGTTAATTGCGAGTATATAGTGCACTGTTATGTAATGTAATGTTGTGGTATTCTTATTTAATGTAGTTTATATCCAAATTTTTATTTATTATTAGAAGCGAATATGACCGGTTAGTTTAGATAATCTTTATATGAATGCATGTTAGCCGTGTAAGGTAACAATTGCTGTGCCCTGACAGGGTTCATGATTTGGACTGAAATGTATTACTGAGATTTTATGTAACAACATGATGCAATAAATGAAACTGAAAAAAAATACATATAATATCATACGTAGGTATTTGGTTATGATGCTGTCGCCCGAGACTAACCCAAATCTTAATAATCTTATTATTGATTCTGTAAACAATATAGTGGTAAATTATGCGAATAGTTAGAAACCCTATCGGAAAAATAAGCTATTGAAAAAGAAATATAGTGAGATATTGTGCAAATGGTTAAAAAAAACCTATTGGAAAAATAAGCTGCTGAATAATAAATAAACTGGGAAAATATGCGAATGGTTACAAACAGGGACCGATACCGGTATTTTTAAAAAACCCTGAATTATCCCAATATTTTGGATTATTTTTTGCTCTTTACGTAGGGCTGAATCATGTATTTAGGTAACAACGTCGTATTATTAGATTGTCCCATTAAAAACGAAATAATGAACCGGTGACCGTAATAATACCGGTATATTTCTATGGAAAAAATACCGGTATCCGATCCCTGGTTACAAATGCTTTCGGGAAAGGAAGCAAACGAGAAAAAACAAAGTGGTAAAATTTGCGAATAGCACTAATCGCCACTTAGAAAAAACGATTTTCGGAAAATACAGTATACACTCCACAAGGAACGCTTAAAATCAGCTTTCCTCGAATTACAACGGATACCAGTATTATTAGTACAGTTTCCTTTGTGCTGTGTATGGTGAATTCCGGAGAGGTTGGCCCATTCGGCACGTCTGGGGGAGCTATGTGGATCCATATAGTTATGTACATTGATATAGATGAAGTGCATACCGCCGCTTCGTCTGCGGAACGCCAGACTCGATTTATACCCCATTAATATATTAGAGTGCATCTTCTGTGCAGCTATTTAGATTGACATTCTATACTGTGCATTTAATATAAGCTCAACATAAATAAAGGCATGAGAAAGAAAAGGAGGAAGTTAAATAAAAAAAAAATATATTTAATTATTTCTTAAATAGCAGACACTAGTAAATAGTGATAGTACATAGTAATAGTCATGTATGTGAATTTAGTTACCGAAGAGACTCCGATCCCACAGTCAAACTGTGTAAACCGTTTTGTGGGACAGACACTAATTTTAAAATTGTACCTCTTTATAATAATAAATAAATAAATAATAATAATGACATATCAGACAAGGATAAAGTATCTATATGTCCTTGGCTTTGTATTAGTGTAAATAGGTATAATACTTAATCCTAATAAGGAGATATCAAAACAATTCCAGTAATTACTTTATGTAGAGTGAAATTTTGAGCTAAGTTCACAATTACACGGATAAAAGTTTATTGGATAGGTATAGAGATACGTCCGCGTAAACTTCGTACCTATTTCTTCCCTACGAGGGATTTTCGGGATAAAAAGTATCCTATACATTAATCCAGGCTATAAACTCCTCACGTTTAATCATAATCCGTTCAGTCGTTTTTGCATGATTGAGTAACAAACATCTAAACTTTCGCATTTAAAATATTAGTAGGATATATACGTATTACACCCGAGAAAAAAATCGTAGACGCCATGTAGAGCAAAAGCTTTTTTTTTTCTTTTGTAAGGATGCAGCCTTTAATTCTAGAATAAGTACAAAATAAGTTGTCCAAACCAACCATTTTTCTAGCACACCAAAATCCGGTTGAGAAAATAATACAAATCAGCGCGGATCCAGCGCGCAGCGCCGCGCCGGCGGCCTATTTGGTTTGTTTTCGTTGGCGCGGCGCGGCCGGCGCGGGCGCAGCGAATGGCGACCGGAACGCGCTGCAGCCGAAACGCATTCGTTACACCGACGAAACTAATTCACGACTAGGCTTTAATTAAATTACCGCATCGTTCCAAGTTTGTAGACTCGTTTTCATTTCAATGCTGGATAGATAGATTACGTATCTGTTATGTGCAATAAAATCTTCAGCGCTACTGCAACTACTGGGTTTGAAATTATCAAGATAATTATGGTCTTTGATAATTATCGCGATAATTATCGGATAATTATCCCTCTTATGGGGATTTGTTAGATGGGTGCCACGAACGCATTTTGCCCCGGCTCATTTTAGTCCCCATTCGCATTTTGCCACGATCGTGTTTTGTCACATGTACGTTTTATCTTGTTGTTTTTTTCTCATATACTCGAATTTTACAATCTCAGGTTTTCCCAACGCAATAAGTCATATTCGCATAATTTCATATTCTCAGATTTTCTCATCGCATTCAGTTTCATTTTCCACTGTCAGTTTTCCTCGCTATATTTTATCAATATGTGACGAATGACGATGAAGGATGATTCCTAGTATAGTTACAGTCGCCACCAGGTATGTCATACGGCTCCCCGTATGACATACCTGGTGGCGACTGTAAGCATCTCCATGCTTAGGTAAATATTACTGAGCAGTATTTATATAATTTCCTTAAATTTGCCATATGTATTTACATGGTGAATATTAACTGAACGTATCATGAGTCATAAATATATCAATTTTGAACACATAAGGTTTGGTTTTTTTATGCAAAAATATCTGAACTCGCAGACAGCCAAGATTACAGGTTATCTAGGCTGCCAGCCGAAATAACGCTGATTTGATATAAACTAATAATATCACATAACAACACTTATTATATTTATATCCATACTAATATTATAAATGCGAAAGTATACATACAGAATGTTACCTCTTCACGCTTACCGCTGAACAGATTTAGATTAAATTTATTATGTAGATAGTTTGAGTCCTGGGGAAGGACATAAGTTAATAATACTATTTATCTCGGAAATCATGCCATAACTGGAAATTTGCATAGTAGAGCTATAACTAGGTGAGCGCCTGAAATAAAAGAATATGAAGTTATTAAATTATAACGACGAACGACTTTCATTTAATTATCATTTTATATAATAATAATTTGATGTAATAACACTAAATTATAGCGTATTCTAACGTATAATATAAGTAAGTAATATGCGTAAGTATAGCGTAACTGATGAATATTTCTTAAAATGCACATATGATATAAAGTTTATTTCCTATAATATACATGCAGATAGCATAATACTTTTTGGTATACTGTACTAAAAAGAAATTTGTTCAGATGGTCACTCTAAGGCAGGGTGGTGTAGAACGAAGTGTAGCGGCAGACGAAGCGCCAGAACCGAACTTTTTTTTAATGTAATATAATATAACATGAGAATTATACCATACTATGGTTGTAATACAAGTTCTATCAAACGTTAGTTACACAAAAAAAAACATGTATATTTTGAAATTACACCGTACGTACGTTATAACGTTTATTATATAAAATGAGGATTATATACTTTGAGATTATATTAAATATTATTATGTTGAATAAAAATAGGTATATAATTATTTTTTAGACTCATTATTACACATCGTATTTTTGGCTCTATTTAAGTACCTTACCTACGTTGGTACACTACGATTACTTTGAGTCTGACACTGACATGAGGTCGTTAGACAGTTATGATCTGCCCGCTACGTAACATGTTTAACTTTTTTTTAAATATAGGTTTTGTACCCACGATATTATTTAAATGACAGATTTGCAAAACCACGGTTTTGAGTTCATTCTAGCATCTACTTGTATATTTTTTATTTTCAATTGGTTTGTTCTGTACCTCTAGGACAAAAAGTATACAAGACAATATACTTTTGGACAAATTACTGACAGGACTAAATCCAAGTTAGGCAACATACTTCATGGAAAATTACTCAAATGAGAAAACGCGAATCGGACTTAAAGTACATGTGACAAAACACGATCGTGGCAAAATGCGAATGGGGACAAAAACGAGCCGGGGCAAAATGCGTTCGTGGCACCCATCTAACAAATCCTTATGGGTAGGGTAGTATACGTTATTTTATTAGTTAAATTTATTTTCCGATGTATGATATGACCTGTAAAATGTATTTTTACCAATAAAGACTACTCTGTACTACTATATAAAAGATTATGGTGTTTTAGGCTGCAAAATAAATAGTTGCTATACAATATTTAACTAGTTTTTTATTAACCATTAAAATATAATCAATTAATTATTACAACATCATTAAAACAAATATACAGAGCGCAATTATTAACGTTCGAATTCACGCACGTATTTTTTAAGACTCATGCCGAATTTACACTTTTAGGTTATTATCAAAGCATAAAAATCACGATAATTATCCTTTCAAATCCTGCTACATTAAGGCCGTGCAACGAGAAATCGGGCAGGCGTCTGCGCAGAACAGCATGTCAAAGAACGCGTCTTTGACATGCTGTTCTGCCCAGACGAGGAAATAATATGGATAGATTTTCAGATATGTGATTCTTGACTATATTCAATTCAATTTATTTAATTCAGACAATGTCCATAAAAATGTTAGTAAAAAAGCCTTAATTACTATGTTAGTTTTACATCTTATTCACATAAAATTATAGATACTCCTCCCTCTAGACTCCATGTGTATGGAGTCCCAATGCTTCCACATTGAGCTGGCCGGAAACTCCACCAATAACTTCAGGAGGCTGTTGGGATTTTCACGCACGCGCCGCATCAGGGAGGCAGTTCTCTTGCGTATTATCGCGATAAAACTAATCCACGCGCGCCTCCGCGAACATGCCTGATGCGCTACAAAAGCGTGGTAGCCCCAACAGCATCCTGAATCCATTGTTATATTGGATACGCAGAGCATTGAACGCCTTCTTAGTGTAATTAGTCCATAGGCTGCACGTATAAAAGGTTTGACAAAATGACTTAAACAAAGTTATTTTGACATTCCCGTTACATCGTGCAAACCTACAGGCCAACATGTTGGAACGAACGGAAAATGCTCTACGCTCCCTTTCTATGTCAACATCATCGTGGAGATATGACTGTGTTTCTGACAATAGCCGAAACATAATTGCCTAAAATTTTCTCGATTGAAAAAAATCCAAAGTTGAGTCTTTATTTTCCTTTTTTACTGTCTACTAAAGCACCATTACATGCATGATGGTATTTTACCTCATCTAAACTCTGACAAGAGGATATTTAATAAAACTGCACACAGTCAGATATTTATCGAGATTTATCTAAAAAAGCCATTCCCAAAGAGTGTTGCATCTCGTTTTGTCGTACGCGAAAGACATAAGTGTATCTCTTTCACGAGTGGCGGGGCTGACCGAATCGAGGCATCCCCTTAATCTTTCGTTCAATCGATTACTAAATACACTAATACACTGAAAATCTATCATAGTTGCATATTTGGCAAAAGGTAAGTGTATGTTTGATTGACGTCACGTCACAACATTCTCGGACTGTCAGCCACTTCTTCAGAAAATGCATTCAGACAAATGAAAACTTAGCATAAACAGATTCGGAGTAACAACATTTATAACCATCTGACGAAGCATTTCGACGCCGCCTGAAACGCCACTTATTGGAAAACCCATTATACTCGGTTAAAGATTCTATGGATCTTAACTTATTGACATGTAAATAATTATAACGAAATTTGTATTTCGTAATATAGACATATGAATTTATTTTCAGACTGACGATTCCGAATGGGAGATACATTTATTTTTCTTTTTACTGTTTATCCGTATGTAGACTCTTGTTATTTTTTTTTTCTTGTTATGACGATCATGATAACAATTCTTATAATTTTGACATGTGCAAATTTATAATGTAATTCCCTATCATTAAATAAATAATCTAATCTGATCTAATCTATGAAGTTTGAAGTGAAATATCAATAATCAAAAATCAACTAATAGGTCTCATATCTGTCAGCAATGTCAGCATATCATAGGATCGAAAACATAATGGAATTGGTAGATAAGGCTGAATTTTCACTTGTACCTACATAATTGACTAACGTCAACAATCAATGTTTTTTGTGACAAAATGTTTCACACGAACTTATCGTGAATGGCATTGTTAGCGCTCGCTAGTTGCGTGACTTCGATTAGTCGCAGACTTCCGTCTCTCTCGCACTGAGCCTGGAGGTGAAGGTTGAGGAGTGACAATCACACCGAACTGGTTACCGTAATAGATCTTTTGCGTACTTTAAACTTGTAGAGTGGTGAGAATCTAGATACTTTGTGAGATTTAAAAGGGATATAACCCTGCCATGGCTTTTTTTTTATATGAACCTGACTGTGGCTTTATAGGCCGGGCCCAATAAAGCGATAGGAGTGCGCGGTTGGAGAGTAGCCTGGGGAAAATCCAGGGGAAAACCTCCGGCACGACCACGCGTGTGGTTTAAAACACTGGAATACTCTAAGAGTTTGCGCTCCAGTGAGATTGGTTGAGCGGTTTCAACCGAATTTGAGGTGTGAGTCGAATCGAGCAACTGGAAGTTATGTCGCTGATGTTGCAGCGCAGTTGATGTGACAGCCTCGTTTTGACAAAGTTAAAACACTCTTAAATTCATCAGCCTTCCTAGCCCAAGATCGTTAATAAATGGTGCATATTATTAGTTTTATCCATAGCTTAGACATAGGCTTCTCCATGAATTGAAGACAAACCAGCGAAGACCAAATGTTTAGAGTTTGCAGTTTGCAGTTGCACTCAGTATTTTATTTTGTTTTGCTGAGATTCTTCGTTGATTCTACACCCCTTCATAATATGTAATGGCGCACTCCTAATGAAGGTTACGTGCTATGAATAGCGAGCGATCCAAGCGCTCTGACCTGTGACCGGGCAAAAATAGCGGCCCCATCATACGACGAGTGATCGGCGTCCGCACTGCTACCACCCATTACTAACCGGGACTGATTTTCTGGAATTTCCCACAAGTGGTTTCTATTCAATTGATACTCTCGTGATGCTATGAAACTGGTGACACATCACATCAGTCCAGTGACTGAATCTACAATTACTGTTATAGATCAAAAAACAGTTACACACAAGGTTACATACTTTAAGTGTAGAAGTTGTAAAATTACAGAGTGTGAAACCAACGACATTGTCCACAGATTAATAGATTTTTTCTTCTTCATTTATTTACATATACTTTTAAACACAATGTATATAAACTAATTATAACAAACAAAAGGTATCCACCACAGGTTTCGTCAATTTATGCTACAAAGAATCATCCACAACACGTTTCGTCACCTATGCTACATACTCCCTTAACAATGACTTGTCCGATAAGTACCCGGCTCAAACGTCCCAAATATACTCGCCGCGTTCCCGCGCTGGATTGCTAAAGAGATACGTTGAACCAGGTACGCACCGGATCTAGGATCGCAACCCCTATCTTGCAAACGTCTTCCCAAGGCTCGTATAAATTGCTTTGTCTCTGAACACCAGGGTCCCGCCGTTTCAGCAGTTATAGCTGTTGTAAAATTACTTATTTCCCAAATTATATTTATATGATCAGGCTAAATCAACGGCACAGTAAACTGCGGCAAGCACTAATATTTTGTGACACAAAAAGCGGACGTATTTCGTTTCGTTTTACGATACGCTTCAATCAAGAAATCATACTCCTTCACATTCAAAATGCATAGTCGAGAGACTCCCTTCATCCCACAGAACAAATAGATATTTATACTGTAGTGTGGCGAGTTGGCGACCACCCGCGAGCATCCGTATTTACACACGTCAGTAATGCATGTTTCGTGAATCTTTGCTGGACGACCAGCGGGTCAAGAAAACATCGTTTCGCGGTGGCATGCGGCCGTTTATCTTACGCGGAAATGTGTACGGCAATTACTCGAGAAAAGTGAGTTCGATCAAGCAAAAATATATCGATTATATTAAGATGAATCCGTTCTATCAATTATTCAATTTATCCACCAAACTGTACTTGTAAGCGGTATTCGTTAAATCTGATTTTATGCAAAGTTTGACAAGTTTCTATGGGATCTGCCAGCGCCGTATTTAAGAGCGCTTTAATTAAATGTAACAGGTCCACTAGCGCCACTCGTAAATAATTGTGATTATTTAAATTTAATATATCTAAAAAAGGGGGCCGCTACGTACTGTATTTTGAATTTAAGTACGTTTTGAATCCATCAAACTAGTTATTACGTTGCTGGATTCGTCAACCTATGCGTCCAAAGTTAAAACGGCCGTTTTAATTTTGAGCTCATAGAGAGACCAATCTAGCAATGTAAAAATTAGTTTGGTGGATATAAAAAGTACCTAAAAACAAACTACAGTACGTAGCGGCCCCCTTTTTTAGTTATATATCATTAAATGTAAATAATTACAATTATTTATGAGTGGCGCTAGTGGACCTGTTACATTTTATTAAAGCGCTCTTAACGTGGATCGGTCAGTAATCGCAAGTTGATGCCACCCGCCCATATTAAATAAGCGAAATAAGTTGCAAAAGTAGCCTGAAGCGGCATTCTATTCATACTGGGTAAAGTGGCAAGGCCGTGCCAAACCAAGAATGCATTAATTCCCACTGATTCAGCTGAAGTATTGCCTTATTCAAAAGGAAAAGTCAGGAAACCGTTAGGAAACCGTGCGGAAACAGCGCGTTCCCGCACCGGCTAGAAAGGAGGAAGAGGTTTCTCTTCGCGCGGGTGCGGTGGTCGCGGGCCCGGCCACTTGGTAACTCCCGTTATTAAGATGTTTACAGACAATTATAAACGCAGTTTTACATAATATAGTGCTGCAATTTAAATTGATAGTCACTGATAACCGACCTTCTGCATGAGAAGGGATTTTCTCTGAAAATTAGCGAGAGCAGCGATTAACTGCAATTCACATAATGCAATGAATTGTGTTTGATGTGATGTTAGACATATAAAGTTGAAGTGATATATTGAATGTGCAGTCTTTATTTGGTCGGTTACGTACGCGGCCGAAGGAATTTCAAAATATATATTATTAAATATCAAGCTAGGATTTTGAAATTATTTTTCTCGTATTTAAAATGTGTTTAGCCATTACATATATTTTTTTCTTAAAAAAAAATTAAATCATGCACCTAAAGTTTAAGTAATGGAAACCTATTCTTCTTTGGCAACTAGATGTGAAACAGGAATATAATTTCTTTTTAGGCAACTAGTTGCGTAACAAGAATATTCATTCTTTTTCTACAACTGGTTGCGAAACTTGGTTGCCAAAACGGCCGGAGGGGAAAAAAACATGCGTTTTTTTACTAGATTGTACATGTACAGTCTCCATCAAATATACACCTGAGTGTGCTCAAAATACTCTGCACAAGCACTCTAACGTCTCTACAGTAGTCGTCGTGTTCTGATAATGTGCAAGGGCACCTTGTTCGCTCCGGTATATCGGACGGCGAATTTACATTGTATACAATGATGAACTTCGCGCATACGTGACGGGTTCTGGCACACTTTTAACCAGAAATAGGTTGGTATTTGAAATTTAAATTGAAACTTGTAGATCACAGCCTGCGCGTGCCAGACTGCCGATGACTGTGATTGATCGATCGCTCACGTTTTTGCGCAGCCGCCGTAATAGGCATAAGATCTACGCACAGTTCACCGGGCACACGAGACCGGGGCAAAAACTGCCCGCGACCAGTATCTTGTTTATAACTCGTCCAATCCTCGAGGAAGTTCATCACTAATATATGTTTACAGATGGATTTGGGGGAGGCCTTATGTTCAGCAGTGGACGTCTTTCGGCTGAAATGATGATGATGAGATGGACACCAGCCGTACGAGACTCACCAGCAACAGACGCAGTAGCGAATCCCCAGGCGGGGGCTCGCGCGGCAACACCATATCAACAAAATTTGTATGGGCAAAAGTACAGCGCCTCTGGCGGTTACGCAATAGAACTAAGAATCGGCATACTGAATCGTTTACGCAGTCGCTAGCGAGTACGGTCATGCAAACTCATGGTAAAGGCGCAGAAGTCCGTCCCGCCGTAACGATTACGAGACCCTTAGGGTCGGTTACACTAACATGCGATCACAGGCCGATCATCGTCAAACATGGCGCCGGCAGCTGTCATCCCATAGAAACTTGTCAAAGTTTCCATAGAATCAGATTTTAACGAATACCGTTTACGATTACAGACGGTTTGGTGCAACCCACCCTTAGTACAGCAGTTATAAACAAAATGTACCTGTTTTTTTTGCACTGAAACGAATAGTTTCCTCTTAAAATCCAAAATTAAAGCACAAAGAGGGATAGATAGATCCAGTACGCTAAAAATGCTCGCACGTTTTTGTATTCGCCTCGACACAAGCATTATATGAGAATGAGCGCAATGTAGCCTTGAGGAAGACATTAAATTACACGTCATGATACTGTTTTTGCTGAAATCATCTCCGGATACCACAGTGCGCACTCGTTTGGGTAAATGTGTTGGTCAGAACATTTAGAACTACAAGTGAGCCTAATTCTGACTCTACCGAGTCTTCTGTCCGTAGTGAGTGATGTTATGAAAGATTTTCAACTATTTTCCATTTCCTCTAATTATACCCATTAATGTCAATTCAGGTTAGCTTTTAAATACTTTTTTTTTGCTTCTGATCAAATGTGTCGTTTCCAGGCAAATGGTCATGATTTTATGAAGCTTTCGGATTTTTGACGACCGGTATAGCCTAGTGGGTAGTGCACCTGCCTGTGAAGCTGACGGTCCTGGGTTCGAATCCCGGTCAGGGCAAATATTTGTGTGATGAGCATGAATATCTGTTTCTGAGTCTTGGATGTTTTCTATGTATTTAAGTATTTATATCTATTAAATATATCGCCGTCTAGTACCCATAACACAAGCCTTCTTGAGCTTACTGTGGGGCTAGTTCGATTTGTGTAAGATTGTCCTCTAATATTTATTTATTTATATTTCCGAATTTCGGTATTTATCAGAATGGCCTTTATTAACCTTCTATTAGCCTGAAATTCCGAAAACGACACAAAAATTTAACTGATTCTAACATTATGGTCGTCTGACGATTTGATAACGAACAATTGCGAGAAAAAATGTTTCGTGAGTGTAACACGGTCGTTTTCAGCGGCACTCGCGCGGCAAATCTATCGTCACGCTCACAGCTGGGTAGTGGTTAGATCGTTCATTATCACATCGGAACAGGAAGTATGAAATTGATTACTGATGTTATTTTGTTGCTGGTTCAGGAGCGCACGTGGCCCAGAGCGTGCGGAATGCGAGGTTAAGCAGCGACGGCCCAGGTCAGTTATTGGATGGGTGACCGCTTTGAGTGGTTATTAACGTTTCCGTGCTTTGGAAGGCACGTTAAGCCGTTGATCCCAGCTGCTATGATAGCAGTCGTTAAGCCAAGTTAGTGGTCTTCGGGCGGCTTGAGAATTTCTAACAGTCAAGTTGCCCACTCACTTGACAAGCCTAATTCCAATAAGGTCTAGTTTCCCATCGGGTTGGAAGGTCAGATGACAGTCGCTTCCGTAATAACTAGTGCCTACGCCAACTTTTGGGATTAGGTAGCGGACCCCAGCATCCTTTAGGATGCAACTGTACCGGAATAACGCTAGGATGATGATGATGATTTTGATGCTGGTTCACTATTTTTATTGTGTAGTACTGAGACTGGCAATGTTACGATTAGCAACTATCTCAAAGGTCCTTTAGATAATATAATAGCAAACTCAACCTGACAAACAGAACTATTAATAGTAATGATATAATGATACATAGAAACATAAAGTTTTTCGTAGAAAAATAACAAGAATAACAAACATCGTCACAAATATATGTTATCGTCACAAATTTAACAGCACTCGAAGCAGTTGCAATACCTTGGAACAACACGTTTTATCGCTATAAATTATCCATAAATGTTTTTGAGGTCGCACAAGCGAAACCTGTCTTTAAAACCTTAATAAACGATTGCTCAATAGCAGGTGTTAGATAAGAGACCGGTCGAGACAGACACGCTGACACACAGACCCGGCGACACGCATGTGATGCAACCAAGTATTCCAACTGCATTACTATCTGGGAGTATTGATAGTTCACACGACTAAGAAAGCAGAATAATTCAAGCATTTAACCTAGAAAACTACAACGGCAATGCTAATTGAAAAAGAAAACGATGGAAAATAATCTCATTGTTCCGGCAGCACGGAAAATATGTTTTTTTTTTTCTTTTTTTTTTGAACCTGACTGTGGCTTTATAGGCCGGGCCCAATAAAGCGATAGGAGTGCGCGGTTGGAGAGTAGCCTGGGGAAAATCCAGGGGAAAACCTCCGGCACGACCACGCGTGTGGTTTGGAACACTGGAAAACTCTAAGAGTTTGCGCCAGTGAGATTGGTTGAGCGGTTTCAACCGAATCTGAGGTGTGAGTGGAATCGAGCTACTGGGAGTTTTGTCGCTGGTTCACTAAACCTAGCCTAGCTGAGAAGAGTCCAGCAAGAAACTCAGCTAGGCCCGACCTGGGTCGGACTGACTCTACCCGGTGTGCGGCGGTACCGGGACGAATAGGGACTATATGTGTAGTAGTGGATAAATAGGAAACCTGACAAGAAAGCAACTCCAAAAGAGGCCAAAACAGCCCGCCTGCAGTTTCTCCGCGACTCGTTTAAATGCACTCGGGAGTCGTGACAAGCCGGGCCTTTTGTTTGTAAAACATCGCATAAATAAAGATATATTTACACAATCCGCGGTCACGCGCACATGATTGAAAGAGAAAACGGGCATTACAATAAGACTTATTCGAACCAAGCGCTTTGCATCATCTTTTATAATGCGCACTTCTAAGGTTTGGAATTCTCTGCCGGCGTTTGTGTTTCCGAGCTCATATAACCTAGACGTTTTTAAGGCACGAGTGAATAGGCACCTTCTGGGTGAGCTCGCTTCATCGTCGGCCTCATCTTTGCCCCCTGGCTAGATGCTGGCCAAGAGCGATCCCATTTTTAATAAAAAAAAAAAAGACTCGTTAAAACAACTTCAAGTTGTAATGACATAAAATCGGTTGTCACGAGATCAATGTCATCTACATTTTTATTTTTATCGCAAAATCTCCAGATAACATTACTGACGATGTTGAGTGTTTGATGTGAAATAGTGGATGATAAATCCAAAATAGAATATAGGTAACACACATTCCGAGAAACTCAGAGGTGTGAGTGCCAAAATAATATTGTCGCTGAACTAAATTAAAGTTCCACGTAGTCGGAGGTAAACGACAAGCCGTCTGCTATCGACCACTAATTGATGCATTAGCGCGATCGATACTCTACACCGACAGTGTTCAAACGATCCAATTCCGAGCAGAAATAAAGCAATTACTTTAACAGTTTAACTTAACGATACCATTAAAATAACACGAACACTCAGAGCTAATGTTTTTGAAATCTTGTGAATTTAAATTTATTGAGGCCTTTGTTTGCATGAAAGGAGTAGTGTTTGCACGAGTCCTAACTCGTGACGTTATATTTGGATTATTAACTACCGGCGATGCGTAAGCCGATGGACACACGCGACTTCTTCGGACTCTATTGACTTTGTTGACTTCGATGGCCCAAATGTTAATGAGTAACCAATGATGAGCGCATCAAGGTCGGCTCATGATGTAACCGCGCCATTCGGCAGCGCGCTTTTATTTAGCAATGAAACCGCACAATTTTATTGTAGCGACGTCAATCGTACTTATCTCATAACCTCCGAGGATGACATCACGATAACGCGACTTGGTGATAAAGTCGAGCCAACCTGTTTGCAATGTATTTAGTACAATGGGTTTTAAGTAGTGTCCCACCGAAATTTCGGTTTCGGTTTCGGCCAAAAAATCAAGTTTCGGCCAAAAACGGCCGAACCCATCGGCCGCGCCGAAACTTACAAAATCGCTAACTTTCTGTTACAAATAATGTATTTTTTTCACTTTATTTATAGGGTAGTTAAATTTTCAAACAGAACCTCTGTAACTGTGCTGAAATTTCATTGTGATAAATCTTTGAAAGTAGAAACCTGTAATTATAGGTCGGCGAGATATTAATTTTAGAAAAAAACTTACTAACATTTTTTCGACTTTTTAAGGACTTTTTTTTTTATAAAAGGTTCGGTTTCGGTTTCGGTTTCGGCCGAAACTACAATGAAACCGAACCTTCGGTTTCGGTTTCGGCAAAATAACATGTTTCGGTGGGTCACTAGTTTTAAGTTTAACGCTGACCTTTCTTAGCTTGCTTCTCTCGTTCCTTTTCCTTCTCGCGGGCCTTCTTCTCGCGCTTCTCGCGCTCCTGCTTCTCCTTCTCCAGCCGCTTCATCTCCTTCTTCATGTCCTTCTCGGTCTTCCTCGACTTGGTGTCGTCGATCTTCTCCGACAGGATGAACGTCCCCGTCTGGACTTTCGCGTCCGTTTCGTCCTTCGGCCCCATCGCGACACTTCGACTCACACAAGGGCAATGTAATTATAGAAACAGAATCCCGTGTAAATGCACTCTCGTATACGACTTGTAAGATTCCGCACAGTCGCGTTATCAAGGCGCGACGGTGCTCGCGATTGGCGAATACGTATCGGAATTATCACTGACACTCGACGAAATGTTTCGAAATTGGTTTGCCGGCGAGCGATCACGAGTTCGGAGCTGAGCGCGGTCCGTTCGCGGCGCGGTCCGGGGCGGCACTGCCGGCGCCGCCGGCGCGCGCGCCGCGTGGGAGCGTCAAACTCTAAAATTAAACCTTCACTTCCTATACAGCATATGGAATCAGAAGACGATTTATGGGTAATGAACCCATGAAAGCTTTTCGCGGTGACTAACAGCACTTGGGTGTTTACGGTCGGCCAAGGTCTCGAATTAGCGATCGGAGTTATCGCCAATGTCAATGTCGCGGCGGAACTTCCGTCCGCAGATAGTTCATCGATTTCATCGGATGGGCAGAATGCAAATAAAGAGCATTGTGCAGTCTCGAGCCAAACAAGGCTCCGTCGCCGAAACAGGCCGCGAGCCGGTTTGGGAGGTCGCCCAATCCCGGACAATCAATGCCGAGAGGATCACCTTGGAAACTCTTACTTCACAACGTCGGGCTATTTGTTCCGAACTCTGGGAATGTTTATTTTCCATTTCTCTAATAATGTCAAGGTCCGCTTCGACTCTACGATAAGCACCCGGGTACCCATGAGGCCGTGATAAGACACAACGATGATTAACTATGTTTTCTTACGAATCTAACTTGTTGCACATAATAGATAATGAGTTATCTGTATTTGTTGTTGATATAGTGCAGCTACAAATTAGATTTTATTAGATGATCACATTGATCATTCACACTTTGACTATGAGATTCTAGTCCTAGTGTAATATAGAATACGCGTCTATCTACTTATCGTGTAGTATGTGATTTATAGTTTCTAGTTTCCCTTCCAACACGTTTCCGGTTTAAAAGGCAATCAAGTTCGAAATACAATACTATGCAAATACTATTTTCATCTCCCCTGTTCGGAAAGTTCAATTTTCATGAGTAGATAGCCGGGTTGAAAGTCGCTTTTCCGACCCTAGGGTTGAAAGTATTTTTTTAAATAGTTCAATAGACCGGGGGCGGGGGCGCGCCGACACTGGCTGCTAGTTGCTGCAGCGTGTGAATCCTTAGAATATCATTTACTAATTACCTTTGTTTCTCATTTATTTTCCTCATAGTCGAATTGAAAAGTAGAGTGTTTAACACGGGTGAAAGCACCTCTCTTACTTCGTTCGAGCGCCAAAATATGTAGGGTGAAATGGGTCACTTTGAACCCTTGGTTAATAATCTACTATTTGACACCAGCTATTCAAAGAAGAGTCATTGTTGCCCTTAAATGAGGGATCAAAGTCGTACTTTTATCCCCTCATTTGAGGGCAACAGTGACTCTTTTCCTCATAGAAGGTCCGAAAAGCAGTAAGTGCCACTCGGTAGCAAAATTTATTAAGCAGCGGGCCTCATAGGGTGTAAACACTTGAATCCCTCGTTACAATATTCTACTTTAGAATATTGTAGAATATTTCGCTTCACTCAGGATTCGATATACCGCCCTCGCCGTAAACATATCATTGCGCTCCCTTGAGACACAACACACTTTACTAAGTATTATTGCACACCTCAAAAAGAACACGAAGGAAATAGTAAGAAGGGCATATCGAATCGGAAAGAGTCGCGCTGGACGACCACAAAGGAACCGACGCGATTGAAAAGCGTTCCCAAGAACAATTCAAAAACCTCCCTGACCACATCGGTACAAGTGAACCGGATAAGACTGATCTCCGAATACGCTCAGTTGTGTCAGTCCGACCCAGGTCGGGCCTAGCTGAGTTTCTTGCTGGACTCTTCTCAGCTAGGCTAGGTTTAGTGAACCAGCGACAAAACTCCCAGTAGCTCGATTCCACTCACACCTCAGATTCGGTTGAAACCGCTCAACCAATCACTGGAGCGCAAACTCTTAGAGTATTCCAGTGTTCCAAAACACACGCGTGGTCGTGCCAGAGGTTTTCCCCTGGATTTTCCCCAGGCTACTCTCCAACCGCGCACTCCAGAAACAGAAACAGAAACAGAAAATTTATTGTAAAAAACTGTGTATAAAGGTTAGGTTGTACAGGTACATATTATGCGTATCAACAGTTCTTACCCTTTTCGGGCATACAATCTTTAAGTTCTTAGCCTAAGATAAATTTATGCAAAGTTTACACTATAGATACATGATTATAAAATTCATTTAAACTATAATACACATTTTCGGTCAAAAAATTTTTCAAGGACCTTTTAAAACGAATTCCTTCTAGACTTCTTATTTCGCTAGGTTCTATCGCTTTATTGGGCCCGGCCTATAAAGCCACAGTCAGGTTCAAAAAAAAAAACGCTCAATTGTTACAATCTCAGGGTCATTAAGGAGAAAGCTTGTAGACGGATGCTTTGTGAATGCAGAGCTCAGTCAGCCATGACAGAGACAAGGGACTATAAACTTGGAGAACGGTAAATGGCTCAATGGGATATTAAATTTAACACTTGCACAGGCCAGAGTTGGCGAGGAACTTATCAGAAGTTAAGAGAGGTAGGGCACAGCAAAATGTCATCTTGCTCGAATTTGGAGCAGCCCAACTGGGGAAGTACCTCCGCCTTGCAGAAGACCACAGCCATAATAACATTATGTACACAAGTATGTAGTGTTTTGTTCCTGGAGGTGAGCAAGGTTGCCAGAGCTCCCGAGGATGCACTGTGTTGAGAGCGAGGGACTCAAATGTGTTCCTTCTGCGGTCAACACAGTGCATCCTCAAATCTTATAAAGGGTCGGCAACGCGCACGTGACTCCTTTGGAGATGCGGGCGTCTATAGGCTGCGGTGGCCGCTTACCATCTGGTGGCCCGTACGCTTGTTTGTATTTTAAAAAAAAGTAAAGTGGTACTAGTGACTACAGTTGAGCAACTGCTTCGTGTATAAAAAAAATATATTTGACATGAATGACGTGGAAGAAGCACGGGATAAAGTTAGAATCAAACGGAGAGCATTAACAATGATGACAAGTTTCATCTAAGGGACCATCCATAAAGTACGTCACACGATAAAGGGGAGGGAGGGGGTCGACGAAGTGTGACATTGTGTGACAAGGAGGAGTCCTAAGTTTCGTGACGTCATATTTCAAAATCCAATAACAAATAAAAAAAGAAAGAGAGAGAGTGCCAAATTTGAACTAAAAAACACAAAAATATTTCCAAGTCTATCTGTATAGGCATAAATAAGGCTTAAATTATTTTGTCGTCGATAATTTATTGTTTTATAATGCATGTGCTCGAAAAGTGCGTTTTCTAAGAAACTGTGCGGAAAGTACCACTTTTCCGCATTAGTGTTTTTTACTTTTCATATTTTTAAAATTTTTATCTTCGTCGTCATCAGATCAGCAAACAGAATTTGTTAAATTGAGAAACGTTTTAGAAATCAGTCAATAATAGATTTTAATTCTTTTAAAAAGTATGAATACTTCATTAAACGTATTATTAATCATTTTAGACTTAAATATTCATGTATAAATAAACTGTAAATATTCACTAACATGCTTGGCTGAATGCAGATTCAGCCTGTGCCTTCCGTTGGCGTTGACGTATCGAGCAATGTAAATTATAACCTATAAATTTTAAATTAACTCTTCGATTATATTTTTCATTTCCTCGTACAATGCATTACAAAACGTTGTACGATACGTGTTCGGAAACGCAATTCCCAACTTGTGTCAATCAAAAACACTCGCTCTCTCTCAATTGTTCACTTTCCGAACTTTTATCGTAAATAACTACTTATTGTTTATTTTCTTCAATTATTCTTTTGATTTGATATTGATTATATTAAAAATAATTGAAATGGGAAATAAACTAATTTCGGAACTGCTGTAAAATTACAAAATAAATAAATATTAGAGGACAATCTTACACAAATCGAACTAGGCCCACAGTAAGCTCAAGAAGGCTTGTGCTATGGATACTAGACGACGATATATATACTTAAATACATAGAAAACATCCAAGACTCAGACACAAATATTCATGCTCATCACACAAATATTTGCCCTGACCGGGATTCGAACCCAGAACCGTCAGCTTCACAGGCAGGCAGGCAAATATCTGACATCACACTAGGGAAGGTCTCACGAATGTGACAAGGACGGGGGAAAGGTCAAAAATCACGAAATTAGTGTCACGTACTTTATGTATGACCCCTAATCATACGCTGCAGTGAAACTATCTGTAGTTATTTAAAGATGCAGGCTAAAATAACAGTTAGTTATTAATCTCATGTGCGATCAGCTTCCCGGAAAGCCGGAGCCGTGTATACATTCACAAAAGCACTACACACGTCGCCAGCAAAACGTGACCCCTAGACATAACAAACATCCATGAACGGAGATGAAATTTATACTGGTCCGTGTAACACATCAAACGATAGGCTTTATAGATACCTGTGACGGGCGACACACGACACCCCATCGCTTCTCGCGCAGGAAAAGCGAGACGCTCGTATTTCCACCTCACTAGAATAGATAGACCGTAAATTATCTCTTTCACTCAGTCTCTGTCGTAGTTGATATACCTGATTGCGCGCTTCCACTTAAAATAGGAGTATATTCATACTTGTCTTCAGAATTACTCTACATGAACTTTGCCTTTACCATGAGTTTACATGACCGTACTCGCTAGCGACTGCGTAAAAATTTGTATGGGCAAAAGTACAGCGCCTCTGGCGGTTACGCAATAGAACTAAGAATCGGCATACTAAATCGTTTACGCAGTCGCTAGCGAGTACGGTCATGCAAACTCATGGTAAAGGCACAGCTATATACTAATCATCACGTGACTAATTGATCTCAACCTTCATTTGTACAGTTCATTCAATAATCTATGCCACTGTTCTGATAAGACAAGGAGTGCGAATTTCATGCATATTACGATCAGCACCGATGTTTAGCCCTGCTTCATAAGATAACATAATATCTATTTATTTTATTTCATTCATCGTATGGCAATTATTAATAGCGCTATCTCTTACATACTTACACGGTGTTACGAAGTGTGTCTCGTATTTTTTATGGCACCGGTCGTCAGTTTGGTTTGCGGGCACTATAACCCATCACAGGGCGTAGGTTATAGTTTGTGTTTCGTTCACAATGAAAGGATGGCGCTTCTTCTTGAACTGAACGATCTAGTCTCGAGCTATCAGATATGTAAGATGTAAATCAACGTCATGATCGCACGCGCACGCGACGTCCCGCGGCCATTACATCCTAATCTGCATCAAGTAACTGTACGCCACAATTATTATTCACTTGAAGAGAAACCTGCATTTACATAAATGTCATCATAATTTATCGCTCGTATCAGTCGCATCGATTAATTTTGATAGTGAAATTATTCCGCCTATAAATTGATATAGAATTGCTTTTAATTGAAGGTCTCGCAGGTTTTGAAGCCAAAGGTGTGTAATATACGATTCAAGCTAACCTAACATATTTATTTACTAGCAGCGCCCTGCGGTGTTACCCGCGAATAAAAGGTAGCCTATGTCCTATTCTGATGTCTAAGCTACAATACTGGAAAGTTTCATAGAGATCCGTTCAGTAGTTTTTGAGATTAAGCGGAACGTACATCCATCCGCACAAACTTTCACGTTTATAATATTATTAGGATTTACAAGAACGGTAACAAAAGAAAAAAATCTTTTTCATTCACACTATACATTCTCATAATAAGAGAGGCATCTAGAAGCAAGCCTTGCCAGGCTATCTACAAAAATACCCAGTTATGGATCCGTGCGCAGGAGTCCATTGAGCGAGCATATATTCAATAGTTCGAAATTTTATATTCCCTGGTTTAATTATGAGTATAAGTAACAGCGAATAGGTCGAGGCACGCCTCATCTTCTCCGAGCCTTTTTTTTTGAACCTAACTGTGGCTTTATAGGCCGGGCCCAATAAAGCGATAGGAGTGCACGGTTGGAGAGTAGCCTGGGGAAAATCCAGGGGAAAACCTCCGGCACGACCACGCGTGTGGTTTGGAACACTGGAATACTCTAAGAGTTTGCGCTCCAGTGAGATTGGTTAAGTGGTATCAACCGAATCTGAGGTGTGAGTGGAATCGAGCTACTGGGAGTTTTCTCCGAGCCATAAAACTTACTTGACTAAGTCATACTTTAAAGGCGCTGAAACTAATGGACAATGTAGACGTTGGAACCCGTCGGCAGTGTTGCCAGATGGTTACATTTCTTACATTTTTCGTAACTTTTGACCGGCTCGCGTAACATGTAAGTAACTTCTGTTGTAAATGAAATTTTCGTAACTTTTGAGAATATAGAAACTGTATTTAAAAAGAAAGGTCAATTGTATCTAACCGGAACCAAGCGAGACAATTTATAGACTTACAGATATACAGATACAGAAAAGGTGACAAAATAACACCTACATGGTACGACTCTGTCTGTCCGTCTCTGTATGACATTTGAGATACCACCCATCAACCTGACGTTATTCTGTCGCCGAACTCCCGAATTGTAGGTGTACGTGGCTACTCATTTCTTAGAATCGAACGTTTTGACAAGTAATTATGAAGAATATAAAAAATGTAACTTTTGAATCAAAAATGTAACTTTTCAAGAAAAGAAACGTAATTTTTGTCCCAAGGTCCCTGGCAACACTGCCGGCAGGAAGACGTTATGCAATTGCGGGCACTTTCTCGCACAACCATTTACTAAACGTGATTGACAAAACGCCGGAACCACTTAGTTAAACGCTCATAAACATAACTGTTGAAACAATATTGTCCGGTTGAAATACTTTATACACCGTGTTTTGGTCGTCTGTCAGCACAAATCGAATAAAAGACCGAAACACTCTACTAAGTCACAGTCGATGTGTAAATGGGTTTTTTTTTCCTTTGTTCTTGTTTTCTGTCTAGCGTTTGTGTCACCACTCTTTAGGTATAAGTAATTCAGGCCCTCACTGAAAATCAGCGCTGCGGCTTGCCATAGCATTATGCTGAGTGGGGTCCTTTTTAGCGTTGCACCTCTATGTATCTGTTTTAATGTATGTACTTATGCGCTAAATAAATGTATTTTCTTTCTTTCTTTCTTTGTTGTTAGTCGGTCCCGTCAGCGAGGAGACAACAGTAATCGAGTTTCTTAGAATAAAGTTTATAATATGGATTTCCAACATGCTAAAGAGAGGATCAATATCCAAATGGATTTATACTCATCGCTTAAACTTGTGTTTGGTAGATTTAAACCCTATAAAATCAGTTTTAAAGAGTGACTGAGGAGATGTAACCATGGTAACGAGCAACAAAATAATAATAATAATAATTCTTTATTTCAGATTTTTACATCCATATGTTGTTAGTACATTGCAATAGTATATTTAAACAAAAAACTTATCCGCTAAGGTTAGTAAAAAGTAAGATAATCAAAAACTAATTGTCAGCTAAAAGCTCCATCTGCTATCATCTGTTCCTGCGCAATGCAAGCTGTTCCAGTGCCTAAGCAATGGAGCATCCAACTTGGCAACCAACAGCAAAGAACAGTTGATCCACCCAAATTCTTGGGGAGGCTAGTAGATCTTTTGGCTGAAATGATAATGGTGGTTTGGCGATTTATTCATGGATCTGTGGACTCTAAACGTAAACAGAAAATTGCATAATCGAACAGTTGATTTTAACGGTCATGGGTGTTCAAGTGTGAGTGTGGTGTGTGTGTGTGGTGTGTGTGTGTGTGTGTGGGTGTTTGACGACCGCTTTAGCCTAGTTGGTAGTGACCCTGCCTTCGAAGCTGGAGGTCCCGGGTTCGAATCCCGGTCAGGGCATGTATTTGTGTGATGAACACGAATATTTGTTCCTGAGTCTTGGATGTTTTCTATGTATTTAAGTATCTATTTATCTATATAAGTACGTATATCGTCACTTGGTACCCATAGTACAAGCTTTGTTTAGTTTGGGACTAGGTTGATTTGTGTAAGATTGTCCAAAAAAAATATTTATTTATTTAAAAAATATTTATATATTTTATTACTAGTGTGAACATTTTGATTCGAATAAGCGAGTGCAGCGACGCGAGACGCCAGGACGCCGACGATGCAGCGCTCGCGCCGATGACGTCAGCGGCGGGAACGTCGTCACTTCCTCTCTTCAACACATGTCGATTGACGAGCGACAGGAAGATAAAGTGGAATACGTCATGAAAGCAACGAACGGTGTAAATCGTATGAGGAATAGTGAAAAAAAAAATCCACAGGCCAGGTGAAATTCAATCTAATTGATAATGTGGTAAAACTTCCAAAGGTAAAAGCTCTCTCAATGTATTTTCTCTATGCTGATTTGAGGCCATTTCGTGGCCATTTTCTGTATTTTAGTGTTATGTTAATTTTTACTGTGTCTGTGCCACGAATAAATGTTTTTTCTTTCTTTATTTCTTTCTATTTTTTTAGGTTTCCTTACCCAAAGGGTAAAACGGGACTCTATTACTAAGACTTCCGTCTGTCTATCTGTCCGTCTGTCACCAGTCTGTATCTCATGAACCGTGATAGTTAGACAGTTGAAATTTTCAAAGAATGTTTTCTATTGCCGCTATAACAACAAATACACTATAAAACCCTTCGTGCGCCAGTCCGACTCGCACTTGGCCCATTTTTTTTATATAACGACGGTGGCTCAAGTTTACGGCATTCCTGACAGTAAACAAACATCGTAGCCTATGGACGCTAGAATAATAACAAGAGCGTTGCCGAACCATCACTGACTTGAAGATTCATTGCGTTAATAGCTCGAGATGCAGGTCCTTCACTATCAACACAGCGCATCCTCGGGAGCACTTGCGACGTTACTCATCACCAGGATCGCAACACCACGTATCTAAAGAAGTAGCAGTGGTGTTGTGTGCGGTCTTCTGTAATGTGAAGGTACCTCCCCGGTTGGGCATGTGTACAAATCGTATGGTTTTTGAAATACAATACAAATACTCTTTATTGCACACCTCACATAATAAAATAGCACATAAAAAACAAAAAACAAAGATACAGGGAGACAGAGGCAGAACAACAGGCGGTCTTATCGCTAAAGAGCGATCTCTTCCAGACAATTTTTGAAACCTTTTGGAAATATTAGATACCTGTCAGACTTACGAAACCTTTGATTCCGTTGCTATAAATCAATCAATGAGGGCTACCGTTCTGTGCTCACCAGTTGGCGCCACTGTCGAGTAAGATCCAGCTGTCAAAAATTGTTATTGGTTATTATGGGCATGAGAACGAAGTTTACATTTAAACCGTATTTAATACCTTAAAACCGTACCGTAAAAATATCAAACATCCCGCATTGTAGCGCGGTCCCGTTTTGTTCGGAAGAAAGGAGGAAATAAGTTTTCGAAACAAAACTGTCTCAAAGCACTGACAGTCATTGACCCGTAACTCGCGATCGCGACAACAGTGACACATATAGTCCCTATTCGGTACCGCACACCGGGTAGAGTCAGTCCGACCCAGGTCGGGCCTAACTGAGTTTCTTGCTGGACTCTTCTCAGCCAGGCTAGGTTTAGTGAACCAGCGACAAAACTCCCAGTAGCTCGATTCCACTCACACCTCAGATTCGGTTCAAACCGCTCAACTATATCTCACTGGAGCGTAAACTCTTAGAGTATTCCAGTGTTCCAAACCACACGCGTGGTCGTGCCGGAGGTTTTCCCCTGGTTTTTCCCCAGGCTACTCTCCAACCGCGCAATCCTATCGCTTTATTGGGCCCGGCCACAGTCAGTTTAAAAAAAAAAATAGAATGACCTGTTACTCATATTTGCCATAATCAGGCTCAGGTATTGCAAAATAGTCAAAATATTTTTCCAATTAGATATTAACTCGCGTAGCAACCCCAAAGAGTGACATTTCGGAGACCTCACGCTACACTAGCGCGTCTAGCGGCTAATTCATACGCGGTAGCCCTCATTGGCGTCAAACGATCTTCAGATGTTAAATGTCTCACATAAATTGCCCCATTCGACTTCAAAAGGTGCTAGTTGTTGATAATATAAAAGAACAGGGCTGCCAGATTGTATAATTGGATACAAAACGTGTATAATTAGGTGACAGATTGTATCCTTCTTGTATCCTGGATCCTCATGTATAATTGGATACATAAAACCTTGTTGTCATATGGAATGAATTGAATGCGCGTTATATGCATACTCAATAAATAAATCAATCATGTAGGTAAGTTTACGCCATTAACAATCAATATTGTGTTTGTAAAGGATTTTTATGCAGTGTACACGGAGAAAAAACTTCACTTGTAATCACAAAATTTTTGTTAGGGTTACAAAAATATTACTTATCGGCACGACAACAAAACTTTTGTAATAACTACACATTGGTTTTAGTAACGGCTGTTTAGTAATATCCTATATTGATGACGTCACGGATATTAATGGCGTTTTGTAATTTCTAAGATGCTACATTAATTTACCGAAGTGATGACGTCACGGATTTGACAATAAGTTTTGTAATGTCAAGTCAGAGCATATTATTTCCGAAAAATAATGTGGTATCTTTTACTTGATCTTTAGCAACTTTTACAAAGTACTTTCGTAATGTCCATGATTTCATACTTGTAATTACTAAACTTTAATGTATATTTAACAACCTACTTTTGTAATATCAATGATTCGTTACTTGATATTACTAAAGTATAGCGTATACTTTAGAAAAACGTTTTGTAGTAGCAAGGATGCAATATTAAATATTACTAAACTTTAATGTATGTCTAAGAACCTACTTTTGTAATATCAATGATTCGTTACTTGATATTACTAAAGTATAGCGTATACTTTAGAAAAACGTTTTGTAGTAGCAAGGATTCAATAGTAAATATTACTAAACTTTAATGTATGTCTAAGAACCTACTTCTGTAATATCAATGATTCGTTACTTGATATTACTAAAGTATAGTGTGTGTTTTAGAAAAACGTTTTGTAATAGCAATGATTTAGGCCTAAATATTACTAACCTTTAATGTATGTTTAAGAACCTACTTTTGTAATATCCATGATTCGTTACTTGATATCACTAAACTGAAGTGTGCAATTTAGAAAAAGGTTATGTAATAGCAATGATTTAGTACTAGATATTACTAAACTTCAATGTATAATTCAGAAACCACCTTCGTAATATTATAATATCGTTTGTTATAACAACAGAAAAGAAGTGTTTTTATTACAAGTCATTCTATTAGGTATTATTGTTTTGTTTAGTGTTTCTTCTGAATATATGCGCTTGTATAATTACCGGCAACTCGGTCAGAAATTTGACGCCCCTTAATTTAATGTATAATTTGTTAACAAAGTCAAACATCGTACATAAAAGCAAGCAAGACAATTATATCAACAAATTATATTTTATGGATAAACCCCGTCTGACTTAGTTTGCCCTTTAAATATAATTTATATACATAGTAATCTTGCTTGCTTGTATGTATGGCGTTTAACTTTGTTAACAAACTATACATTATATTAAGGGACGTTAAACTTCTAAGTTGCCAGTAATCATACAAGCGCGTATATTCAGAAGAAACACTAAACAAAACAATAATACCTAATAGAATGACTTGTAATAAAAACACTTCTTTTCTGTTGTTATAACAAACGATATTATAATATTACGAAGGTGGTTTCTGAATTATACATTGAAGTTTAGTAATATCTAGTACTAAATCTAGGCTATTACAAAAAGTTTTTCTAAAATACACACTTCAGTTTAGTATTTTAAATCACTAAAGTTTAACACGTTCACAGTCGAGACAATCGTAAGTACGTTCTTAACATGCTGGCTGGTCCAGTGTACCAATCGCACTAAAGTGCGTGTCGGAACTTTTTTTAAAAATATTTTATTATATGGACTGTGAACTTGCTAATAACTTGTACAAAATCATAACAGGTAAAGGAATAGTTTGATTGAAACTAAGAATCCTAATTGAAAAGTTTATTTTTATGATTAATATCTCTTATATCTAAATACATTTCGGTTCATAATGAATACAATGCTAATTATTCTGATTAGCACAATATATTAAATATTGTATGAATTAATAGAACTGATATAATTATTAATATAGGATTTTATGTTAATACTTGTGTACTTTTTAGCGTGAAAGGAACGTAGTAAGATTGAAAGGGATGGATGATTGTGGGAGAGAGCGCAGATATGGCGGATGAGCGATTTGTAATAAAAAGGGAACTAGTGCGCAAATAAAATAAAGTGTTTGATGTATAAAAAGTAACTTTTTGTTAATGGTGTACTCCTAACTTAACACATCCTACATTAATCTTTATATCTGACATGTAATATTTCTACATTATGAATAAATGAGTATGAGTCTTTATGTATACATGATGTATAATGTTTTTTACATTATATTTAACATGCCTAATTAGACATCTAGGTTAAGATTGAGCACCTGTGGCATGAATAATTTTAAAACAAGCATCTACGGCATTTAACAACTTGTGAAATTTATAATAAGTGTCTCCTACGACAACATAGCTATGCGAAATTTCGGCTATAGTACGACCGACGAAGACTACAAATGGCTATAGAGTCCTGCCGTACCTTTCGAGCTTCGACCTACGGCTAGTAATAGTAGTGGTTAGATCGGCGTCTGACGCAATCTGTGTAATAAATCCGTCTCTTACTTGACTCTTAGAAGGTCTCCACTGCGACTTTTTCTTGTCCTTCAAGGGCACACTAGACGTCAAGTAAGGTAGATGTAGCAGACAGCCGTTATTTAACGCATCAGATGATTCCGGTTCTGAAACGACACATTACGATAAATGATAATATCAACAGCATCACCCCCAACCAACCAACCTATTTGTAGATGTGCCTCCAATTTTCACTACCGGGATATTTATTTACTTTACCAGCACACTACGTCATGAAAGATATAAAAGCAAGTCAAAGAAAAGTAGGTTATCACCGAAATGACGCATTAAAATTCGGTAAGTATGATGTTCCACAAAATGGACGCCATGTTTATCGAGTAAGAGCAGACCATACGGGTCTGCTAAAGGTAAAATACTTACTTTAAAATGCTCAATCGCAACGTAGGTAATGTAGTTCTTTAACTGTACGCTCCGCCCCCTTAGCACAAGTCTTCTAAACATCGGCCGTGACACACGCGCACACGCTGCCGCTGCTAAATCGAAAATGGCAGGTAACTCTAGACGCGCGCCGCGCGAGCGGAGGACACGCGGGACGGAGAGGGCGTAAGGAATTGTAGAATTTGTTAAAGTTAATAAATTCTGCAAAACATTACATTAACTAGTAAGAGATTCAGTAATTTCTAAAAAACACTCTGTTAATATTACAAAACGTTTTGTATCGAGAACAAGGATTCTACTGGCGATTACAAAAAAAAAGACAGGTGATGAGCGTGCCGGGCAGTGTTGCCAGACGCGGAAATTTAAAAAGCGGAAGGTGCCCATGATAGACGGCGAGTAAGTTCGCGGATTTAAGTAGGGGGGCGCCCTTCTATCACTCACTTCAGTCAGCATAATGAAATTATGAATTATGAATAGATTTACGAGTATGAAACTTTATTTATTTAGTCTTTCTCACGTAGGTAACCGGTAAGCATACAATCGGCCAAACAAGTGCGTGTCGGGCCAAGCGCAATGTAAGGTTCCGTAGTTGAAACAAATTAAAAGATAGAATTCTGGGATTTTGAAATTTATTAGGGGTGCTTCCAAAAATTATTTATTACGTGATGATTTAAACATAAAAAGGCGCGGGAAAAATGAATCCAAGTTCAACCCGCGCCGTCACTCGTAATCTATTATTCACAAAGAAAACATTTCGTCTTGGTTGTTATCACCTTCCCAATAAGTCTCCGGTATAACTTGATACAGAGATTCTAAACAGTTATGCCTAATCGGTGGTCTGACTTACATTTATCAATATTAGGCGACGTGGTTGGCAAGCGTAATGAATTACAGCAATAGTGCCGAAGAACACCTAATGCGTCCAACGGTAAACGAACATACAATGGTGTAAAATATAAATGTAAAACATTAAAAGCTAATTAAGTTCGAGCTATTCCCGACACAAACAACATTTGGATTTTGTTTCCAAATTTTGGAAACTAAGTACCTGACTTTTTCTCGAAATACTAGATTTTTTAAAGTGATAACGTCTTCTAAATCGATGAACGGATGCCAACACGAAAAAGTGTGACGTAATGTCTGAATAACCTGAGCCTTGTTCTTTAAAATGTTATAGGATTTTGAACCTTATTGTTCGAATCGTAAAATAGCTTTTTGAACGAACTACTTTGATGCGACTCGGCGAACTGAATGATTTCAAGTTATACCTAAACAGTTGACGATCAAACCGGTTTCTCTCCTCAAAGGGTAAAAACGCGTAAGCGCACGGACATTAGCCGTACTTAAGCTCTTTTTGGCAAACTCGCTCTTGGCGTTGTTGCTCCGTTATCACGTAAAATTATCGTCCGTAAACCGACTTTACAGATAACCAGTTTTTTCATAAGATGACAACCCTGACCACAGATAAAGTTTACTAAGAATTGATACATTGTATAGTTGAAATTAATAAAATGTGTTTACTTGAATTCACTAACCAATCTCCGTTTGCAGCAAAACATTCTTGTATTGAAAACAAAAAGTTTACTAAGAATTGATAAATTGTATTGTTGAAATTAATAAAATGTGTTTACTTGAATTCACTAAAAAAAATCCGTTTGCAGCAAAAATTTCTTGTATTGAAAACAAAAAGTTTACTAAGAATTGATGCATTGTATTGTTGAAATTAATAAAATGTGTTTACTTGAATTCACTAAAAAAAATCCGTTTGCAGCAAAACATTCTTGTATTGAAAACAAAAAGTTTACTAAGAATTGATAAATTGTATTGTTGAAATTAATAAAATGTGTTTACTTGAATTCACTAACCAATTTCCGTTTGCAGCAAAACATTTTTGTATTCAAAACAAAAAGTTTACTAAGTATTGATATATTGTATTGTTGAAATTAATAAAATGTGTTTACTTGAATTCACTAACCAATTTCCGTTTACAGCAAAACGTTCTTGTATTGAAAACAAAAAGTTTACTAAGAATTGATACATTGCATTGTTGAAATTAATAAAATGTATTTACTTGAATTCACTAACCAATTTCCGTTTACAACAAAACATTCTTGTATTGAAAACAAAAAGTTTACTAAGAATTGATACATTGCATTGTTGAAATTAATAAAATGTGTTTACTTGAATTCACTAACCAATTTCCGTTTACAGCAAAACATTCTTGTATTCAAAACAAAAAGTTTACTAAGAATTGATAAATTGCATTGTTGAAATTAATAAAATGTGTTTACTTGAATTCACTAACCAATTTCCGTTTGCAGCAAAACATTTTTGTATTCAAAACAAAAAGTTTACTAAGAATTGATACATTACATTGTTGAAATTAATAAAATGTGTTTACTTGAATTCACTAACTAATTTCCGTTTGCAGCAAAACATTCTTGTATTCAAAACAAAAAGTTTACTAAGAATTGATACATTGCATTGTTGAAATTAATAAAATGTGTTTACTTGAATTCACTAACCAATTTCCGTTTACAGCAAAACATTCTTGTATTGAAAACAAAAAGTTTACTAAGAATAAATATATTATTTTGTTGATATTAATAAAATGTGTATACTTGAATTTATCAATAAATTTTTGTTGTAGCAAAACATGCTTGTATTTAAAACAAAAAGTTTACTAAGAGTTAATAAAATATGTTGTAGCGATTAATAAATTTTGTTCAGTTGAATTACCAAATCGATTTCAGATGCAGCAAAACGTGTTTGTATTTACGGCAAAAAGTCCACTAGTAATAACTAAAACATGTTCTTGAAATTAATAAAATGTATCTCATTGAAATTACAAACAGATATATGTAGGAATAACTCAACAATCGCAATATTTACTAGTGTTTTGTGATTGCATCATTTACTAAAACTGATTACTCGATATCACAATTCTGTTTACTAGGGTGCATTTGGAATTTACTAGAGTATTATAAAATTTACAATATTTTCATGGAAAATACAAAATTTTGTATTTTTGCATTTGAGTAAAGCTAGTTTGTAGGGATAACAAAAACGTAATACTATGGTGGTGTAAAACATAGCTTTTGCTAGTAATGCCAGCTAAACTTTAGTATTAATTACATAACTTTGTATTTTTGCATTTGAGTAAAGCTAGTTTGTAAGGATAACAAAAACGTAATACTAGGGTGGTGTAAAACATAGCTTTTGCTAGTAATGCCAGCTAAACTTTAGTATTAATGACTAAAATTTAGTAATTAGGGCAGTAACAAAACGGCTTTGTAAAATCTAGTTATGTTTTTTTCTCCGTGTATGTATCCTGACACGCAATTTTGTATAATTTCAGAGTCACGACTGAATAATTTAAAAATATCAGCTGGCAGCCCTGTAAAAGAATTTAAATAGCTGCGTAATTTACTTGAGCGTCTGTGGCTTGAACAAAGGCCCCTCGTAAGGAATTTCGTCATTGACCTTGCTGACGATTCCGATGTATAGCTCTTGCGATTGTTCTAAAAATTAGATGACTATGCCAGTGTTGCCAGATGGTTACATTTCTTACATTTTTCGTAACTTTTGACCGGCTCGCGTAACATGTAAGTAACTTCTGTTGTAAAGGATTTTTTTGTAACTTTTCAGGATAATGAGACTGTATTTAAAAAGAAAGATAATTGTATCTAACCGGGATCAAGCGACACAATTTATAGGCTTCCATACAGAAAAGGTGACAAAATAACCTACATAGTACGACTCTGTCTGTCCGTGTCTTGCAACTTTGTATGACATTTGAGACACCGCCCATCAGTTCGGCGTAATTCTGTCGCCGAACTCGCCGAATTGTAGCTGTATGTAGCGACTCGTTTCTTAGAATCGAATGTTTTGATAAGTAATTATGAAAAATATATAAAATGTAACTTTTGCATTAAAAATGTAACTTTTCAAGAAAAGAAATGTAACTTTCGTCCCAACGGCCCTGGCAACACTGGACTATGCAGACCTTACATCATTGGAATAAGGTTAACTTTCAAGCGGTTAGTTCAGTGTTGTTAACTTGCGGCTGCCGCCTGTGGTTGGATAGGGATGTTGACACTAAGTAAGAAACTCAACTACTTCAAATTTTCTCGAAAAAGGATCAAATTCTCAACCAAATAGCGAAAAAAGTAACTCAAAAGAATAAATAATTACATAATTACAAGTCATCAAAGTTTTAAGTGGGAGCATGTTCTGTCCCTTTTTCGCAAAACGCACCTCTGTATGGAACGATCTTCATTTACTATGGCGCTTTAAGTCAGTGACGTCACTGATTTGTAGCGCTTTCTCACTCTTATTAACAACATTCTAACGGTTGTAGCTTCGTTATTTTTTGAGATATTTTAATGGGTTTTTCACCATTTGGCATAGTTTTATGTCTTCTTTCTTTTGGATAATAATTTAGATACCAATAAATTTTGAGTCAACATCCCTATTGTTGCTAGATTTGCTAGTTGACCGAGCATGCCGTGCGCGGTGACTGCGCTTCAACGGTGACTAACTGGTTCAGTCTCATCGCTAATCCATAGGATACCGCACACTCCATAGTCCAGACCATTAAAGCATTCACTGCCGGCAACGCATATGTCTTCACTGTTCTCATTTGATTTTATTTTTTAGACTGACGCTCAGAGACCTTATACATCTCTGAGGATATTTATTTATTAGATTTTATTATTTTCATGTTGACGTGTTATAGATATAGCTCAAAATATTTTATTATGATTAGTGTACTTACTTTATTACCTTTTATCTTGACGCTTAGAGACCTTATACATCTCTAACAAATCTCGATTGTTATTAGTTTCTTAGTCTTATTTTTGACATGTAACACTACATTTAATTAATGATACTTTGATTATTGTATTATTTTTATTTGATGTACCTAGATAGATTTTGACTTGTAAAAGTGCCCTTGAGGCCTATTTGCAGAATAAATGTTTTGATTTTGATTTTGCGTTCACGTCTATACAATTTTGGCACACTGGCAGCGATTGTGTTAACTGGCAATTTATAATCCTTTTTCTTATTAATGTAGAGATAGATATTTTACGTATGTTGACAAAATACGTTTCAAGTCGTAGTTATTATATTATATAACAAAACCCGAATCAAGTATTTCTTCTGGAGTACTGATTTTGGAGAAATTAAATACATTACGTTTTTGTCTAATTAAAAGAGTCTATTGTTATCGCGACGATGCCAACATATGAAGTTTTTCAAATAGGTACATATATGTAGTTACGATTAAAACACTTAGGGCCGATTTTCCAATTTCCAGATAAAAGTATCAGTCAGACAAATGTTAGGTCTGTGCTTTTCTTTCATATGAGATTAGAAAGTGACAGCTTTAATTTTAACTGACGGATAATTTTATCTGGCGATTGAAAAATCGATCTCATAATTGCACAGTAATATCAACGAAGGAACGGTTGATGAATTTAGGACTGGGTAGCGATTGCACCTATAGCTTGGTTGGCTAGAGCGACTGGCCGCGAGTGCCGGGATGTCGCAGGTTCGAATCCTGCTCGGTGCCTAAATTTTTCAATTTTTCCTTTATTCTAAATTTAAGATTTCCGTAATATCAAGTTGGCGACCGTAGTGACTAGGTAGGATAGTCCAGTCCTGCCCTTTACACCTGCCCGCCGCGCCGCGCCCGTTCCGTCTGTCGACGTCGAGTCGACTGCGCTCAGCCGCCAGCATACCGCAAACACGACAATACCCAACCAGTGATCGTGGTAAACGGCACTGAGGTATCTTTGTATGCGGAAACATAGAAGATATATCCAGAAGTCCAGCAAGATTTTAAAGTGGTCATACCGACCTGACCACACTAGTCGTGCTCTCACACACTTAGACTGGGTTGCACCAAACCGTCTGTAATCGCAAGCGGTGTCCGATAAAATCTGATTGTATGGAAAGTTTGACAAGTTTCTATGGAATGATAGCTGTTGGCGCCATATTTGACGATGACCGGCCTGTGATCGTATGTTGGTGCAACCGACCCTTCGTCGTTCTTGATCAGGGTGGAGCGATTTATAGGTGCCCCTAGGCGGCTCAGTATGTAGCAATGTGCTAAGCGTGTCAACAAACACTCTGACATTAAAATAACTTTCTGAATGCGACTTTCCATTCCAGATTTCCATAAAAAAATAATAATAATAAAATAAAATAAAATAAAATGCTTTTATTTCAGACCTTATGATCCATAATAGGTTAGTAACAATAACAATATCGTATCTTAAAAGTACTGTGTTAATTTTTTCAATTTAGCCACATCAAACTTTATCTAGTCACACTCAAAAAGTATGACCACACACACTTAGTACGTGTATGTGGTCACATTTGAATGTGCTTTCGTCCAACATGTGAGGAGCTGACTGTCCAGCCTGTCAGCTATAACGGCCAGGAGGCTGTTGCGGCTGAACACATAACAATGAATAAGAGCAAATAAAAGTATTAAGCAAACATTGAAATAGTATTCTGGAAACTGAATCAGCTAATGGAACATAAATAGGCGATACAGAATCAGGAAAACACGATAAATTTATGACGAAATGAGCCGAAGAATGCGCAGACGATGGCATGATTATTTTTATACAGAAATAGAATAGTCCTGTCACGCTTTCGGCGTGTTATCCGGTGGACGTCGTTAGAGTAATAGTTTGGACGTGGCCTAGTTGTTGGTGTTTCAGTTGATCGATGTCTTGTATTCGAGTCATTTATTTAGTGTAAATTATAATAAAAACATCAGCGCGCATAAGGTTTATAATGAGACTTACGAGTTACGAGTAGAACCAGAAATAAGGACTTAAACTAAGACTTAAAGTAAATAAGGGATTAAACATCAAAATAGCATGGACTAATCTTGGAGTGAACCTTATCCCGGGTTGAATCCCGCTATAATATAATGTCATAGCATCTGGTATTGTCTTTTTCTCATTATCCGGGGTCGTTTCGGTTGTCCTTGTTTGTCTTCTCTACTGTTCTCCATTCTGTGAGCTGTAGAAAATTTCAATCCCCTTCAAACCTATCTGAACTAACGTCTGCCACAACGTACTTTTGAAATTATTTTGTCACTATCAGAAAGTTACTGCTGAACATCCATGCACTAGCTACCTATGTTCAGATATTTCTGATTACTTTTGTACGAACAATTCAGTTTCTTCCGGCAGATGTCATACGAGGAATGGCATGTGTTCAAATATCTGTCTGATCAGTTTAGACAAAATGAAAGCAAAGGAATAAGCAGAATGGAAAGCTCTTAATTTGAGACTAGCATTCCTGCATCTCGATGCGCTTTAAATAGCGACGAGTACGTGTATGTTTGTGTGTATGTGCGGCAGAATGTGTGTCGGGCGCTATATATGGGCTGCTTCCGGGAGCGCCGACCGGCTTCCAGGGACATTTCGCTGAGCGCGCGTATTAATGAATTTTGATTCGTTTTGAATTTTGATTATCGAATTTAACATTGTCTGCAGAATTCACAAGTTTAGAAATAAATGATACCAAGATTTGTAAATAATGTAGATCGCTACGCTATTGCTACACAAAGCAAGCCAGAAAGAACCCTAGGGTTCAATGGTTAGGTTTTCCGTACTAAAATAATTCCCATCCGAAGCCATTGTAGAAGTGTGCAGCATGGTTATCATTGATAAATGCCATGACCTTGAAGTATTTTATTAACCTATTTATTTATAATTGAGTGTCGTAATCTAACAGGAACACTATAATAATACCGCTTATCAAACTTCCTGTGTTAAAGGAAATATACGTCACTCGTCAGTCCCATAAAAGAGTAACAATCGAAAAGAGTAATTTTCCCGAATGGATTTCCTGTTGGTGTTCGCGCCCCATTGCTGTTCAATTGGAATTATTTGTAATATTACCTCTCAATTGGGCGAGTGCGAACAAATAAATTAATTTAATCGGGTGCGATAACGTTAATTGGTTACAATTGCTGCAAAACATAATTTCAGTCGGAAATTCCTCACTACGATCTATCCAATGCTGTTTTACTTTAGGATACTGTGACCCGCTGCAATGGAGATGCAGAAGTGGAATGTAAAAAAGCCTGGGTGACATCAATTGACCACGTGCTAGCCAAAGGCTATCAGAAGAGTGATAGTAAACGCCTCAACAACATATTTTATCAATTGCTGCCCGTACTGACCGAGGAGTGGATATCAAGCGTCCGCATGTGTTGGTCACATATTAGGCTTATGGCTTATGGCCACTGATTCCTGGCAGTCAACCACATGAGTTAAATGTGCGAACTGAGACATAAAATTATTTGAACACCTTCAACACGGATTTGGGTTCATTGAGATTCCTTCAACCGGTTGAATGTTATCATGGCTTCTGCTCTTGAAGAACGCTGCTCTAATAATAAGTTCGATACAAGCTCGACAGAGATGCTAGGTTATCTTCTTGTTACTCCTGGTCCTGGTTTGCCCGCGATTTAGCCTAAGACAGTACTTGCTCCGTTGGTATATGGTGTGGTGGTTCTGGTGGTGAGTGAAGTCGCCAGATGTGCTGTGATGAGAGCGGTAGATCTACAATCTGCTTCTATCTGTCACTACAACCAATCCTCATAATCAGCAGTGAACTTGTGATTGTTCTACAGTTGTAAGCCTCCATAGGCCGTGTCTGTGTCCAATGTCTGCCTACCATCAGGCAAGCATTACGCCACCATCACTACCGTCGTTAAAAAACTAAGCTTTCAGCCGTGAGCGGGGCGCGCTGACCGGGCGAATGGGCCTAGCGTGTATATTATAATATCCGTTCTCAGATCGTTTGCGATTGCGTGCGACACATACAGAGTAACCTGTTATCCCTGTTGGGCTCGCCTCGTTTGTCGCTATTTACCTTACTTTTACGTGTTACTGGGTGATGCAACAAACGTGATTCCGAAAATATATTAATACAATTCCACATTTGCAAATTAAGTTTTTGGCTTTTCCATTGGCGATTTGAACCATTGCTAATCTAAGACTGTGATATATTGTCATATCGAGCTGTGAGTGTTATTTTTAACCGACTTCAAAAACAGGAGGAGGTTATCAATTCGGTTCTACGTTCTTTTTTATGCCTATTACCTCAGAACTCCGTCGATTATGAACCGATTTGCAAAATTCTTTCTTTGGCTGAAAGCATATGCTTCGAGGTTGGTCCCGTTGTTACCATCCAATCTAATCCAGTTCTGATGATGGGGTTCAGGAGAAATTGAGGGAACTCCTTAAAAATTAAAGAAAAACATACTGATTTTAGTATTTTCGAACGGGAACTGATGAAGAAGACCAAAACTCCTAGTGTGTCACGGTTAGCACTAAGATATTTCTATCAATACTGAAGCGACTATGACGAAGCCAATTTAAATGGTCGTGATGTAATGTTGCATCAACCTGATCTGGTAATGGAAGCCGGAATGTAGGCAACAGAACTGCGTAATAAAGAATTGTAGCTTAGCCGTGTTTAACCTTATTGCAATCGTCATGAGATGCACTGAAAAGTGTGAAATAAACAAATGTTTAATAAAAAATAAAAACAGACTAAACACTGAAAAGAAAAAATAATTGCCTGACTTCTAATATCTCAATATGAGACTAATACGCTTATTGAACAATGTAGTCGTATTGTAATTTTTGTAGTCGATGCCATTTCATCAACTTTAAGCAATTTATTTGTACGGCACCGACTTCAAAAATTAGGATACGACTACATTGTTCAATAAGAAGCGTATTAGTCTCATATTGAGATATTAGAAGTTAGGGAATATTTTTTTTATTTTCAGTGTTTTTTTGGAGTCGGTTTTCATTTCAATATTATTTGTATAAAATATCGCCTAACATTTATTTCGTATGGCACGCTTCTACACATTGTCATCTATAGGTTATTTTTATGTTGAGTACATACTTAGATGGTGCTATTTTTTAAACTAAGTTAAGTCCCAAGTGTCATACGAAATTCGTGATAATAAAGACCTATCTATATTTATTCTAACAACAACAGGTTTTATTATTTTAAAGCAACGCGATATATTACAGACATTGGCGGCCCTCTTGATTTATTCGTCCACGGTTAAGCGGAAACTCGTATCTTATCGGCATAAGTAATAGCTTGAAGTCCATTGGAGCCGTAATCCCATGATTGTATCAGCTAGTGCAGTAGGGCGAAGCGTTTAACGACAACACAGGCACTTCAAGTTATTTATGGGGTATCCATACAATGTTGGCTCAGCGAACACGGGTAAATAAGGAAAGGACCAGAAACTAGAGCTGACGAAGCCGTCGCTCTAGCCGCCAGGTGTTTTTTTACCCTGACTGTGACTTTATAGGCCGGGCCCAATAAGGCGATAGGAGTGCGTGGTTGGAGGGTAGTCTGGGGAAAATCCAGGGGAAAACCTCCGACACGACCACGCGGGTGGTTTTGAACACTGGAATACTCTAAGAGTTTGGCACCAGTCAGATTGGTTGAGCGGTTTCAACCGAATCTGAGGTGTGATTGGAATCGAGCTACTGGGAGTTTTATCACTGGTTCAATAAACCTAGCCTAGCTGAGAACTCAGCAGGAAACTCAGCTAGGCCCGACCTGGGTCGAACTGACTCATATATTAGTTATTAATATGCATAAGATGTAGGTAATATGAATGGCAGTTTTATTAAATTCCACTTTCAACAGAAGTAACAGAAGCAAATTCCCCCTTGAGTTTCGCCAACCGAATGGTATAATTCGATGGATGTTCCTGGTACTCGTTGCTGGTATTGTTCCCGGGAACTGCGCGAGCGCAATATTTATTGCTCACGATGATATTGAGTGCAACAGTGCATGCCGAAGCACCGCCGTGACCAAATTACAATATTAACATGTCAATGTACTCAAAACGCGATTGTGAGCATCTTTTTGGCTCCAATACAACTGATGGCGACTGTACAGTCAGCATTCAAAATAGCTACGCGGACGAAGTGAACAAGACAACCTACACACGACTCTAAAGTCAAGATAGTAAGGTATTCGTAGATAATTTTGAGCGTGGTTTTACGTAGGTGCTTTTGCTGCTGACTGTACCATGCCCATGCCGCAAGTGAGCTCGCAGTCACACATGTTTTCATGTCACGTTTACCATCAACTGTTATTTACCGTCTCTCTGCCTGCAGTTCGTCAAACAGTGCAAGAGACACAATATTAACTCTAATCTCTGTCTCAGAATAAATACCTAGTACTAGTTGCCTCTGTAAGGTCCTCGTGAGACCTCGAGTGTTGTTTTATTTTTAATTTTTAAAGTGATTCGACAAAAAAAACCAATTCAATTATCGAACCTGATCACAAAATTTCACGAGTGTCAGTTGAGAAATGCGACCTGTAGATGAGGGCAAACGGAAATCCACCGGACATAAGAAAGCATTTTTGTTGAAGCTGAAGCAGAGACCTTCGCTTCACTCGGTCAACTAACCCCGCTCGCCGCAAGATAACCTGGGAAATAACCGGTCATTCTAGCTACAATGACAAGTTTTTCTTTTAGATGACACGTTAAAAAAACAATTCATCATTTGCATCAACAAACATCTGCCACTATACAGCCTGACGGCTCTATATTTAGGAATATATTATCAACGCTTGACAGATCATTTAGGTCCGGTTGCATCAAATTTCATTATTAAATATGGCGCCCGTAGCGATCATCCCACTGAAACTTATCAAACATTCCATACCATCAGATTTTAATGAACATAGATAGTTTGGTGCAAGGGTGCAACCCACTGTCAATCAGCGACCTTTTGAAAGGAAACAACACCCTTTCGTAGTATAATATTTCAAGCCTACATGGTCATTTAAATTAGAATTACGATTTGAAACGGGATATTTACCATGTATATTTGTATTAAAAACTCGCAGCACGTCAGTTAATCCTTTATAATGGCGCTTGCAACAGTGCCGAAATATCGGGAACTCAAAAATACAAATATACATGGTAAATATCCCGTTTCAAATCGTAATTCTAATTTAAATAAAAATATACACGAATCCTTTCTAGTTTGTCGAGCATGAGGAGTCCACTAATGAGAGTGGGTGCGGGAGTCAGGGGTCCAGGCCGCCGACGCGCACCGCTGACCCAATTCCGCCACATACCACCAATCAACACTTCCCACACGAAAACATTGTTTTACTGTTCATGTCCGACATTTGAATTCGCGCCGTTAAAATTTGGAAAGCTCATCAACTTCGTAAGACTGCATTGCGAATACTAAGCCCAAGTCCTACATGTATTTCAGTAAAGGGTCACATTTGAATGCTGTTATTCAATAATGTGTCAATGTCAACCTATAATAGGACAACCTATAGCAGGTTGACACATTATTGTGTAACAGCTTAAATTTGACATTATCACTATTACAATGGGCGGAAGAAAGTGTCAGTCGAAAGATCGAAGCCAATCAAGGCGGGACAATTTATTGGTGCTTCTGTAACACCCAACAATTCTGACACGTGGCAACAAAATTTGATAAAAACATTATCTGTTTATTAAACGTAAAAACATATTGCAGCATACCCGATTGTATTGTTTCGCCAGAATATAATCAATATGCAAGTGTTTACATTTATGTACATACTTTTATTAAACAAAGTAATTAAAATGAAACTAAAACTACCCTAAAATGAACCTACATATACATATCAAAAACCTTAACATAACAAACCGTTGCCAGTAGGTAACGTTCCTAAAATGCTGGCCGCATTGCCACGTTGGTTGGCAATGCTCAATCTTTGTGCCAGACAAAGGCCAGCATTTTGGTCACGTGTTGCGTCGACCAGACGTCCAGACATATCTTTGAAGATCTTATGGGCTCCCGGTCCCCACGGCCCAAGTGTTTAGACCCCGAAAACTCAAATATGTACCCGCTAAGTGTTTACATTTATGTTGTATACCTTTTATTGAATATGTATAATGTCTGACTCTTTCAATGCTTGGTTTTGCCATTGACGTAAGTTCGCTAAGCAAACTCTATGAATACCTATCGATCTATCATCAAGGCTCCATTGATCCGTCCATAGTAACTTCGTGGCATTGAATACAAAAGTAAAATATTGACTTGCTCTAGTTCAAGAGCACCTGTCAACAGCAGCCTTCAGCCATCAGGTTACCTTCGTGACTATTGTTATGTTAAGCGTTGCCCGTTTAAGGCCAATGTTTGGAATGTGTAAGTCATGATGAGTGTCTACTGGTGGACCTTATTCCGTGGTAATAAGGGTTACGAATGGTTAGTAGACTGTTGTCGATAGCACAGGACACGCGTCGCCGCAGGGTATCGCGAGCGGTGGAACAAATATTGACGGTCATAACCTAGCGATGAGTTTGAAGTTTGAACGTACTTCCATCTCTGTTTTTTCTGTTCTTCAGATCTTCAGAGCTAGCTTTGTTAGCCGTTCAACTTCTTGCTCGTCAAAGCATAAATAGAGTTATTTCTTAATTTAATTGGTCACTAAGTTTCTTATAGTTAGCACCTACTACATTTTTACCCACAGATGACGCATCCTCGGGAGCTCTGAAGGCCTTTCTCTAGGGATGTCAAAAAATAATCGATTATTAAAAAAATTACTATTATTTAAAAAAACGATTTTATAATCGATTTGGATTTTGCAATAAATCGATTAATAAAAAATTGATTATGATTTTCACAGCCCATTAATCGTAACATAATTAGACGGCTACTAAGTCTTAATAAAGGGGTGCGCCAAAGTTCATATAAAATTACAATTCAGATTATTGTACATCCGAAAATGTATCTTATACAATTTTATGTCATAATGATCACTATTCATAATTATTTTTGGTTAATAAATATCGTATCTCAGAACTGTCAATATTTATAATGTTATTAAATATAAGTATCTCTGTCGCTATTATTTATATTTATACACTTTTTTATCATAACGATTATTAGTAATATAGTTTATTTTTATATAATTATTATACATACTAGTCTTATTGCTAATTTTTTTATTAATAATATTCCGATATTTATGAACCGACAATAATTAAAACTGTATAAAATACATTTTCGGAGATTTAATAATCGAATTTGCAATTTCATATGAACTTTGGCGCACCTTTTTTATACATACTAGTTTTATTGCTATTTTTTTTATTAATAAAGTATATATCAATATAATAATGAAGCTCGCAATTAATCAAAATATTGTTGCCATGATTGCTAGCAAGTTCTAGTATTATTAAATAAAAATGCAATGCAAGTTTTGATTATGAGTTTTGTTGCTAATAATGATTTACATAATTTTTCATTAAACCTAAAAATGTATTACCACATAATGTTTCATCAAATTCTTATTTGGCAAAACATAAAGAAAATAAAAGCCCAGAAAGACGATTCGGGGCAAAATCGACTCTAACGCGGATAGGTTAGAAGATTAAGACGGAAGCTGAAGCGAAGCGAAGCTTCCGTCTTAATCTTCGAGGTTATTTTTTTTATAAAAGCCCAGAAAGACCTTTCGGGGCAAAATCGACTCTAACGCGGATAGTTTAGAAGATTACTTAGCTTCGCTTCAGCTCCCGTCTTAATCTTCGAGGTTATTTTTTTATAAAAAAGCCCAGAAGGACCTGTTGAGGCAAAATCGACTCTAACCCGGACAGGTTAGAAGATTAAGACGGGAGCTGAAGCGATAATATACAGCAACAATACGACAATATAACATTGTACGGTCATAGGTGATTAGGTTAGGGTTCCCTTACAAATTAGGAATTAAGATACTTTCTTAGTAATGACATTATTACTAGCAAAATTATGAAATATGTCCTTTATGAAGAAAACAATTATGTAAAACAAAATTATGACTTCAGATGTGTTCTTGGTAGTGAAATGATGAACAAGAAATGTATGACTACTGATCGTTATGACATCGGTTGTTAAGTAATAGAAATGTATGAACAAAAAAGTATGAGTACGAATTTTATGAAGAGTGATGATTATGATCACAAAGCGGTATTATTAGAAAAAATCGATGGACAAATTTTATATGAGCCAATATGGACCCTTAATAAAGACCCCGGCATTATGATTATGAGGACATTTCTAGCAATGAAGCTAATATTGAAAGTATTGAAACCACGCCGATTTGCTCAGATATTATCACGATACTGCAATACAAGTCAACGTTCTTGTGATACTGATGATGATACGAGTGTATCGCGTGATAGTAATCACCGTGTAACCGACCCCATAGGAAAATAATAAAAAATCGATTATTGAAAAAATCCATTATTATTTCTTCAAAAATCGGTTGTTTTTTTTATGTTATAGGGGGCAACCGAGCAGACGGATCGCCTGATGGTAAGCAATGGATACCATCCATGATGTATGCATGGATGGTGGGTGGATTGTTCTTTAATCGATTTTAATTTGGAGCAAAATAATCGATTATTTTATAATCGATTTCTCAAGACGGAATTGACATCCTTGCCTTACTCACCACCAGGAATAGGTACATACCTACAGAGAAGTAATGGTGTTACTGTGGTTGAAGTACTTTCCCAAATTGGGCTACTCCAAATATGAGTGGGAAGCCGTTCCGCTGTGTCCTACCCCTAACTCTATTCAACTTAAATGAACGTTTATTAACCTAATTATAAATCCCATAATTGTACAACAGGTGCAGAAGTGTAGATATTCGCCGGCAGTAGCCACACCTACACTATTCGGTAATCGTAAATGAGGCAACGCGGCATTTTACGTAAACCTGCGGCTTGTTGGTATGTGCCGCCTACCGGTGCGACGGGTACACTTGCAAACGATAATTGTTAGCACTAGCATGATGTATATATAAATTCAAGCTTATATTCCTACAAGGGATAGGTAGGGCTTGTGAGAATTAATGGTACGGTGCCTGTTCTAGCGATTGTAGTTAAAGATGGGGAAAATTTCATAATAACAACACACACAGTAACTTTATTCGTTTGATTGCTATTTTTGATAATTAATGGCTCTGTTACACTGCATGTTATGAAACTGTTTGATACTATCTGAATTTTAAAGAATCCCAAAGCATCCAGAATCACAAACAAATGTAAGAGAAATTAAAAGTAACTAAATACATGCCTCAATTGGTACAGTCGAGGAAATTGAGTGTTTGTCAATTGTAGACTCTATTACTATCCCTTTTTGTAAAGAAATAGAGTCCAACAAGGTTTTTAGAGTCCAGGAAACGAATGAAGTGACCAGCATTCAGTTTCCTGGACTGTAAGAACGTTTTTAGATATTACCACTGTTGAAATGTCTTTTTGCAATATAGTCCGTGCAGCAAAGCCCCAGTAAATAATATGTACTTAATATTTGTGTCCGAGTATACTCGCGGCGAGCGGTTCGCCTTCACCCACATGTGATGCTTAATTGATCTTCCTCTGACTCAGCTTCGCATGCCCACTGTCGCCGCCAGAACTCTCGCTAACGCCACTTAACGACCTGTCATTATATAACAACGTTTAACTTAGATTAGGATCAACCTTGTGCAGGCCATCCGAAATATACAAAGATTTTTTTAGAAGAAATTTTTTTTAAATGTGTGTCACACTATTTTATATTTCGGCTCTTCATGTTAGTTAACACATAAAACATGAGACTTATTTGAACAGAGACGATGAATTCGACAAAGATTACGCCATAATAATGGTGTATAAATTATATTTGTGTACAAGTATGTACACCATAGAGACAGTCACTGGTCGTCTAAAAAGGAGTCACGATGCTCAGTAATGCGGGAACGATTGAGGAGAAGATATACAGCATTAGCCACATAAACGCATCAAACAGGACGGCTACCGAGGCAGAAGCAGACCGAAAGGGAGATGGCGGGACCACCTTCATGCTTTTTAATACGGATTGGCGAGAACTAGCAGAGAGGAAATAGAGGATACCTTTGCCCAGGAGTGAGGCAGAATATAGGCCATAAAAATAGGTACTAAATTGAGAATCTCAAAGAATGCAAACGGGATATTGCTTCCACTTATTCCCGTTATAAATCCAGCACTTTGTCACGGACGGCAATCCGATTTAAGGGAGCGAATAAGCGAAGGGTGCTCAACAACAAACTAAAACCACCCCCATTGCAATAACGTAAAGTTGCGTTTTGGTAAATCTGCAAAAGTACACAACGTCGGTAGATACACGTGCACTGCATAAACCGTGAAATTGGGCGAATTGAGAGCAAGTGTCATTATGATTAGGTTATTAATTGAATGGGGTATAGAATGACCTTTGGTAAAAGGCGTTTGGTTCTGTGTTATCACTCTGTGGTCACAACTCTCATCCCAATACAAAGTAATTATAGAGCGGTTTGTAATAGGTTATAACTTACATAGGTATGTAAATTCATTGTCTTAAACTATGATAGGATAACTAAGTTTAAGGAAAGTTGGTTGAGGAAGCGTGGACTACACCCCAAAGGAGTAATATTTTCAAGTGTGAATGTGATTATTTATTGGTAACACTGTTTCCTTATATTCTAGCACATACGTACATCATCGTCCATAAATCTCGCTGCACGCTCTTAATCTCTAACTCATCTTATGCACCTTTATAAGATTATCCTATCAGTTAGAATTATGTGTTTGTATATATACAGTTCCTTATTTGTCTTTAAATTAGGTTATATTAATACTATAACAAACCGAAATCACCGTAGAAAGAGGATTAGATAGAAGGAGGGTCACCAACGGGGACAGACCTGTGACAGGCTGACTAAATTGAGATGTATCAGAAGATTGATATGGATGTAGCACAATTCTGACATCTCATAATTAGTCGTGCTGTATATACATTGGCGAATTTAAATTAAGCCAATAGGCTCGAATACATTGATGACGTTTCGGTGACACAGGCCGGTGACAACTAATACGCGATGAGGGAGAGGAGATGACACATTATATTTGTATCTCGTTCCCACGAGTGTAGGTGTCTATGCTTGCATCTCTTTTAGACCAAGAAAATTAGCGAAACCTGGACATAAAAGATAACTGTAATTTTCTTTTACTATGATATGAAGTATTGTTAGTTTTACTTAAAATAATAGAAATTAAACATTTTAAGGTTGCGCGTCACTGTAAAAAAACCGAAAAACTAAATTTTAAACATATTTTGATTTCATAAGTACAGCATAATATGTAACTACGTAAAAGTACCTCTATTATGATATGACGCTTGCATTCCAGTTAAATAAATCAAAATTAAACTAATTAATCAATCGGTACTATCATTAATAAAGAACTTTCGGTAAGTTACACATTTTCTGGCTTATCTTATCAGGCATTATAGATAACTGTAATTCAACGATTTATTCTGAATAGTATATTATGTGTGTTGATAAATTATTAAAAATTAAACTAATTCTCTTTGCGGATCTCTAAAATCACAAATATTGGTAATTATTGGAAAGGCAAAATACGTAACTACTTTAAAAGTGTTTAATTTATGCCATCAACATATTACTAGCACTAAAAGAAACAAATTATACAAAAAATATCCACGATTATCAATTAATTGTTATCTTCTCTTACTTGCGTTTTAATACGAACATTATGTCTTGCAGAATAAGGTCGTAATTTCTTTGTTTCTCAACTCACGGCCGTGCTGTCGCTACTCGCGAGCTATTCTCGTGTGGTAGTCGGCTCGTGCATTCATTTATTATAGGCTTTTAGTCAATGATTGTCAAACATTTATAAGCACGTGGGGTGCACCACGGTTCGGCTGGGGCGGATATTTATTGAAATATTGTGTTTATTAAATCGATAGCAACTAAATTGTTCTAAATGAGATATATGATTTAGTGTTGGGTAGGACATGAAATTAAAATGAGTGAAGGAGTACCTTATTTCCAAAAATGAGGTGATTGAATGTCCTACTTCAAATGAGGTGAGGTAAGGTACCAACTTATACTTAGTATCTGTTAGCAGCAAAAACAGGGCTTTTTTGAGATGTAGTGTATATGATAGTCACCAACCACTTTCATGCATTATACTTATACTTAAGTTCATATAAAAATGGTATTTATTGTAGAGGCTGTTTTATTTTGGAATGCCCAGTCAGGTGAATCAAACCAATAAGAAGTTAGAAGATTCTAAGTAATTCCTTTGATTGGCACTGCAAAAGATTTGAGATCCATAGACTTATATAATATGACAACCCAATAGTAAACCTCATAATTAACACTAAACACGTAATATACTCATAAGTACTCAAGATCTACAGCAGTATAGTTATTATTCCAACTTGATAATTTGAGTATGCTTGGGTAATAAAAAAAAATCACATAGATTAGACCCATACTATCACTACAAGATGTTATCATTTGAACTGACATATAAATAATTAGCTTACTAATGATATAACATCAATGAGGCGGAATAAAAACAACATTAAAAGTAATTCCGGAATCGTATGTCGCAGTCCAAAATGCAAACCACATCAACAGTACAAGTACAGCCACACTACAAGGTACATACACAGATATTCATGTATCGGCTAAATGTTTCTACCGAGGCTGATACAAATATAAATTAAATAAACAAACCTCAGAAACAAAGAAGCATCCCAAAGTGATAAAGCTTGTCAATGTCAGATTCAGAACTTGTTTGAATCTGACATTGTCAAAATTGAGTTGCGTTCCTTTTGCCCTTTTTTGACCACTTTGAAAAGTGTTTTGTTAACCCATTTTTAAACCCACAAATTCGTGTGGTGTTTAAAAATGATATGGAGGTTGCTTTAAAACTTTTCCATTTAAATCTACCCTTGGTGAGACATTAGCTGTCAGTCATAATGCCCCCCCCCCCCCTCTAATTTCCAAACTATGAAGTTTAAAATTCCGAAAAAATTAAGATGTGCATTAATAAATACACATATAATAACAAGGTAGATTTTACGGTTTATGTGTTTCTGCGGAAAAAGTGTCTTGCCTTAACAAAAGGTCGTAAGTGAGTTCCATATGAAGATACTTGCTTAGATTCAATGTATTGGTTAGTGATTTTAAATGTGGACTAGTAGGTGTTGGTACGGAACACTTCATTGTGTGTGATTCGACACGCACTTGGCCGGTTTTTATTTTAATAATTCAACAGCCAATTTATTTGGGTGCCGATTACGAAATATATATATATATATGTGTCATTTTCGTAATCGGCACCCAAAGGAACCTCGAAGATGGCACCCATAACGATTTTTAAGAAAAATAAATGTCCGCCATCTTGGATTTGAAAATGCATGTCATTTTTGTAAACTGCACCCCGAGGAACCTCGAAGATGACACCCATATTGATTTTAAAGAAAAATAAATGTCCGCCACCTTGGATTTGAAAATCCATGTATTTTTAGCAATCGGTACCTCGAGGAACCTCGAGAATGGCACCCATATCGATAATTAAGAAAAACAAATGTCCGCCGTCTTCGATTTCAAAATGCATGTCATTTTCGTAATCGGCACCTCGATGAACCTCGACGATGACACCCATATCGATTTTTAAGAAAAATTAGTGTCCGACATCTTGGATTTGTAAATCCATATCATTTTAGTAATCGGCGCTTCGAGAAACCTCGAGAGTGACACTCATATCGATAATTAAGAAAAATAAATGTCCGCCATCTTGGATTTGAAAATTCATGTCATTTTCGTAATCGGCACCCCGAGGAACCACAAAGGTGACACCCATATCGATTTTTAAGAAACATAAATTTCCGCCATCTTTGATTTGAAAATGCATGTCATTTTCGTAATCGGCACCCCGAGGAACCTCGAAAATGACACCCATATCGATTTTTAAGAAAAGAGAAAATTTGCTCCCCGCATAAACTTGGAACCCTCTTTTCGCCCCTTAAAGGGAGCAACTTCGAAATACGAAGTTTCAAATATCTCACTTCAAAAAAGATTTGCTTCCCGTACAAACTTTGAACCCCCTTTTCACCCCTTTAGTGGAGCAGTTTAGAAAAACGCTGAAATACGTCATTAATATATTTAAATACAGAGTCTATATACAAAGTTTTATGTCTCTCACTTCAATAAATACGGTTTTTCCTACAAACTTTGGACTCCCGTTTCACCCCTTTAGGGGGTGAAATTTGGAAAATCCTTTCTTAGTGCACCTGTTGGTCTTATAAGGAACCTACGTGCCAAATTTGGAATCTCTAGAACCAGCGGTTTGGGCTATGTGTTGATATGTCAATCAGTCAGTTTCTTCTTTCATGTATTTAGATATATTACACCACGGCAGCAGTTGGAATTTTAATTTGAAATCTTTATTGTCATATTGTGAGTTACAAATTAAATTAAGTAACAAGATAGGTAAACGTTCCGTTCGTTACAAAAATTTGACCGTGTGACGTAAACGCGTAAGATGTATGAAATCCTGCGGCGCTTACGACATTTTTGTCAACGCATGAGCATTGAAGTGAGTACTTCATGTCGCACTCGTTACGACAGGTCTGATCCGCCGCACGCTCGCCGCTGGCGCTCCGCTCTTTCCTCACCCCGCACCCACCGCATGCATCCCGCTCCACGACAAGTTCGCACGTATTTTCAATTTGATTTTCAATTTCTTAAGCGTGACATTAATATGTTTAATATTGATGAAAACATGATTATACTACCCAAAAAGCTATTATTAAACAAAAAAAACACAGTTACGATTTTTGCCTACTGAGAAATACATTATTATTAAAACGTTAAAAATTAAAGTTTAATTTTGGTCTGAAATGTCTAAACAGACACAATATAGCTTAAACAGATACAACCATCATAGTTACCATTTTTGCCTATCTAGATATTGAGATCAGATGGAATCTGTGAAAAAAAACGTACTTGCGAATTTGGTTTCATGTTAATTTTGCTATTCAGTGATCGCATTTGAATCCACCTCAAAATTATACTAACATAGTATTTGGTTACCTATTTTGCCTGTAGAAAAAAGTTAGGTAGTGTACGATAACTCACGATTTTTTTTTAATACGTTACGATCACGCATTTTTTACTTAATATATCCAATTAATATTTCATACTAAACATTAATATCCGATAAAGTAATAAAAACAACGGGTTATCGAATTATGTCCAGGTTCCGCTAATTTTCTTGGTCTATTTTGCACATCTTTGTATGTGTATTGCCGGCTGTAGTCTTATCCTTACTTCATAGAAATCACCTAAATAAATAGCCTAGTGACTTACAAGAGTTATATTAAACAAACTACTCGTATATTGAAATGAGAAGCGGAAGCTTGATATAAATCGTGTGCCGCGGGCAGTGGGTTACGGAGAGCTGAGGGAGCCCCATAACGTTAATGCCTCAAACGAGAGTCTAACGGCCATAGGAAATGTAAAATGTCCGCTAAATTTAGCTTTTAGTACTTTCCTAGCCTTGCGGCGGCCGTAAACCGGACAAACGTGCAGCACAAAGTAGCCGCATACACACAGATGACTAGCGGAGACGACTATAGAGGATTTGAAACAATTAAAACACCTTCGGCTTAAATATTTCGTATTGTAGTGCAGACAGTTACAAACTTAAAGCAATTTAAGTGAATTGAAGGTTAAATATAGAATCAGAATGCTTCCAAACGCCACCGGATTCGATAGGTTACAAGACGGTATAATACAAATACTCTTTATTGCATAACCTCAACAAAAAAACACAGTACAGTACATAATTACAAGAGTAGAGGCAAACAACAGGCGGTCTCTAAAGAGCGATCTCTTCCAGACAACCTTAGGACAGCGGAAATCAAATCAAGCATTATGATCCATATGGTAGGTGATGTACCTACATCACCTACCATATACTATCTCTGCATCACCTACCATGGATCATAATGCTTGATTTGATTTCCGCTGTCCTAAGGTTGTCTGGAAGAGATCGCTCTTTAGAGACCGCCTGTTCTTTGCCTCTACTCTTGTAATTATAGGAACCTTCCTACAAAAATAAATATTAGGCAAGGTAGTAAAAGCACCATAAAATCAGGACAGAGGTAATTTACATAAAAATAGCTGCATCAGATCTGTAGTTTTCTGGTGCTGTAAAGCAAATCATGCGTAACTGGTGGGAATAAAACTAATTTAGTCAGGGCTTCTCAGTTAAGACCAAAATATGTACTTATAATATAATCTAATTTTGAGACTAATGGCCTTATTCATAAGAGTTCATCAAACGTATAACTCTAACGAATGCAGTTAAAATTCGTTTGTTTTCAGTTAATAGAGGTAATTATGGTTTATGAATAAAGGGTACAGGGTCAAATCGCCGTATCCAATACCTAGTGAGGTATTTGGCATCCTGTATAATAGACGCAATAAAATCAATGAAAAATTTTAATAATAGTCTTAGGGTCGGTTGCACCAACATACGATCACAGGCCGGTCATCGTCAAATACGGCGCCGGCAGCTGTCATCCCATAGAAACTTGTCAAACTGTCCATATACAATCAGATTTTAACGGACACCGCTTGCGATTACAGACGGTTTGGTGCAACCCACTCTTAGACGTGTTCAGCTTTAGAATAGCTGCTAGAGATTCCGGAATTGACCACAGATCGCTGTCTCCATTAATTACTAATGCTAATATATTCGGTTGATTAAGGAAGAGAGCAGAATGCTGATCCTGCGGATACGCAGCACCTGATTCCGTTTACATTGACCGAGAGACATTGTAATACTTTTAGGATAATGCATAGTTTTTTTTTACTGCAAATTACTTTTAAAACTCTTTGAGTTTCTGACTTGTCGTCCGTTGGAAATGTTAGTATGACAGTTTAAATATATGACTTTTGAAGTGACAAGGTGTTATTCCCCTCGTGAGTTCGACCGCACATAAGTTTGACGAAATGAGAGTTAAAAATTCCTTCAGACTTATTGTTTATAATATGCTTCTGAAACCTCATATATCATACATTTTATTACATGATATGAAAGAAATTTCAATCTGCTCGAGGCAAGCGTGCTATTTTTTATATTTTATGATCCAGTTTTGAATAATAAAGCTCAATGTAGCAAAGGTTTTTCTAAAATTATTGATTTACCAACTGACATTTTTAATGTAGGCACTGAACCGGCTTGAAATTTAATTTCATAATTCTTGGTCAACGGAAGACCCTGTATCCTAGGGTCAGGTGGGGTAAAGAATGAGGCCTGAGGACCATAAGACTAGCTATATTTCATCAAGAAACAAACAAATCACAACTTATTACAGACATTTAGGTTAGTCGAGTTTTAGACTACTTCCTGCTTTAGAAAACAGCAAATGTTTAGTCAAATGACTACTTAAACCAACTGCATTTTAGACGAGACACTACTTAGGTGAGTTGTGGCTTAGACCCTTCACTACATAGACCAGCTAAGGCTTAGACCACGTACCGTACTCTTAGGCCAGCTGTGTTTTAGACCACTTACTGTTTAGACCAGTAGCGACGTAGACTGCAGGTAGCTACTTAGACCAGTTGCAGTTTAGACAAAATGCGTTTAAGACTAGCAGAGTTTTAGACCTGTTACCGCTTGTACTAGTTGCGGTTTAGACGAAATTATGATAACCCATTTATTCTCGTTGACTGTTTATAACGTCACGCGATCTCATTTCTGACAAACGAACCAACTGAATAAGTAAACTAGGTGACCCTAGTTTGCCGAAATCAATAGTTGGGACTTGGGACCACGTCATGCTAAGGTACTAAACGAATTCAGTAGGTAATTGACAATCGCAAATGTGAAGGAGCTAGCTAGGAACTACCATCAATACAGTCTTAAGCTTGATACGATATGCCTTCGTCGTACAGGCAAGTCGTCTCTGGAATTCACTCCCTCTTAACATCAGACAAGCCCCAAGCAAGTTGGCTTTCAAGCGGATGCTGCGTAAGCACCTGCTTTAACAAGAATTCGTATAAAATCCATCATCATAATTATAGTATGTATTGAATATGTAATAGTATATCTAATCCTGCAATGTATGTATCTTGTATACCTGTATATATAAATATATTTTTTATGTTTATATGTTTTATTAGATATTCTGATATACATTTTCATACTCTTTAAGTGCTGCGAACAATTATACGAAAACAGTTGTAATAATGCAAACGGTAACGGTACCGGCGTAATTTCCCAACTCGTATCAGGAATATTCGTCCATATCGCCGAAATAAATAACGATATGGCCGCGAACTGTGCGGCACCTATTAAATAAGTGTAGGTAAACACAGGGGGCAGTTATTTAGTGTAATAAACAATGAAGTCCCAACAACCGCCCCCTGCGGCGACAACAGCGTAACAGTTAGTGTACGAAACACTTCCTCAACGTTGAAGGCCACGGCATCGGCATTTTACTAATGCGCAGACAATTAAACTAACTGCCGGCGTTTTGTTATAATTACACTAGACCATTACGATGTTTAATGGCATTTTCATTAGAGCAACGCAAAGGTTAGAATAGAAAGTAAATTGGTTAAAAATACAGACTTGCTCACAATGCGTTAGCGAACTTTATATTACGATCTGCCTTCAACTTTTTATCAGTGAAAACGGTGTTGGGAGTGTGTATGTGTGTGAGATTTGTTTGTTTATGTCATAAATAGGGCTTTGGATTCGTTACAACAAAAGGATTGTTGACTCAAAATTTTACTACACCAACAACAAATCAAATATCTGAAAATATAACGAAGCTACAACCGTAATAATGTTGCTGGTTAGAGAGAAAACGCTACAGTGCAGTGACTTCACGGCCCTCGTGCGCCATTGTAAATGACGATCGTTCCAATACAAAGGTGCGTTTTGCGGATAAGCGACAGAATATGCCCCTTCTTAAAAATTTGAAGACTGATAACTATGTAATTATGTATTCTTTTGAGTTAGTTTTCGGCATTTGATCCTTTTTCGAATCAAATTTTAGGAATTAATTGCATCGCGATTACCAAGAGGCCCCATTTAATTACCGACCTCCAACTTTAAACGGATACTAAGGAAAAATACGCTGAGATTGGACCCCATTGTCCAACCAATGTCTTATGTGTGATTTTAATTTCTTTATTTTATTTTAGATATAGTACGCGTGGACACCACTCAAGCAGTTTCTGGCCCCATCGCTCGCAGGACTGACGGTCGATGGGGCCAGAAACTGCTTGAGTGGCGTCCACGCACCGGAAGACGAGCTGTCGGACAAGGTGGAGTGATGACCTGGTGAAGGTCGCGGGAATCCGGTGGAAACGAACGGCACAGGACCGGTCTAAATGGCGAGCCTTGGGGGAGGCCTGTGTTCAGCAGTGGACGTCTTTCGGCTGAAATGATGATGATGATGATGAGATATAGTACTGTGTTTAGATTGTAAGGCTTTTGTATCTATAATGTTTTAAGGTTGGGGCAAAATACGATTCTGATTCTGAAAAATGGATCAGAAATTAAAAGATAAAACCGTAGCTTAGACAAGTCGCCCGGCATTCAACAGCAGCCGACATGTCAACCGATGTGGAACTGGGCAGTCAGCTGCGTCGGCACTGGAGCCGACACGACACCCGACACCGCGTCGCCGTGAGAACCCTCTTACTCGGCCCTACCACGCCAAGTTCTGCCATTGGTAATACACGAAATACTGACCATTGTAAAGGTTCAACTCAACTCAACTCAAAATATTCTTTATTCAAATCTCTTTGCTGATTTCACTGTTCTGCAGATAGGCAATAGAGTCTGAACAGAACAGTTAGGAAGACAGCCAGCGTTCAAACATATATGTTTGAACACCAACTTTAGTACAGTCTGCAAGCGGCGACGACAAAGACTACACTGCACTGCCCTCTCGTTCACACGAATCCAGCTCCAAGGCAATCGAGCGAGAAAGGTGGTGGGGAAAGCAAACTGCCCCAAAAAAATAGACCAGCCGTCTGTTAACTTTTTTGCCTTGTTTACTGTCAAAATCAAAATGAAAACATTTATTCTGCAAATAGGCCTCAAGGGCACTTTTACAAGCCAAAATCAACTCAACTCAACTCAAAATATTCTTTATTCAAATAGGCCTAGCAACAAGCACTTTTGAATCGTCAGTTATATATTACATAAATTGAATCTAATTATTCAGAGCAATTTACTGATGCATATGAAATTTTAAAAAAGACATGAATTACTGTAATGTTTGTCAAAAGAGAGTATAATAAATTCACAAAAAGATCGTCAATGTGTAAAATAAAAACATAAAAAATAGTATAATCTAGACAGTTTCTAGAATAAAATCTGAATGTCAAGAGGAAAATTTAACGTCAACATCTAATGTCATAGTTATGAAAATAGTCATTAAGATGTAATGTCATAATTATTAAAATATAATTAGTATTTCAACCACAATTATACCCACGGTGTTTTATCATTCATGTAGTCTTTTGTGCTATAATATGCTTTCGATACGAGTTTACGCTTTACATAAGTCTTGAATTTATTAATAGATAAATTAGTCACGTTTGTAGGTAAAAACTTTACACAATTAGGTTTTGGAACAGACAACAGTAGGACAGTCACATCATTTTGAGCATTCCACCAGCTCAAATATTTCTATTAAGTATCTTGAGCCTTTCGGGCAAAAACCTTTCCTCTTACGTATGACGTAGAGACGACTGGAGCAGACTGAAATAGGCAAAACGAAACATCTAATCTAGCGAGGCACACACAAAATCCAAAGGTATTTGTATTTCCGCGTGCTCCCGTCACCTCAGACAGAAAACTAGAATTGCGGCTTTAACACCTGTTGTATATGGACTATTATCGTAGTTGGTAACCTATCGATGTTTCGAAATTTTATTTACCGAATTTCACTTGTCCGAAAACGGTAAAATATATTAAGGGCCTTTACAGTTAATTCGTCTATACCCGAATCCGATTTTTAGTCCTACCCGAAATATAATTATGAGTTTCAAATAACACAGTATTAATGATTTGTTATAATATTACGCAAATCGACGGAAATCAACATTGTTATGTTTAGAAGTATCTGGATAATGACGTTACGGTATTTTAACCCCACGGACAAAAAAAAAATGGAAAATGAATGTACGGAATTATAATCATTGGGATTTTAAACCAGCTGGATAATAAAATTGTGACCATACAAAAATCTGTCAGTAGAAAATATAGAAAATAAAATTTCGGACAAATGAAAAAAATGTAAAACAAAAAAATGCGTTTCGTTTTTGGACTTTCAATATTCGGCATAAAAATTTTCGATTTTGCGATAGGTAACCATCGTAGTTATAACGTGATAAACGACAAGATAAAGCATCCGCTTTCTATTAAGTCGTGACAGAAATTGATAGATGCTATAAGACCAGCGTATACCCCCAGGAGTGCATAGTTACATGCGAATTCACTATCTTTTTTTCGGCAACAAACAAAAGGCGTGCAATCAATCTAGATACGTATGACTGTATAAAATAACTGCCGCCGGTTCGCATCGGAGAAAATCGACCTAACGTCGGACATATTCGCCGACAGTTAAATCCGCACCAAAGTTACGACCCGTTGGCGCCGTTTGTTTGGTGCCTGCGGCTACTGGTTAATCTAATGGCGGGTATAGATTGTTCAGTGTTCAATTCAGGAGTACGCAAAATAATCTTTCCCATGCATACTGCTGGAGGTTTGCGTTTTGTCCACAGCTAAGGCTGTGGATTTTTTTTTAATCTGGCTGTTGCTCTATAGGCCGGGCCCCATATAGCGCATATGACCTAAAAAAATATGAAAGTAATCTTTATAAACGATATTTTCATTAAACCTTAAGGAGCGCTCGTGGCCCAGCGGCGCCCGCGTACCGTTTGCGGTATGCGAAGTTAAGCAACGCGGGCCGAGGTCAGTTCTTGGATGGGTGACCGGCTTTGGAAGGCACGTTAAGCCGAAGGCACGTTGATCCTGGCTGCTGTCTATGATAACAGTCGTTAAGCCAAATTAGAGGCCTTGAGAACTTCAAACAGTCGTTACCCACTCACTTGACAAGCCTAATTCCAATAAAGTCTGGTTTCTCCTCGGGTTGGAAGGTCAGATGGCAGTCGCTTCCGTAAAAACTAGTGCCTACGCCAAATCTTGGGATTAGGTAGCGGACCCCAGGCATCCTTGAGGATGCAACTGTACTGGGATAACGCTAGGAGGATGATGATGATGATGATTTTCATTAAACCTTGGAACGCTACAGAGTTTTAGCCACTCTTCTGTCTAAGTGTCTACAATGAATACAGGAGTAAATACAATACTCCAAGACATTAGTAAAGAACAGTCATCAGTTACACGTGTACTTAGCAATCGATCGGGAACTCCCAGAGCAAATATAGCGCTGTTTAGAGATGCCGCGGCGAATGGTAAGTTTACTAATGCCGACCGACGGATGCGGCATTCACAACGCGTACTGACGATTCGACAGACGAGCCAGAATAAGTCTAACCTCGGCGATATCTACAGAAAACTACTGCATGTAATTGGGTAAATTTGGTTTTTCTACTCCGGTACTTTAATCTGTCAATTATATGGTCCCGCAAACGAATATAAAATCATGTCTTATGCAATTTCAAAAAAGTTTATCTAGTCTATTCTACATAAAGACCCTAGGTTATTATGTGATATAATGCAACTTAACAGAGGTGCCTTGTGAACCCTAACATATAAAAAAACAACACTAAATTTACTAAAAAAAATACCGTGTCTATGATTACGTTCTGTGGGCTGTCATTTGTCACTATCCAACTTACCGCTCTTTCTTATGCTGTATTGCTATTTAATTTTATGTTTTATTATTTAATCCGTAGTCGTAGAAAAAGTAGTGTATGCTACGTTGTATAAGTAGGTCAAAAAAGGCTCATGGCGTCTTTATTAACAATTTTCGGCTTCGCCTCAAATTGTTACACACGCCACTCACCTTTTTTGAACCCTCTTATACAACTATTACATAAAATACTATAAAATATTTAGTGTAACTAAAATTTGCCGCTCATCACAAAACGAGGAAGTTTTAAATTCTGATTGTGCAAATATGAAATAAGTAATCAGAATTGTTTCTGAGAAATACAACGTCAAAAATCCGTTTCTGACGCTTTTTCCTTACCAAAAACATGACCGATAGAGTGCTGTACAGTGTTGCCAGGGCCCTGAGAACGAAAATTACGTTTCTTTTCTTGAAAAGTTACATTTTTGATGCAAAAGTTACATTTTTTATATTTTCATAATTATTTTCGTAACTTTCGATTTTAAGAAATGAGTAGCCACATACAGCTATATTTCGGCGAGTTCGGCGACAGAATTACGCCAGTCTGATGGGCGGTATCTCGGATGTCATACATAGTTGCAGCAGACGGACAGACTGAGGCGTACCATGCAGGTTCTTTTGTCACCTTTTCTGTATGAAAGCCTATAAATTGTCTCGCTTGGTCCCGGTTAGATACAATTGCCCTTTCTTTTTAAATAGAGTTTCATTATTCTCAAAAGTTACAAAAAAATCCTTTACAACAGAAGTTTACATGTTACGCGAGCCGGTCAAAAGTTACGAAAAATGTAAGAAATGTAACCATCTGGCAACACTGGTGCTGTATAAGAAGCGGATCCGTATCCTCAGAGTGAAGGCTCTATCCATGGGGTGGTGGTGGTGCCTATGCACGAGTAATTAGGTGAATCGAGACAGATTGCGAATAGCACATTACTGCACATAATTACCTCGAATGGTAAACAGTAAACACGCTCGCTTACGTCCGCACATGCACGTGTCGCACTAATTAAACCGGCGTGACACAATCTAGCGCTATAGGAAGGGTCATATGAAGATCAGAAGGATCAATTGTAAACGGAGGCCCGGGATAATTGAGGACGAGTTTCGGTATCCAACATGGGCTTTCAGTGATGATAAATGGTTTAGTAACGGGAAATGGACCTGTTGAAATGCGTATGAACATGATAGAGTATGTCTACTAGTCAGTACTCTTTACTGCGGCGTTTACTCTCTTCTTTTATCGTTCTTTTCATCCGGGCAAGTGATCAAGTTTTCACGCTATTCTCTTGGCATTATGCTCAATGGCACTAAGCGTATTTGGTATTGTGAGAATCTGGTGATTTGCGTGTAAAATATATTTCGCGAAACGCCAAATGGCACTTTTCGAATTTGGCATTATGTTCAATGGCACTAAGCGTATTTGGTATTGTGAGAATCTGGTGCATTGCGTGTAAAATACATTTCACGAAACGCCAAATGGCACTTTCCGAATTTGGCATTATGTTCAATGGCACTAAGCGTATTTGGTATTGTGAGAATCTGGTGATTTGCGTGTAAAATACATTTTTTTTATTCCACGTCCGTGGCAAGCAAGCGTACGGCCCGCCTGATGGCAAGCGGTCACCGTAGCCTATGGACACTAACGCCAAATGCCACTGTGCGAATTTGGTACTATGCGTTGAAACGCTTCAAAATAATTGGATTGAAATTGGATATGACGTAGCTACGCGACCAAATGCGTAAGAACACATTTTAAGTTGGCCGTTCTTTTATTTGGGGTTTACACCAAGCAATGACATGCATTCTGACAATGACTGCATGGGTATTTTGACATTTATTTTTATAATTATTACTTTTTGTGAATTCTATTATTATTATTTTTTTTTATAATCATTATTATTATTTTTTTATTATTATTATTGTATTCTTTGCTAATTTATTATTGTTGACATATTATATCATAACGTACGCGGCACTCGCAAATGTTTGCATGCCTGCGCGCAGGCTGAATACATGGAACTGTGTTATAATGTATAAGACCTATTTGTATTTACTGTATTCCAGCAAATAAACGATTTGATTGATTGATTGATTGATTGATTGAGATTTATAGTTTTCTTAGCGAAAAAATACATAAAGTGGCTTACTAGTTACGACCACTCCCACAACCTTTTGCCCCTGCCCTTTTACCGATAACATCATCCGTAGTCCGCCCACGGCAGATTCAATTGTTCAATTCACTGAATAACTATTTGTTTCTGTGTGAAGCCCACGGGAAATCACTTCAAACTAGCTTACAACAATAACAATATACACCGAAACACAAGACGTCACCCTTATTATATAACATTAAGGATTTATTTAGCTTGTATTGGGTGACATATGTAAATTTTTCAATATGGCAGTTGGATTTGCAGTAACTGCCCGTGTGACCCACTTGTAAACCATTAATCTGAACATTAATGCTGCTTGCGTAACGAGTTTGAAGCGTTTATGCTCTGTTTAGATGATAATTCATTGGAAACGCGGTGGTAAATCATGTGCAGTGAGTTTATGACCATTCTTGGAATTAGGAAACTTAACGAACTAACGGTGTATGTGATTGTGATGTCTCCAAACCACACTTGCACCAATGCTGATGAGTGGGACGTAGATAGGCTGGACAATTCTAATAATGATGAGTAAACTCCTGGCTGTTTGTACTCGGTGCGACTTTTAAATGAAATGAAATGAAATCATTTATTCTTCAAATTAGGCATGTTACATGCACTTATGAATGTCAAAAAACTACCACCGGTTCATAAAATAAACCTCTGCCTCGAGAAGAACCGGCGTAGAAACTCGGCGAGGTGTCATTTTTTCAAAACAATATACAATGTATATAAAATAACAGTAAAAATAGTACAAAATTCAAATGCTACAGTATAAACATACATACATATTTTTTAATATTGAGGACAAAATATTTCTGTGTTAGGTTACTTGTGCGGGACGCTATCACTGCCAAACATCCCTATCCATGATGTAATCGTTTATCTTATAATATGCTTTTGAAATAAGTGTCTGTTTCACGACAGATTTAAATTTAGAGTCCAGTAATGTGTCTTGGAAAATTTCCCGTGCACCTCCGAGGTGACAATTCTGTTCACACAGTCGTGGACAATGACAGTTATCAGTCGGTGTTAGGCCGTCACGATGATAAGAGCATGCGGTAGTGGGTGGGATGCCATGAGTTTTCTACTTGTACTGGTTTTTTGTAAGGCAACAAACCTTCTGTACCTACCTTAATACTATTATTTCTTCCATTGCTGTCTAAACCTACATATTTATTTATTCTTCAAACACATACCAACAGACTGAGTCGACTATGGGAACCGGGTGGTAGTGTGCTGTGGGCGATGGGCTAGCAACCTATAACTGCAATATCACATTTTCTACATAACGTACGTTCTACCCGTCGCCTACCGGTCCCTGGGATCCCCGGGATCATAACAAAGGAATGCTATTGTTTATTTTTTTCTGTAATCACTGTACTATAAAAACGGCTAAAAACTTTTCGGGGGGGGATAAATCCCTATTATCCCCCCCTCTGGATATGTGCCTGTTCTCTGCCTAACTCTTTTAGGAATACAGGCGTGAGTTTATGTATGTATGTGTGTACATACCAACAGCAGACGTGCCAATGTTAGTTGTTAGTCTTACATTAACTTTGAACCGAGTGTAGAGGACATGATGTCTGTACATTTTATGTTTCTATACGAATGATGTATTGTGTAGCAATACCTACAACACAATAAATTCTTTATGGATGAGTTTCCCACATTAACAACACATGAAGTATTTACCCGTGGATAAAAGGTAGCCTATGTCCTATTCTGATGTCTAAGCTACCATACTGGAAAGTTTCAAAGAGATCCGTTCAGTAGTTTTTGAGATTAAGCGGAACGTACATCCATCCGCACAACCTTTCACGTTTATAATATTATTAGGATTAAGATTGTAAAGAAACATAAATATATCGATAACAAATCCTTACCTCTCCTTGATAATAATTATTAACTGAATAGTAAATTAAATATGGGCATTGCAATCCAATCATTGTCTATAACTTGCTTATATATTTACCATAATTTATTTGATTAGGCTCAAAGCAAATTATGCCTGAAGTCGCATTTTTAAGTTCATTTTTCAGCAGAATGTTTTAGCAATTTTACCACACCTAGAGGTGAGGTGCAGAGAAATGACATTGCCCTAATAGCCAGACCATCATGGACCCGAAAAGCCAAGGACAGGGTACACTGGAAGGAGCTGGAAGAGGCCTTTGCCCATAAATGGGTACCTCACTTGTAAATGTAAGCAAAAAAATGTAGCATTAACAGGGTTCGAAAGGATAATTATCAATGATAATTGTCTTGATAATTATCAAGATAATTGTCTTGATAATTATCAAGATAATTATCGTGATTTTTATGCTTTGATAATTATCGATTTGATAATAACCTAAAATTCTAAATTCGGCATGAGTTAAAAAAATACGTGCGTGAATTCGAACGTTAATTATTGCGCTCTGTATATGTGTTTTAATGATGTTGTAATGATTAATTGTTTATATTTTTATGGTTAATAAAAAACTAGTACAAGATTGTATAGCAACTAATTATTTTGCAGCCTAAAACACCATAATCTTTTATATATTAGTACAGAGTACAGTCTTTATTGGTAAAAATATATTTTACAGGTCATATCATACATCGGAAAATAAATTTAACTAATAAAATAATATATACTGCCCTAAGAGGGATAATTATCCAATAATTATCGGATAATTATCGTGATAATTATCAAAGACCATAATTATCTTGATAATTTCGAACCCTGAGCATTCACAACTGCCGCCACTAAAGCCGCTTATTCAAATTCAAATAATTTTATTTCAGATAAAATCCATATATGCTTATACAGCTATTCCAAATCTACACTAACGAAGCTTTAAAGTGTTTATTTTTATATAACGCCGGTGGCAAACATGCGTACGATCCACCTGATGGTAAGCGGCACCGCGTTGATAAAATTTGAGAATGCATTGTGTTGACAGCAGAAGGGACAAATTTAGGTCCCTCGCCCTCAACACAGTGCATCCTCGGGAGCTGTGGCAACCTTGCTCACCTCCAGGAACAACACTACATACTTGTATAGTAGATAATGTTATTATGGCTGTGGTATTCTGCAAGGTACTTCCCCAGTAGGGCTGCTCCAAATTCGAGCAAGATGATATTTTGCTGTGCGTTACCTCTCTACAAATGTGTGCTAAATCTACTGCTTAAATTTAACCCTACAATGTCCCAATTAAATGTAATGCAACAATCCATTGCATGCAAATGTTACAAGCCATTCTGCAGCCAATTAGGACCGCACAAGTCATCGAGTGCCGTCCAGGAGTGCATTGATAATACTGATTATGATACTATCATTGTTTCACATTTACGTCACATGTTCAATTGGAATTGAGCCTTATATAAATTGATATAGAGATTACATTTGACAAGCAATTGATAGTGATAATGAGAGGTGTTTAATTTCATCTGTATCTGGATGTAATTGGTTGTGGTTTAAATAATTATTAATGAGTTTTATTGTAATTACAGAAATGTGAATGTGTTCTTATTATGCGTATTAACCCGTTGTCTACCGGTCCCTGGGATCCCCGGGATAGTAAAAAAAGGGATCCTATTGTTTTCTTTTGCCGGTAGACAACGACTTAGTTTCAATTCTATAAAAAAGGGAAAGTACTATATAGACTTTTGATTTTAGAATTAGTCCTTAGTTCCAGTAAGGATCAAGGGCCTGTTTTTAGCCAAGAATTCACAATTATAACTGCCATTCATTCTTAATTTGTAAGCACACACATTGATTTTGCATTATTCACACGAAAGACCAGAAGTGACAGTTAGTGACTATGACAAATTACTTTTATAAAACCTGAACCAATTTTTTAATCTTTATTTATTAAAGAAGATTTTACACATGCCACCCTCATAGTGGCTGTCTTTTATACTAATCACTTCTTAATTATAATACAGTTTTAACCAATTTGAAAAATAGTTCCGCCTCTTCTGAGGATGGACAAGCTAATATACTATTTATCCTACTGAAACATAATTTAAAAAATGAAAGATGCCTTATCATTTAAAAATGAAGTACCTAAATATAAAAGACGTATTTTCTTATTTATTCTTTCTAATGCTAAAAAATGCATAATAGCCACGGGTCAATCACTCAACAGGTCTCCTCCCTGAGCCACTACTAGCCTTAAGTAGTAACAATAAAGATACTTCTTCAAATACCAAGCACATAGTGACATCATGACTTGTTTAAACTGCCAGCTTTCTCAGAAAACAAAATGAACGAAAATACTGGTATTATACAAACACAGGTATTAGTTACACAGTTAAAATTCTCGAAGTGTAGTGTAGTTAATGTTATCAGAGCTCTGCGATTATCGGCCTTCAAGGACGCGGCGTCGCCACACCGATGCTAATTCGCTCGCACAAGGAAGTCTGATTTACATGTGTACTCAAGATTATGCAACGCGAGCTCTTCGAGATCCAACGAAAAGTTCAAACTTAGAAATAACCGAAACGATTTTTTCGTGAGGGAGTTCCCGAAAAAAATCGTTATCAACGTCTCAAGGTCAAGGTCATACCAAGCGTAAGGCGTAAATAATGACATCAGTAAATCGACAAAGAGTTGTAAGGTATTGAAACCTAAAACGAAGTTCCAGTAAGTTTCGTAGTTAGGGGACGCATGAGAAAAATCGATACTTCCGCCAATAAACATTGGCGTCTCCCCTCCGGGTTTTACATGAGGCTCGTACAATACATCCCTCGTATTACAGATGCGTATTGCGTAATACAAGTTCAATTTAGCGTATTTGCAAAGAAATAAAAAACATAGAGCCGAGCCGGCGCACTCACCCATTATGCCCGGAGGACCGCACGCTCAGCTTAAAACTGACGAATATCTCCAACGATCACCTTCGCATAATTATCATACACAACTTATCACAAACAAACACTTTTTTCGTATCCGAACTTATTTAACTCATGAAACGTATAAAATAAATAAATTACGGAGATCGCGAGGCCCTGGAGGCGCTCCCCTTGCAGCTGTCAGTTACGCGCGTGCGTTCGGAAACTTGTCTAACGCGTTCCGTTCGACGAATGCGTTCGTTCGTTCGGATCGCAGTGCACTAATGAACAAATTACAAAATCACGTAAGGATATTGAATAGTCACGCTCGAGAAGATATTATCAGGCGACGCAATAAATGTAGCGTGTCGTATGCATCTCAAGTTCGACCGGTAAGGCTGCTATTTCATTACTTGCGAGAAAATTCATTCACAATCACAAGTTTAACCTTTTAACCGTCACATTTCAGTTCTCGACTACACACATACGGTATAAAATGCGCTTTCATTCGTTACGTTAAAGTTTAGAATCAAAAATTAGTGTTTTGGCATCCGTGGGGGCAAAAAAAGGAGAAAAAAATATATATTTTCCTTCGTAAATTTGGACTCAATGGGGGCTATCGCGTATGAATTCGCCTCTAGAGGCGCTAGTGTAGCGTGAGGTCTCCGAAATGTCACTCAATACCTAAGCTTGATTATGGCAAATATGAGTTACGGGTCAATGACTGTCAGTGCTTTGAGACATTTTTGTCTTTCGGAAACTTATTTCCTCCTTTTTTTCCGAACTAAACGGGACTGCTCTACAATGCGGGATGTTCGATATTTTTACGGTACGGTTTTAAGGTTTTAAACATGATTTAAGTGCAAACTTCGTTCTCATGCCCATAATAACCAATAACAATTTTTGACAGCTGGACCTTAGTCGACAGTGGCGCCAACTGGTGAGCACGAAAACGATAGCCCTCATTAGTAAGTAAAGAAAACCCGGTGAAAATAAACCGTTCGAATCGGGACGGGTCTCAACTCAAGGGTTGTTTAAAACAAGGTACGACTACCAAACCGCCCAGCTCCTGCTCACTCAAGGTAACCAAGTATTACAGTGGGTGACTGTAACATCTGCTTCAACAGAGTGCGCACCTGACACGTCCTAACAGCCCTCCAAATACAGGCGTCAGATATTTATGCGCGCTTTGTTGTGACACCTATTAATGTTGGTGACGGAGCGGCTGCTCCGAACTTCGTATCGTGCCGTCCCTCTCACTCATATAGTGAATAACACGAGAGTGAAAGTGACAGCATGATACGAAGTTCGGAGTACAGTGGCGCTACCGCGATCAGCAAACGAAGTTTTCCCTCTCTGTCGCACTTGCAAGTTTGCACATAAGTGAGACAGAGAGGAAAAACTTCGTTTGTGGGTCGCGGTAGCCCCACTGGAGTGCTACCGCGACGGCATTCGAAATTTTCCCTCTCTGTCGCACTTGCAAGTTTGCACATAAGTGAGACTTAGAGGGAAAACTTCGTTTGTGACTCGCGGTAGCCTCTCTGTACTCCGAACTTCGAACAGAGAGGGAAAACTTCGTTTGTGGTTCGCGGTAGCCCCTCTGTACTCCGAACTTCGAAATCTAAATTCGGAGTAGCCCCTCAAGCTCTGGGCGCTACCGCGACAGCAAACGAAGTTTTCCCTCTCTGTCACACTTACGTCCGAACGTCCAAATGCGACAGAGAGCGAAAACTTCGTTTGCTGTTCGCGGTAGCGCCCCTGTATCTGCTAATGTTCTATTTAACTGTGTAGATGTTTGTAGCATTCGAAGGGTTAACTCCCCAAGGTGACAAGCTAGCACAGGAGTCAGTACAGAAAATAAAACAACAAAATATCGAACAGCATCATAAAATAAGTGCTTTATTGATTAAAATTAGTAATATACATAATTTGATTTAAACGTGTATTGTTAGAAAGTAAATCTATCTCGCCGAGTTCCGAAGGACTATGTACATAACAACCGTCACTCGTGGATTTCCCAACTCGCCGCGACCCGGCGCTCGCGCATTCGACCTTACTGGTAATGCATTAGGTGTTCCTTTTGAACGAAGGGGCTACCGCGAACCGAAAACGAACGAAGTTCGAATATCTCCCTCTCTGTCGCACTTGCTAATTCGTGCGGCAGAGAGGGAGATATTCGAACTTCGTTCATTTTCAGTTCGCGGTAGCCCCCCCAGTCTGTTACAGTCAGACGCAGCACTTACAAATGATATAGATATCTCAACCGGTGTCAGTAGTAAAATAACAAAGTATTCAGTTACCTCTGTCATTTTCTGCTACTTTAGTACAAACACCTGCCAAAAAAAAATATGTTTACAATTGGCACGAATTCAAAACATTATAAATTATATTTATTTTTCAATCAGTGGGGCGACGCGAGAGCGCGAAGGTCGAGGCGTTCACACCAAATATCAAACTTTGTCGATCTTGCGGGAACATGCTAGCCGTCCTAGCGACTGCAGAGGCTACCGCGAACTACAAACGAAGTTTTCCCTCTCTGTCTCACTTATATTCAAACTTGCAAGTGCGACAGAGAGGGAAAACTTCGTTTGCTGTCGCGATAGCGCCCCAGAGGGGCTACCGGGAAACAAAAACGAACGAAGTTCGAATATCTCCCTCTCTGTCGCACTTGCTAATACGTGCCACAGAGAGGTAGATATTCGAACTTCGTTCGTTTTCGATTCGCGGTAGCCCCTCAGGACCATGTTACACCAAGTGAGGGGCTACCGCGAACTACAAACGAAGTTTTCCCTCTCTGTCTCACTTATGTGCAAACTTGCAAGTATGACAGAGAGGGAAAACTTCGTTTGCTGTTCGCGGTAGCGCCCTTGGTTGCCACATGACATTAATAATTTACTATACATTTCTGGGTTGACAAGCGACTATCGTTGCTTTTGGATGCAGTGATGTACGAGGGTCATTCTACTTTTTCATGACCAGTTTTCTATTACAAAAAAAATCTATATGTATTGAATTAGTGTACAAAAATAAAATTTCAAAATAGTACCTGAACCTAATAAAAGGAATTTATAGGTAAAAATAACAAAATACTAAGTTATTGTTGTAAAAGTTGGGTAACACAGTGGTAAAAAAAAAATCATACAAGAACCACCGAGTTACTCGATTTATGGATATTAGCTGTGGTTCGTTAATTACCAAAACTATCGTAAGTCATACTGCAATTAAACCTCTTTCTAAATAACAATAAGTGTCTGAAAATTATGTACATGAAAAAGTAGAATGGCCCACGGTACAATTATTCTGTTGGTTACATATCCTGTTGGCGCTAGACCCAAATACAACAATGTAACTGTTCGACGCGTTGTGTCTGAGCGAATAAGAAACAGACATTTTTAAGATCTTTATAAACTAAGCAATTTAATATTCCTACCGACAGAGACGCGGCTGCAGTTAGAAAGAATACCAATACATGTATTTCTTATAAATATCCTCCTGAGACCTACACCTGCCATACAAAAAAAATACAATCTAATTTGAACCTATCAATTCCGACACTAAATTACAATTTTATTTGTCATAAAATCAAAGGAAGCAAAAAAATGCAACTCTGTCACTTGGAAATTTGAATTTTATTTAGTTTTTAGTTTAGTTTATTTTAAGCTTAGTTCATATTCTATTTTATTTCATACGCCTGTTTATTATCAAGGTATTTATTTTCAAGTAACCATATTTGGTCCTTTATAAAGGACGCGAGGTCTTAGGAAGCTATATCGGCGTCTGTTAGTTGGAGTCATAAATTGCAGTTTTTAAAGGCCTTAAAAATCAAATACTGGTAGTTCTTTTCCGATCAGATGTCATAGAAATCTCTGCTACACAAATCCAGCCTCTTGCCAGGCTAGTGAGAGATTTTAGGATTTCAAAATTCTACTTCTAACCACATTCATATCAAATCCCGCGACAAATGCCGTCTCAATCCAATATTTATTAAATATTTATATAGTAACAAAAAGAGAGCATGGAATATGTCCATTGTCTCACACTAGCCCGTAATTACAATTCGTTACTAATTCTCGCGGACCATTTATTACTGGTAAGAAGGACGCAGCTATATATTGGAGCGAGAGGAAACTTGAGCATCTCACTCCGATGCAGAGGGGCTACCGCGACCCGAAAACGAACGAAGTTCGAATATCTCCCTCTCTGTCGCACTTGCTTATTCGTGCGGCAGAGAGGGAGATATTCGAACTTCGTTCGTTTTCAGTTCGCGGTAGCCCCTCAGAGCTGAAATCACTCTCATCAGAGACAAAATTAAGGTGTAAAGAATACTCACAAATTTCATAAACATATATACATTTTTCGCCTTATCTCGTTGGGATAAGGTAGAAAATTGTATACATATTTATAACATCGTATCCGGCTCTACTGGCCCAAGCAGGCCCTTCCCTTGCATGACACTTCAACTAAAATTCCTAACAATCCTCATCAACCGCGTAAACTAATTGGTTTTAGTTACCCTGCGGCCATGATCACGTCCATCACTATAAAAGCAGTTGTCTTTATCTGACGTAACTTGATAGAAAGAGACATTTATAGCAATAAACATGACCATAACATTCCTGTTTGAGTTTTATGCCACGAAATGACGATAACACCTACGAAATCGATTCCACACTCCTATTATTTGTTTGCCTTGTTTTTAAAATAGCTTGGGTATGTTATCTTCACTGTATGACATTAATTTTGTTATAATTGTAAACTCGAAATTATTATTCCTTCTTGAACTGTAAATTAATATTTTGACATGAAAAATGTATTACTTATTATAGTCAGACTTTCTTAAAGTGTAAATTAATATTTTGACATGTAAAAGTGCCCTTGTGGCCTATTTGCAGAATAAATGTTTGATTTAGATTTTTTTGATTTTGTTGACAGATGTCATCCCAGAAAAAAAGCCATGTTTGACTTTTTAAGATTATATATTGTACTTGATGACATGTACCTTACCCAACCTATTTTAATAGTTATTTACGATACAAGTTCGGAATGTAAGCAATTCCCAACAAGTAGCGGTGAACAAAAACTCGAGCGACTAGCGAGTGTTTTTGACCGACACGACACGGTAGTCCGTTGTATGGAAAAAAGGGTAATTTGCCGTTTTTGTCATGAAATATTGCATTTATGTACATAGTTGCCATACAATTTCTTTTTTATTGAAACATGAGAATTCTATTGCTAACTTTCAATTTCATTTGGCCAATAAACAAAAAACAACAGTTTAGCGAATCTTTATAGTTACCATATCATGTTATGATTTTAATTAATTTTTGATAGGTTTCTATCCATACACCCACACTATGTTATAAATTGTAACATGGTAACATGAGTCATTATCCCTATTCCGCGGCATAAGACTCGAACCCTGAGGGCCTACTTCGAACTTCTTATCGTGCTGTCCCTTTCGCTCTAGTGTTAAACACTATGTGAGTGAAAGGGATAGCACGATACGAAGTTCGGATTCCGGCACAACACGACGGATGAACTACACCCCCGGGTTACAGTTACAACGGCTAAGCATCCTACGCTAGAAACCCGCGATAATTTCCTTTTATTTACAAATACGAATCAGAAACGATACAATAAAGTTTATACTCTCTGTACAACATCGTAATTTAATTTTCTATAGTAAAATACATACTCTTCGGCCTTCGCCGCTTGGCTTAGGGTCTCCCACGAATACACACGACGTTCCTATATCTCATCTCAGTCATCTCTCGTAATGTGACAGAGATGGAGATATACAAACTTATGCGTGGGTAATAGGTAAGAAGTGCTAAAAACGTCTAGTGACGTATATCTAGCATTAACAGTCATGAAGCTTTCTATGATAGAGAAGGCAAAACATTATATACAACCGGACGTCTCTAACATTAGGCGCCGGCCCCACTAACGCAGTAAATCAAACGTAAGCGTTAATGAAACCGACGCATAGCCAGCGCGACCGCTCTTTTCAAAACCCACAAATTTTACAAACATCGCGAATTTGCACGTTATCTCAAGGCGATAAAGTCCAGGATGGTCGGCACCCACACTGGAGTAATTTTAGCGAATCGAGAAACACATCAATACTATTATTTTAATTTATAACGGCGCTTCCAAAGGCCGAGCCTCCGAACCTAATGTAAACATTACGTTAATGGTGAGCGAATATTAGCTGCGTCAGCGATGTACAAACTACAACTGTATTACTATTAGTTTAAGGTAGGTAATCCAATCTATCTCACCGGCTTCCGTCCTACGCTCCCGTCACCGGACTAACTATTGAGCATAAATTATGGTCAAAAATATGTAACATTTTTGTCTTTATTAAAATACTTTCGACGCGATTTTTGCTCATCTATAATCCATGTACACATCAACTTATCCATTTATTAATAACACTATCTGTAACAAAAGCATTGTGATATCTAATCATCAATTACGTGCAGTCAACACCATAAATATGTATACATTCCAGTTAATTTATTGTTTAGAGGTTAGGTTGAAAAGTTTATACATATTTATGATGCTAGTGCTAATTGTACAACAATACAATTTATAAACTATATACACACAATTTATGATAGGTATTGGGTTTGAAACATTTTTCGAGATCACACATCGATATCTTGCCATGACGTATTGGAATACAATAAACGGGTCACTCACGTTTTTAAGGTCGAATATCGCTCGACATGCTAGACACTAACGAGGGTGGATACTCGCCTCCCGCAATGCTACACGCGTGGCCGTCGCAGCTGGTTCTTATGATTAAGGGCCACGTATTGGTCCGAAACATGTCGAGCGATATTCGACCTTGAAGACGTGAGTGACCCATTTATCATACGTTTGAAACTCACGGGAGTTTTATAATTGCCATAACGCATCTGGTACATACAAATACTAATTAATTTTAACCAGCTGATGTCACATTTTCTCTATTTTTTTAAAATAATATTTTGAACACAAACAAGCGCGTATTCAAGTTACAAATGTTATATTCGTAGTGTACTTAGAAACATTTAGGGTGGGTTGCAACAAACCATCTGTAATCGTAAGCGGTGTTCGTTAAAATCTGATTGTATGGGAACCCTAAGGGCAGGTATCGGATACCGGTATTTTCTCCATAGAAAAATACCGGTATTATTACGGTCACCGGTTCATTATTTCGTTTTTAATGGGAAAATCTAATAATACGACGTTGTTACCTAAATACATGATTCAACCCTACGTAAAGAGCAAAAAATAATCCAAAATATTGGGCTAATTCAGGGTTTTTTAAAAATACCGGTATCGGCCCCTGCCTAAGGGTCGGTTGCACCAACATACGAGCACAGGCCGGTCATCGTAAAATATGGCGCCGGCGGCTGTCATCCCATAGAAAATTGTCAAACTTTCCATACAATCAGATTTTAACGAACACCGCTTACGATTACAGACGGGAGGTTGTCTGGAAGAGATCGCTCTTTAGCGATAAGACCGCCTGTTGTTCTGCCTCTGTCTCCCTGTATCTATGTTTTTTGATTTTAATGTGCGATTTTATTATGTGAGGTGTGCAATAAAGAGTATTTGTATTGTATTGTATTTTACAGACGGTTTGGTGCGACCCACCCTAACACAAAGACATGGAGGTTCATTTTAAATCTACAATTGGTAAAAGTTGTTCAGTGAATATGTCCGCCATCTCATGACTCCCATCATCATTATCATCACAGTTGCGCAAGATTCAGTTATTTCGGGAGCAGACACAACACAGTGACACTAATATTTAATTCCTTCGATATATTATGCAGTGTGAGATCTAATTCTAACCGAAAAACTACCAAATCAACACTATTTATACTATTGCAGTTTTAATAAGTGATTGCTAGATTATATTCGAAAACGAGTTATATGCTAACCACTAAGCTTTCCATCTCTGACGCACTTATGTGCAAAATTGCAAGTGCGACAGAGAGGGAAAATTTCGAATGCCGTTCGCGGTAGCAGCCCTGAGGGGCTACCGCGAACCGAAAACGAACGAAGTTCGACTATCTCTCTCTCTGTCGCACTTGCTAATTAGTGCGGCAGAGAGGGAGATATTCGAACTTCGTTCATTTTCAGTTCGCGGTAGCCCCTCTGGTCGTTAAGGTCGAAATATCGCTCGATATGTTTCGAAACGATCCGTACCACTTCAAGAACTGTTGCAATGGTAGCTATTATGACTGCTTATGATTTTAAACCGATTTCAAAAAGGAGGAGGTTCTCAATTCGTCAGTTTTTTTTTATGTTCTAGAATCGCGAATTGATTCGAACCACGACAAGCCAACCTCAATGACCTTATTCGTCCTTCACGACGCGAGTGACCCCATTTAAAAAAACACTTTAACCAGTGCCGGTAAAAGTAAATAAATTCGCCTAAACATGATAAAAATTAAAAAATATATATATTAAATTTCATAAAGGGTCTCCTTTGGAGTTGCGGGCGTCTATAGTCCGCGGTGGCCGCTTACCATCAGGTGGACCGTACGCTTGTTTGCCACTGGCGTTGTATAAAAAAAACATGAACGCGCCAGCACCAGAACGTTCTTAAAGCGGCAATTACACTTCGTCGTTCGCCGCATGCTGCATGTGGCGACCGCACGCAACAGTGTAAAGAACACGTGAGTCGGCCGCATTCGGCGATCGACAGCTGCCACCGCTTATAGGTGTAGGCGGACAGACTAATGTAAAGACGACGTTTGTTGGCCTAAGTAGTTTAAAATTAATTCGGCGACCGCATTAGGTGAACGACGAAGTGTAATTGCCGCTTAACAATAATTTTAGTACATTTTGTCGATCAGCCTTTAGTGTGCAATCCACTTCTAAAATATACAGCCACAGTGTCAAAAATATGTGGACGTTGCGACTTTACATATATTTTTTGCATTTTAACATGTATATGTGATAATCCATATTGAAAGGAACATTATGGCGGCCGGCACTTAGGCCTTTATTGCCGCTGTTCCAATACAATAGTGAATAGGTGTAACGCAAGCGCCTGCAGCCATAAGGTCCCTTTCGATGTGGATTATCACATATATTTATGATTTCAATTTCGAGCGCAGCATGCTTTACAAATACATCAAATTTACTCGATTAAAGTGGACATAGAAGTGATACGGATCCCCGCGACTCCACCAACTCTTCAATTTAAAACAAACGAGCTACAGCAAAGGCTATAGTATCAGTTTTATCGAAAAAAAAACACAAACAAACGCGTTTGCGTTTAGTCTCAATTTGTAAGGCAACCCGGGCAGCGCCACTAGTGGCCTTAGATGGTTACTTTTATTTTTATTTATTGTATTTTTCCCATATACATTCATCCATCAATCGTTCATTCATTCATTAGTCATTATGGTTTATTATGTTTTGTAAATACTAACATTAGTTTTGTAAGATTTCTGAATTTGTATTTACTAACACTTTATGGGCAATGCCTGAAATAAATGGATATTATTATTATTATAAATTGAGACCAAACGCAAACGGCGTTTTTTTTTTTAATTTCATATGCATCAATAAATTGCTCTGAATAATTAGATTCAATTTATGTAATATATAACTGACGATTCAAAAGTGCTCGTTGCTAGGCCTATTTGAATAAAGAATATTTTGAGTTTCTTTAACAAAATTAATTCGCAAGTCTTGCTTGGCTCACTTGGCAATTTCTCCCGATAAGACAATACAGTCGAAAACATTTGAACAAGACATGGGTCAAAGATATCTGAATACGCCTTTGTCTTTATAATACTTTTTTTTGACATTTATATAACTTTAATACGCATGAAGGAATCTAAACGTACAGAGTATATAAATCATTAATTTGGTACAACGTCAATAGAATGCTATTATAATATATTTGACTCAAATTTAAATAATTTCGACATTAAAACTGAAAATATTTCAAAAGTAAGCAATTGTAGTCGCCATCGCAATCCCGGGACTGAAATCCCGGGATATCGGTGTTTCGGGATCCCGGGATTTTTAACCTGAGAATACGAATAAGTGACAATTTACTGTCACATTGTAAACTATCTATGTGATACATATGTACAAAAATAATGTAGACAGAGAATATTACAAAATAATTGTCAATACTCAACTCACATGTCGGTGCCTTTTTATAGATTTTACATGACTTTCATATTTTTCTATTACAATTTAATGCAAAATCTTCAATACCGGTATTACGATATTTCTGTATTGGTCTGTTTCCCGTCCCGTGTAATCAGTCCGCAATCCCGGTATTTCGGGATCCCGGGATCCCGGTTTGCAGGCCCTAGTAGGTACGTTCCAAAAGCGACATAATATCCTCCCGAGACCCACCATACAAATAAAAATGCAATCGAATTTGAACCTAACAGTTCCGATTACAAATTTGAATTTTATTTTATGTCAAATCAATCAAACCAAAACAAATGCAACTCTATCACTTCAAAATTTAACTTATTTTCCGTTGACCATATTTTGTCCTTTATATAGGACGCGGGGTCTTAGAAGGATAACCATACGCTCTTATCATTAATCATGTTAGCCTATTTTGCCACTAGAGCGCGTATAGAATAGATATTTTCAGTGTTAACTGAGGGCCTACTTCGAAATTCGGATCGTGCCGTCCCTTTCACCCATATAGTGTTTAACACGAGAGTGAAAGGGACGGCACGATACGAAGTTCGTAGTAGCCCGTCTGTACCTTTTCTTCGATGGCGACTCCAGGGGCGTTACCGCGAACAGCAAACGAAGTTTTCCCTCTCTGTCGCACTTGCAAGTTTGCATATAAGTGAGACAGAGAGGGAAAACTTCGTTTGTGGTTTGCGGTAGCCCCTCAGTAGCTTACTTTTGAAATAACAAGAGCAAGCATCGACGGACATTGATCACTGTTGAAGAGTCAAAGAATCTCTAGTATTATTACTAGTGAACGTTAATGTAGTGAACTCTAACGCGTGGACATAAAGCCTCAATTTGAATAGATGAGCCACCCGCCTGTATTATGCTACTATCACGTGTTTCAAGTCGAGCGATTTAACGAGTGCGTATTTGTGGTCGCCTGAACCGTCTATAAAGCTAACTGACCGTTTATGAACGTTATTGCAACGAGATAAAGACTACTAATGGTCAGTGTAACGTGTAGTTTGTACCAACGAAAACACACTTGTAAGCGTTGTAGATCTTATTACAATGGTGTAAGGTGTAAGATGAATTGTCGATAACTGGCCAGGCTAGGAAAATATTATCCATAAGTAACCGCTTCAAGAAAATCTAATTGAATATTAATTACGTATCCATATCACTACATAGTATAAAACAAAGTCGCTTTCTCTGTCCCTATATCCCTATGTATGCTTAAATCTTTAAAACTACGCAACGGATTTTGATGCGGTTTTTTTTAATAGATAGAGTGATTGAAGTGGAAGGTTTATGTGTATAATAACATCCATTAAATAGTGCACCCGTGCGAAGCCGGGGCGGGTCGCTAGTTATTACTAAAGATATTCCAAACAATGATAAATACGTTAATTTTTCACTTTAAACACCAGGCCCCTATTTCACCAAAGCTGACAGGCGCGACAACTGTCAAAAAACATTACAATTGTAGTTGGTGAAACAGTTTTCACATGAAAATTGTCGATTTGTCAGCCTACATGTCACATACATACATATGTCAACTTGGTGAAATAGGGGCCTGGGAATTTATTGTTTTCAAAATATTGAGTTTTTACATGATTTTTTAGGCAAATTTATAATGGAAATCGGATACGATCAACAAATACTATGAATTTTCTTGCATTACGAGTGTAAGTTTCTTGTTATGCAAAAGACGAGGATAGGGTAATTTGGCGTTATAGGGTCGGTTGCACCAACATACGATCACAGGTCGGTTATCATGGGTTGCACCAAACCGTCTGTAATCGTAAGCGGTGTTCGTTAAAATCTGTTTGTATGGAAAGTTTGACAAGTTTCTACGGGATGACAGCTGCCGGCGCCATATTTGACGATGACCGGCCTGTGATCGCATGTTGGTGCAACCCACCCTTAGTCGTGAAATATTGAGTTTATGTACATAGCTGCCATTCAATTTCTTTGTTATTGAAACATGAGAATGCTAGTAGTAACTTTCAATTTACATTTGGCCAATAAACAAAAAGCAACATTTTTGCGAGTAGTCTCATATTTTTTTTTATCTTTTCACTTCTACTCGAAAGGCGGTGCCTGGTTTACTTATTCATCTTTATTCGTCACAACAATCGATGTAGGTATATATACCTATTATGTATCTTAAGCCATCGTCTCCCGGCGAAAAAAATAAACAATAGCATACTTTTGTTTTGATCCCGGGGAGCGGTAGACGACGGGCCTCGACCCAATTTTATACTTTTTATTCATAAATAAAATTGTGGTTTAGTATATTTTTTTCCTTCCTTATTTGGAGGAATAGTTATCTCGTAGGAGGAGTGAAAAGGAGAGTATATTCCGCGGCAGCAAATTATTTCTAACTCGAGCGTAGCGGTTTGAATCCCTGTCTGCGCTCAGTATTCTATTTTGGTCTCCTTGGCTTCGTTCGGGATTTAACACGGTAGTCCTCGATGGAATATTGCATTTCGATCCCTTGTATTACAATGTACTATTTCATGATTTTGATTAATTTGTCTAATTTACTATTCATTGTGATAATTTGATGTTTTCTAACCGTGTAGCTCCACTATATTATAAATTGTAAGTATATTATAAACAGTAATATAGTATATTATAAGTAGTCTGTTCTATTTTGTATCAAACATGGGCAATGTTTCCGGCCTGGCCAGTTACTCTACAAACGGTTAGCGTAGTATGTGTGTGTGTGTGTGTGTGTCTACTCGTCGTCGGTGTCGGCGTCGCTGGAGAGCTCGTGCGCGTGCGCCGCCTGCAGCCGCGGCGGGAAGGGCCCGCGAGCTTGTTGCCTGCCAATACAAACAACATATATTTTTATAACAAACATAAACACAAACGAACGCGTTTGCATTCGTTTGTTTGTAAGCTTGAAATCTTATATAGGTAATAGTAGGTGTTAAGGAACAAGTGTTTTTAATTTATTCGCCAACAAACTGCTTCGCAGTTTGTCGAAGCCTTGTATTAGATTAAGTCTTTTAAAAAAAATGAGCAATAAAAAAAAATCTTAATTTGTATGGCAACAATTTGTACAATCTACTCGGTCAATTAGAAAGTCGAAAGTGAGTCACGCCTCGCGGCGGTAGTGGTTGAGTCCCTCCCCCCTGCGACACTCGCGCCGCGCGGCGCTAGTGGTTGAGGCAGTCCGCCACCTGCAATACTCACGCGAGCCGGCGGTAGTGGTTGAGCCACTCCTCCAGCAGCTGCGCCACGAGCAGCGGGCGCGGGCGCAGCTGCTGGCGCGCGCACAGCGTGCCGCCGCGCGTCACGCCGCGCTAGTGCTCCCCCCGCCCCCCGCCCCCCGCCCCCCGCGACACTCACGCGAGCCGGCGGTAGTGGTTGAGCCACTCCTCCAGCAGCTGCGCCACGAGCAGCGGGCGCGGGCGCAGCTGCTGGCGCGCGCACAGCGTGCCGCCGCGCGTCACGCCGCGCTAGTGCTCCCCCCGCCCCCCGCCCCCCGCCCCCCGCGACACTCACGCGAGCCGGCGGTAGTGGTTGAGCCACTCCTCCAGCAGCTGCGCCACGAGCAGCGGGCGCGGGCGCAGCTGCTGGCGCGCGCACAGCGTGCCGCCGCGCGTCACGCCGCGCTAGTGCTCCCCCCGCCCCCCGCGACACTCACGCGAGCCGGCGGTAGTGGTTGAGCCACTCCTCCAGCAGCTGCGCCACGAGCAGCGGGCGCGGGCGCAGCTGCTGGCGCGCGCACAGCGTGCCGCCGCGCGTCACGCCGCGCTAGTGCTCCCCCCGCCCCCCGCCCCCCGCCCCCCGCGACACTCACGCGAGCCGGCGGTAGTGGTTGAGCCACTCCTCCAGCAGCTGCGCCACGAGCAGCGGGCGCGGGCGCAGCTGCTGGCGCGCGCACAGCGTGCCGCCGCGCGTCACGCCGCGCTAGTGCTCCCCCCGCCCCCCGCCCCCCGCCCCCCGCGACACTCACGCGAGCCGGCGGTAGTGGTTGAGCCACTCCTCCAGCAGCTGCGCCACGAGCAGCGGGCGCGGGCGCAGCTGCTGGCGCGCGCACAGCGTGCCGCCGCGCGTCACGCCGCGCTAGTGCTCCCCCCGCCCCCCGCCCCCCGCCCCCCGCGACACTCACGCGAGCCGGCGGTAGTGGTTGAGCCACTCCTCCAGCAGCTGCGCCACGAGCAGCGGGCGCGGGCGCAGCTGCTGGCGCGCGCACAGCGTGCCGCCGCGCGTCACGCCGCGCTAGTGCTCCCCCCGCCCCCCGCGACACTCACGCGAGCCGGCGGTAGTGGTTGAGCCACTCCTCCAGCAGCTGCGCCACGAGCAGCGGGCGCGGGCGCAGCTGCTGGCGCGCGCACAGCGTGCCGCCGCGCGTCACGCCGCGCTAGTGCTCCCCCCGCCCCCCGCGACACTCACGCGAGCCGGCGGTAGTGGTTGAGCCACTCCTCCAGCAGCTGCGCCACGAGCAGCGGGCGCGGGCGCAGCTGCTGGCGCGCGCACAGCGTGCCGCCGCGCGTCACGCCGCGCTAGTGCTCCCCCCGCCCCCCGCCCCCCGCCCCCCGCGACACTCACGCGAGCCGGCGGTAGTGGTTGAGCCACTCCTCCAGCAGCTGCGCCACGAGCAGCGGGCGCGGGCGCAGCTGCTGGCGCGCGCACAGCGTGCCGCCGCGCGTCACGCCGCGCTAGTGCTCCCCCCGCCCCCCGCCCCCCGCCCCCCGCGACACTCACGCGAGCCGGCGGTAGTGGTTGAGCCACTCCTCCAGCAGCTGCGCCACGAGCAGCGGGCGCGGGCGCAGCTGCTGGCGCGCGCACAGCGTGCCGCCGCGCGTCACGCCGCGCTAGTGCTCCCCCCGCCCCCCGCCCCCCGCCCCCCGCGACACTCACGCGAGCCGGCGGTAGTGGTTGAGCCACTCCTCCAGCAGCTGCGCCACGAGCAGCGGGCGCGGGCGCAGCTGCTGGCGCGCGCACAGCGTGCCGCCGCGCGTCACGCCGCGCTAGTGCTCCCCCCGCCCCCCGCCCCCCGCCCCCCGCGACACTCACGCGAGCCGGCGGTAGTGGTTGAGCCACTCCTCCAGCAGCTGCGCCACGAGCAGCGGGCGCGGGCGCAGCTGCTGGCGCGCGCACAGCGTGCCGCCGCGCGTCACGCCGCGCTAGTGCTCCCCCCGCCCCCCGCCCCCCGCCCCCCGCGACACTCACGCGAGCCGGCGGTAGTGGTTGAGCCACTCCTCCAGCAGCTGCGCCACGAGCAGCGGGCGCGGGCGCAGCTGCTGGCGCGCGCACAGCGTGCCGCCGCGCGTCACGCCGCGCTAGTGCTCCCCCCGCCCCCCGCCCCCCGCCCCCCGCGACACTCACGCGAGCCGGCGGTAGTGGTTGAGCCACTCCTCCAGCAGCTGCGCCACGAGCAGCGGGCGCGGGCGCAGCTGCTGGCGCGCGCACAGCGTGCCGCCGCGCGTCACGCCGCGCTAGTGCTCCCCCCGCCCCCCGCCCCCCGCCCCCCGCGACACTCACGCGAGCCGGCGGTAGTGGTTGAGCCACTCCTCCAGCAGCTGCGCCACGAGCAGCGGGCGCGGGCGCAGCTGCTGGCGCGCGCACAGCGTGCCGCCGCGCGTCACGCCGCGCTAGTGCTCCCCCCGCCCCCCGCCCCCCGCCCCCCGCGACACTCACGCGAGCCGGCGGTAGTGGTTGAGCCACTCCTCCAGCAGCTGCGCCACGAGCAGCGGGCGCGGGCGCAGCTGCTGGCGCGCGCACAGCGTGCCGCCGCGCGTCACGCCGCGCTAGTGCTCCCCCCGCCCCCCGCCCCCCGCCCCCCGCGACACTCACGCGAGCCGGCGGTAGTGGTTGAGCCACTCCTCCAGCAGCTGCGCCACGAGCAGCGGGCGCGGGCGCAGCTGCTGGCGCGCGCACAGCGTGCCGCCGCGCGTCACGCCGCGCTAGTGCTCCCCCCGCCCCCCGCCCCCCGCCCCCCGCGACACTCACGCGAGCCGGCGGTAGTGGTTGAGCCACTCCTCCAGCAGCTGCGCCACGAGCAGCGGGCGCGGGCGCAGCTGCTGGCGCGCGCACAGCGTGCCGCCGCGCGTCACGCCGCGCTAGTGCTCCCCCCGCCCCCCGCCCCCCGCCCCCCGCGACACTCACGCGAGCCGGCGGTAGTGGTTGAGCCACTCCTCCAGCAGCTGCGCCACGAGCAGCGGGCGCGGGCGCAGCTGCTGGCGCGCGCACAGCGTGCCGCCGCGCGTCACGCCGCGCTAGTGCTCCCCCCGCCCCCCGCGACACTCACGCGAGCCGGCGGTAGTGGTTGAGCCACTCCTCCAGCAGCTGCGCCACGAGCAGCGGGCGCGGGCGCAGCTGCTGGCGCGCGCACAGCGTGCCGCCGCGCGTCACGCCGCGCTAGTGCTCCCCCCGCCCCCCGCCCCCCGCCCCCCGCGACACTCACGCGAGCCGGCGGTAGTGGTTGAGCCACTCCTCCAGCAGCTGCGCCACGAGCAGCGGGCGCGGGCGCAGCTGCTGGCGCGCGCACAGCGTGCCGCCGCGCGTCACGCACGCCGACAGCCAGCGCCGCACCACGCCCTCCTCGTCACCCATCTGGAACACCACAAGAACACGCTATACCATTTCTTCCTTATCTGACTGTGGCTTTATAGGCCGGACTCAATAAAGCGATAGGAGTGCGCGGTCGGAGAGTAGCCTGGGGAAAATCCAGGGGAAAACCTCCGACACGACCACGCGAGTGGTTTGGAACACTGGAATACTCTAAGAGTTTGCGCTCCAATGAGCTTGGTTAAGTGGTTTCAACCAAATCTGAGGTGTGAGCGAAATCGAGATACTAGGAATTTTGTCGCTGGATCCCCACAACTAGCCTAACTGAGAAGAGTCCAACGAGCAACTCAGCTAGGCCCGATCTGGGCACTAGAACAGCATTTCCCATCTAGGGATTGCATTCCGGAATCTCGGCCGTTTCTCCAGACATTACAATTACAATTCCGGAATTGGTATACTCGAAATATGGAAAATTCCTTGTATTTTCAGTCTTTTGGACGTTTATTTTTAAAGTTCACCATAAAACTGGGAAAGCAATGGAAATTAAATATCAAATTTTAGGTCCTCATCAAATTTTAGGTATCAATTAAAGCACCACTTTTAGTTGCATGTGATCAGACTCGTAACTATTTTGTGAGTAGAAATTCAAAATGTTATTGTTTTACCATCAGTACAATGGTACTGATAGATGATGACCTATAATATCATATCATATAAATCCTCACTAACAGTATTAGTTAGTAGTATTTTTGTTTTTCTGTTTCACCTACTCAAGTAATTTAAATTTTCTAGCTTAGTTTCTACTACCCAAAGGTTGTCTGGAAGAGATCGCTTGTTAGCGATAAGACCGCCTGTTGTCCACCTCTGTTACATGTATTTTAATTTCTGTTGTTCTTTGAATGTACTTCGTTTGGTAAGCAATAAAGAATATTTGTATTGTATTGTCCTCCTCCTATACGTATTTTGGCTACGGCGACCGAACTCTGATCGCCGCTAGTGGTCGGGCTTTCGATTCATCTTGATTTTACCGTCCAGCTCTGTACGTGTATATGCACGTGAGTGTATAACCCAGGTGTAGAGTTACCCTCGTCGACGGCGAGGAAGTGCCGTCGCAGTCCGTGAGCGGCAGGAAGCAGCTCTCCTCGGTCTGTTCCTGTATGTAGTGAGACTGTAGCTATATGTACGTGAGTCAGTAAGGTAGGTGTAGAGCTCACCTCGTCGACGGTGAGGAAGTGCCGTCGCAGTCCGTGAGCGGCAGGAAGCAGCTCTCCTCGTTCCGTTCCTGTATGTAGTGAGACTGTAGCTATATGTACGTGAGTCAGTAAGGTAGGTGTAGAGCTCACCTCGTCGACGGCGAGGAAGTGCCGTCGCAGTCCGTGAGCGGCAGGAAGCAGCTCTCCTCGGTCTGTTCCTGTATGTAGTGAGACTGTAGCTATATGTACGTGAGTCAGTAAGGTAGGTGTAGAGCTCACCTCGTCGACGGTGAGGAAGTGCCGTCGCAGTCCGTGAGCGGCAGGAAGCAGCTCTCCTCGGTCTGTTCCTGTATGTAGTGAGACTAGCTACATGCCCGTGTGGCAGTAAGCTAGGTGTAGAGCTCACCTCGTCCACGGTGAGGAAGTGCCGTCGCAGTCCGTGAGCGGCAGGAAGCAGCTCTCCTCGGTCTGTTCCTGTATGTAGTGAGACTAGCTACATGCCCGTGTGCCAGTGAGCTAGGTGTAGAGCTCACCTCGTCGACGGTGAGGAAGTGCCGTCGCAGTCCGTGAGCGGCAGGAAGCAGCTCTCCTCGGTCTGTTCCTGTATGTAGTGAGACTGGAGCTACATGCCCGTGTGCCAGTGAGCTAGGTGTAGAGCTCACCTCGTCGACGGTGAGGAAGTGCCGTCGCAGTCCGTGAGCGGCAGGAAGCAGCTCTCCTCGGTCTGTTCCTGTATGTAGTGAGACTAGCTACATGCCCGTGTGGCAGTAAGCTAGGTGTAGAGCTCACCTCGTCCACGGTGAGGAAGTGCCGTCGCAGTCCGTGAGCGGCAGGAAGCAGCTCTCCTCGGTCTGTTCCTGTATGTAGTGAGACTAGCTACATGCCCGTGTGCCAGTGAGCTAGGTGTAGAGCTCACCTCGTCGACGGTGAGGAAGTGCCGTCGCAGTCCGTGAGCAGCAGGAAGCAGCTCTCCTCGGTCTGTTCCTGTATGTAGTGAGACTGGAGCTACATGCCCGTGTGCCAGTGAGCTAGGTGTAGAGCTCACCTCGTCGACGGTGAGGAAGTGCCGTCGCAGTCCGTGAGCAGCAGGAAGCAGCTCTCCTCGGTCTGTTCCTGTATGTAGTGAGACTGGAGCTACATGCCCGTGTGCCAGTGAGCTAGGTGTAGAGCTCACCTCGTCGACGGTGAGGAAGTGCACGGGCAGCAGCTTCCCGTCGCAGTCCGTGAGCAGCAGGAAGCAGCTCTCCTCGGTCTGTTCCTGTATGTAGTGAGACTGGAGCTACATGCCCGTGTGCCAGTGAGCTAGGTGTAGAGCTCACCTCGTCGACGGTGAGGAAGTGCCGTCGCAGTCCGTGAGCAGCAGGAAGCAGCTCTCCTCGGTCTGTTCCTGTATGTAGTGAGACTGGAGCTACATGCCCGTGTGCCAGTGAGCTAGGTGTAGAGCTCACCTCGTCGACGGTGAGGAAGTGCCGTCGCAGTCCGTGAGCAGCAGGAAGCAGCTCTCCTCGGTCTGTTCCTGTATGTAGTGAGACTGGAGCTACATGCCCGTGTGCCAGTGAGCTAGGTGTAGAGCTCACCTCGTCGACGGTGAGGAAGTGCCGTCGCAGTCCGTGAGCAGCAGGAAGCAGCTCTCCTCGGTCTGTTCCTGTATGTAGTGAGACTGGAGCTACATGCCCGTGTGCCAGTAAGCTAGGTGTAGAGCTCACCTCGTCGACGGTGAGGAAGTGCTGTCGCAGTCCGTGAGCGGCAGCAAGCAGCTCTCCTAGGTCAGTTCCTGTATGTAGTGAGACTGGAGCTACATGCCCGTGTGCCAGTGAGCTAGGTGTAGAGCTCACCTCGTCGACGGTGAGGAAGTGCACGGGCAGCAGCTTCCCGTCGCAGTCCGTGAGCGGCAGGAAGCAGCTCTCCTCGGTCTGTTCCTGTATGTAGTGAGACTGGAGCTACATGCCCGTGTGCCAGTGAGCTAGGTGTAGAGCTCACCTCGTCGACGGTGAGGAAGTGCCGTCGCAGTCCGTGAGCAGCAGGAAGCAGCTCTCCTCGGTCTGTTCCTGTATGTAGTGAGACTGGAGCTACATGCCCGTGTGCCAGTAAGCTAGGTGTAGAGCTCACCTCGTCGACGGTGAGGAAGTGCTGTCGCAGTCCGTGAGCGGCAGCAAGCAGCTCTCCTAGGTCAGTTCCTGTATGTAGTGAGACTGTAGCTACATGCCCGTGTGCCAGTAAGCTAGGTGTAGAGCTCACCTCGTCGACGGTGAGGAAGTGCCGTCGCAGTCCGTGAGCAGCAGGAAGCAGCTCTCCTCGGTCTGTTCCTGTATGTAGTGAGACTGGAGCTACATGCCCGTGTGCCAGTAAGCTAGGTGTAGAGCTCACCTCGTCGACGGTGAGGAAGTGCTGTCGCAGTCCGTGAGCGGCAGCAAGCAGCTCTCCTAGGTCAGTTCCTGTATGTAGTGAGACTGTAGCTACATGCCCGTGTGCCAGTAAGCTAGGTGTAGAGCTCACCTCGTCGACGGTGAGGAAGTGCCGTCGCAGTCCGTGAGCAGCAGGAAGCAGCTCTCCTCGGTCTGTTCCTGTATGTAGTGAGACTGGAGCTACATGCCCGTGTGCCAGTAAGCTAGGTGTAGAGCTCACCTCGTCGACGGTGAGGAAGTGCACGGGCAGCAGCTTCCCGTCGCAGTCCGTGAGCGGCAGGAAGCAGCTCTCCTCGTTCTCCTCCTGCTCGTCCCTGTCAACCAGACACAAGCCAAGTGTTATTACTTATTAACTGAGAGCGACATCGGGTGTGATCCCAACTAACCGCAGTGACAGGGTTATAAAATAAAAAATAAATAAAATAAATATTAGAGGACAATCTTACACAAATCGAACTAGCCCCACAGTAAGCTCAAGAAGGCTTGTGTTATGGGTACTAGACGACGATATATTTAATAGATATAAATACTTAAATACATAGAAAACTTCCAAGACTCAGAAACATATTCATGCTCATCACACAAATATTTGCCCTGACCGGGATTCGAACCCAGGACCGTCAGCTTCACAGGCAGGTGCACTACCCACTAGGCTAAACCGGTCGTCGTTATGGGCAGGTAAAACGCTTGCCGCGCCGCTATGAGGGCTACCGCGTATGAATTTGCCGCTAGAGGCGCTAGTGTAGCGTGAGGTCTCCGAAATGTCCAATGTCACTCTTTGTGGTTGCACTACGCGGGTTAATATATAATTGGAAAAATATAGTGACTATTTTGCAATACCTAAGCCTGATTATGGCAAATATGAGTTACGGGACAATGACTGTCAGTGCTTTGAGACAGTTTTGTCTTTCGGAAACTTATTTCCTCCTTTTTTCCGAACAAGACTCCCGTCTTACAATGCGTTATAATGCGGGATGTTCGATATTTTTACGGTACGGTTTTAAGGTATTAAATATGATATAAATGTAAACTTCGTTCTCATGCCCAAATAACCAATAACAATTTTTAACAGCTGGACCTTACTCGACAGTGGCGCCAACTGGTGAGCACAAAAAAGGTAGCCCTCATTCGCTCGAGGCCTTGACAAGTCAGCACAGGCGTGTATACGAGGGTCAGGCACGTATCCAGAGGGGATAGTTGGGATTTATCCCCCCCGAAAACGTTTTTAGCCAGTAGTGATTACAGCGATTTTAACACAGTTCACATGGTTGTTTCAATGTTTGTCCCCCTCCGAATCAAGTCTGGATACGTGCCTGGGCCATTCTACTTTTTCATGTACATAATTTTCAGACACTTTTTTTTTAATGCATATTTTGGAATACTTGGCCCACACTTCATATTTTTGTATTGTTATTTAGAAAGAGGTTTAATTGCAGTATCACTTAGTTTTGGTAATTAACGAACCACAGCTAATATCCATAAATCGAGTAACTCAGTGGTCCTTGGATGTCTCACCATTTATATGAAAAAATGGTTTTTACCACTGTGTTACCCACCTTTTACAGCAATATGTTAATATTTAAGTATTTTTACCTATAAATTCCTTTTATTCGGTTCAGGTATTATTTCGAATACTATTTCGGTACACTAATTCAATACATATAATAGATTTTTTTTGTAATAGAAAACTAGTCATGAAAAAATAGAATGACCCGCCTGACGAGGGTGTTCGGTTGACAGGCGCGAATACAGGGGGGGGGCAACAGGGGCAATTGCCCCCCCCTGAAGCCTGTGTCAGGGGAGGGCAATTGCCTATGTCCTGACGTAGGAAATATGTTCTGACAATAAAAACAGTTGTCAAAAGTCAGTTTTATTTTCGGAAAGTTCGAAAGTGCCCCCCCCCTGAACAAAATTGGTTGGTTTGGTTTAGTTTTGCGTTATTTAATGTTTTTATTCAAAAAATTCTTCTTAGTTGGTAAATTATACACATTGTTTTCTCCGAATACTAAATTTATTAATATTAGTATGTTCTAAGATACTGGAATAAGTTGTGGTTACCTTTAATTGGATAAGCATCAACTTAAAATATTACCTAAGTTATCCACGCATGTATGGTGTATTATCTGTTGGTGATCCTTAATAAATAAATAAATAAAATCCTGGATCCGCGCCTGTCGGTCGACAGTGCACACTCACCGGCAGATGTAGTGGCGGCGGCAGTAGGGCTCCACGGGCACGAGCGCGGAGAAGTGGCCGCGCGTGTAGCCCACCGCCAGCGGGGACTTGGAGCACAGCGCCGGCTCCCACAGCAGCGGCAGGTAGATGCCTGGCGCACACACCACTACTAGTACTCACTAACGTCTTACCCCCTTATTCATAAACGTCTGTCAAACCTATATTAGTTAACTAGCCGCTAAAGTTCGTTTGTCCTTATCTGTCACTTTGACATTGACGTTTGTGAGAATGGAACAAAGAATTTTTAGTTAGCAGGGGTTTGTTAAGTTTTATGAATACGGAGGTTAGAATTAAACCGTCGTCTCCCGCCGAAAAAATACACAATAGCATTCTTTTGTCATGATCCCTGGGATCCCCGGGACCGGTAAACGACGTGTTTGACGATCCATAGATGGTAATGGTAACTTAAGCTTAAAGTAATCTTGCATCTCCCAGACTACTACTAGTACTAACGTCTTAGGATTAAACCGTCGTCTCGCGGCGATAAAATAAACAATAGCATTATTTTGTCATGAACCCTGGGATCCCAGGTACCGGTAAACGACGTGTTTGACGATCCATAGATGGTAAATGGTAACTTAAGCAAGTATCGGCATCTTAATCTTGCATCTCCATTTTTAAGTTGTTGGCATACATACTTGTAAAATATGGATAATTTTTAATGTAATTTGAAAATGTTATATGACTGATCACAATTTAAGTTCCTAAAAATTTATACGACATTGTATACGAGGGCTGCCTTTTAAGTTGTGTCGTTTGTAAACCTCCCGCGATTATTAAAAAAAATCTTTTGAATTTGGAATTCAAAAACAAAAGAATGTTTTTTTGATTGGTCGAATAGTTTTATTGTAGCGTCTGTTCAAAGGGGACAAGGCGGTTGTAAAAATGGAAATATCGAAGGAAAATATGCGTGCGATAATTTTCTACAACTTTCAAAGGGGATTAACTCGACTTCAGTGCTTTGAGGATGTGCGAGTACTTGTTAACTCTCACATTTGCTTGATAGGATTCTTGATAGTAGATTGGAACACGAAAGACGAGTTATTTATATAATCTTGATTTATTTAACTTGATAAGTGTGCACACTTAAGAATAGCGAACGTAAAAGTGGCGTGAATTGACTTATTAGCTAATTACGAAATATTATACAAAGCAAATGTTGATGGTGCAAATGAGTGTCATGACGCACGCGCAATGTACTTGTACAGAGGAGATTACTTCTGTGTTGAGTGATACAGCACCATGTCTTAGGACTATAGAACGTTGGTATTTAGAATTTCAACGTAGGCACTCTAGCATCAGTGACAAGTCACGTGAAGGTCGTTCAAAAACCGCCATGACGCAAGAGAATGTCGACGCCGTGCGGCAGCTAATCATCGAAAACCGTCATGTGACATACCGTGAGATACAAATACAAATTCTTTATTTGCTTGAACACGGTTACAAAGATAGAGGCATCCGTGGGCATTTCAGGGACTACTACCCAATCCTACACGAAAAACTCAGCGTAAAAAAGTTGATCTCTCGTTGGATACCACATTTGCTTAGCGACGACCAAAAAACAGCCCGTGTTAGATGGTGTCGCAAAACTCTGCAGCGATTCAACCGAGGAGAGTCAAAACACGTTTATGATATGGTTAGTGGTGACAAGTCTTGGATATATACAGGGTGTCCCAAGAAGTAGTGATATACTGAAGCTGGGAGGTAGAGGACCTAGAGGGCTATCTGAATCACCCCCATGTATGTTCCGCGATTTTTCGGATTTTCGGAGTTATGACTTTTTTTTTAATTTTTCACCTATCGCCGAGTACGATGTGATTTTTATTTATGGTGACGTGAATTATTGCGGTAGATGCTTGATTTTTTTTGTGTGCTAAGCTGATAGATAGGACAATTCAGTAAGGTAACATTTACAATCGTTAAATCTTTGAATGGAATAAAAAAAAATTAAATGCCAAGAAAGATAAAATTACCCAGTATGTTCACAACTTCAAGGGCCCTTAAAAAAATAAAATCACATTAAAAAATGATGGATAGTAGCAGGGTCGCCGTGTACTATATGTACAAGATGGTGGATGCTCGAGGTAAACTCGATTCAGCCGGTAATAGTGTTCTCTTTATAATATACTACTAATACAGTAACCTTGCCGCCTAAAAGTATGGAGTAGTGTGCGTCAAATCCGGAAGTTCTGATTTTTTGCAGACTTGTTTATGATGTTTGAATAATCCAAGTTTGTGACCTCGAGCGCCGAACGCGACTGCGTCAAAAATCGAAAAACCGATTATAATCCTAAATAACCAGTTGCTGATAGTACCTTCTCAGAAAGATTTTAGAGAATACTAAATTTGCTACAATATGAGACTAGAATTGTCTCTGTAGAATCAATAGTTACCGCAATAAAGCCTATCAAAGTTTATGAAGTTCGAAAAAATGTTAATCTTTGAAGGCTTTATTTCGGAAATTATTGAATCTACAAAGACAATTCTAGTCTCATATTGTAGCAAATTTAGTAGGTACAGTAACAATTTTAGTCTCATATTGTAGCAAATTTAGTAAGTGCAGTAACAATTTTAGTCTCATATTGTAGCAAATTTATTAAGTACAAAAACAATTTTAGTCTCATATTGTAGCAAATTTATTAAGTACAAAAACAATTTTAGTCTCATATTGTAGCAAATTTAGTAAGTACAGAAACAATTTTAGTCTCATATTGTAGCAAATTTAGTAAGTACAGTAACAATTTTAGTCTCATATTGTAGCAAATTTAGTAAGTACAGAAACAATTTTAGTCTCATATTGTAGCAAATTTAGTAAGTACAGAAACAATTTTAGTCTCATATTGTAACAAATTTAGTAACTACAGAAACAATTTAGTCTCATATTGTCGCAAATTTAGTCTACTTTAAAAACGCCATAAGAAGATACTATCAAAAACTATTGCTTAAGGGTAATCATTGTTTTTTTCGTATTTTATCAAAATGTTTGAAAAATCTAATAAACTGGTTATAATCATAAAGAATTCCTTTTTAATATTATCTTTTCAGGGTGTTTTAAAGTAGATTAAATTTGGTACAATATGAGACTAGAATTGTCTCTGTAGACCGAACAGCTTCCGAGATAAAGTCTATCAAAATTTGGCATTTTATTCAAGTAAGTTTACTTTAAAAACGTTCTAAGAAGATAAACTCAAAATATTCTTTATTCGAATAGGCTTAGCACCAAACACTTTTGAATCTGGTACTATCAGCAACTAGTTCTTTAGGGTTATAATCGGTTTTTCGATTTTTGACAAAGTTGCGATCGGCCCTCGAGGTCACAAACTTAGATTATTCATTGGACCAATATCATAAACAAGTCTGCAAAAAATCAGAACTACCGGATTGACGCAAGCTGGGACTGTATAGAGTTAGTGGATTATACGATGTATACATTGATACGAGCAATATGCGTTCTAAATGAGTGGATGATACTGCTCGGAGCCGGGACGAGGGGAAGTCGAGGGACGAGGGGGGAGATACGTTACAGGTTTAGAAGTGTGTAATTAGACGGGCGAGTCACGACTCACCCTGGTAGTTGGCGTAGCCGAGCGCCTCGCCGCGGAAGGAGCGCACCACGTCCACGCCGTAGACGAGGATGGGGCGGCGCGCCACGTGCGCCAGCGCGAACACGTGCAGCTGGTGCAGCGCCGCGCCCGGCCGCGCCGCCGCCGCCAGCAGCCGCGCCCACTCGGCGCGCAGCTGCGCCTCCTCGGGCGCGTACTGCAGGCGCCCGGCCGCGCAGCGCTCCCACGCCGCCCAGCGCTCGTAGAAGCGCTCGCCGGCCGCGGCCGCGCGCAGCGACTCCGCCAGCGCCGCCCGCAGCGCGCCGCGCCGGTCGAACACGCCGTACAGGCACTGCGACACGGCGTCCGGCAGGCAGTCGCCCGCCGACCGGTTCCACAGCGCGTGCAGCCGCGACCCTGCGGGGACACGAACACGTGCGGTTAGCGACACGTCCGGCAGCTCCGAGGACGGCAACGGCTCGGTTAGTTTACAAACTCAAACTATTCTTTATTCAAATAGGCCTAGCAACAAGCACTTTTGAATCATCAGTTATATATTACATAAATTGAATCTAATTATTCAGAGCAATTTATTAATGCATATGAAATTTTAAAAAAGACATGAATTACTATAATGTATGTCAAAAGAGAGTATAATAAATTCACAAAAAGAACGTCAATATGTAAAATAAAAACATACAAAATTGTATAATCTAGACAGTTTCTAGAATAAAATCTGAATGTCAAGAGGAAAATTTAACGTCAACATCTAATGTCATAGTTATGAAAATACTTCGCTTATTATAATAATATAATTAATTACGGTCTTATCTTATGGGAATCAGCTGCAGATATCGAAACTGTATTTATATTGCAAAAAAAGGGCTATACGAGCAATTTATAACTTGGGGTTGCGTGAGTCATTGAGAGAAATCTTTAAGGAAATAGATATCCTAACCGTGCCGTCGCTGTACATATTTGAAATAATCATGTATGTTAGGAAAAATTTATACAATTTCCCAACGAATACTGATAAGTTAATGACTACAAGGAACACTGGGAAACTCAAAATAACTTTTTATAGACTAGTGAAGGCGAAAAAGTCGTTTTTGGGAAATTGTATAAAATTCTACAATAAAATTCCAAGACACATTACTGAACTTACGGATTCTATAAGTCTGTCGTAAAACAGACACTTATTTCAAAAGCATAATATAAGATAAACGATTATATCATGGATAGGGATGTTTGGCAGTTATAGCACAAGTAATCTAACACAGAAATATTTTGTCCTTAATATTAAAAAATATGTATGTATGTTTGTATTGTAGCATTTGAATTCTGTAGTATTATAATACTGTTATTTTATATACATTGTATATTGTTTTGAAAAAAATGACACCTCGCCGAGTTTCTTACGTCGGTTCTTCTCGAGGCAGAGATTTATTTTATAAACCGGTGGTAAGTTTCCTTATTGAAAAGTTTTAGTACACTGTGTAAGTTTGTCTATCTCATTCTCCCACTATACACTCAATCCCTCAAAGGTTAGCTGGAAGAGATCCCTCATAGGGATAAGTTCGCCTTTGTACTCTAATCTTATGTGACATGTATATTGTTTTAACCTGTTATTGTGTACAATAAAGTGCTTATATACATACATACATACATAATTTTTGTGACATTCATAAGTGCATGTAATATGCCTAAATTGAAGAATAAATGATTTCATTTCATTTCACAGCCGCTCGTGGAGTCCTGGAGCCGCTCTTACCGAGTCGCTCGCACAGCTCGAGGCTCCAGTTGATGAGCGGCGGCTCCGCCTCCAGGGTCTGCTGCGCTTCACGGTCCAGCAGCTCCGAGAACAACTGCTCCTGGATCGCTACTGGCAGCTCTTCGATCTCTGCACACAATAATCACATTATCAAAATACATAATACCTCCTATTCTTAGACGTGAACAAAATGATGCAAGCGTCCCTTTCGAGTGGCAGTCGCAAACAATAAAGATTATTGCAATAAAAATTATTATTATTTGTATCTCTCCTTTGGGATATCACGGCACAATGTCCGGTCCTTTTGGAAGGCGTTCATGGGGATACGGATCCAACACGAAGAGGCCCCTTTGAGATACGATAATGTATTGGGATGTGTACACCTAGCGGATACTATCTCTGCCATGCACTATTGAGGAGATACAGCCAGAGACAGCACCCGCTACGTGCAAGAGCTATTGCGAAAAGAAGGGAAACTACACCGGTTTTATGGGAAGGAACTTGAGGGACTGGCTGCTGGGATATTGATGAGACAACGGGACGCCTGCCATATAAAATGTCTCATCACTGTACTTGAGGCAGACGGTGACTCGCCGCTCACTAATTGGGCCGCCCTATTAGAAGCTACCTTATTATTATTATTAAACGTCCTGTGCTCACATGATTTCAAACAACAACTGAAAGTGACAGCCGGCTTTCGGCACTAAGCCGGTGAGCAAGGTCCGTTTAGCATGTAAATACTATCTGCAATATCACAGCGTTTACACAAAGGAATAAGGTGGTATTTCTTGCAGATGTCATTATCGAATACATTAAAAAGCAGAGGTCCGAGCAACGATCCCTGAGGAATTCCACTAGGAACAGTCACCCAGCCAGATATATAATTATTAACGACAACATCTTTGCGATATATTGTCAATGTAGGACAAAAACCACATCGGGCTTTAGAAAGGTGCCGTAAGACAAATCGTTTCAAAGTAATAGATGGGTCAATCAACTTTATCTTGTTGTTATTCTGTCCCGTTAGCGAGGAAACAACAGTAACCGAGTTTCTTAGAAAAATGTTTATAGTATGGACTTCAAGCATGCTCAAGAGATGACCCATGTCGGAATAGATTTATGCTCATCGCTAAAACTCATGTTTGATAGATTTAAACCCTATAAAATCACGGTTTTAAGGAGTGACTCAGGAAACGTAACCATGGTAACTAGTAACAAAGAATGGTTGATCCACCCAGATAGTCTAGCCTAGATCTCTGATGGGATGATGAGCCGACCTGCGGGCAGCGCGAAGGTGCAGACCTCGTTGAGGTAGCGGCACGGGAAGGCGCCCTTCTTGTAGCGCACGCAGCCCGCCACGTGCCGCCGGATCGCGGCCGCCACGTCCGGCGCTGCAACCACACACACAACCGACCCACATTACACGTCTCAAGAGTCGAGAGTAGGAAGCCCCTATACCCTGTTTTATAACATTAAAAAACAGTTAAACAATTTCTATCGCAGAATAATAAATACCCTGGTATAAGTTCTTTCGAAACAAAACACAAACGTACGCGTGTTTAGTCTCAATGTGTATTTGTTGCCAGTTGTTTGTGACATGAAAGCTATTGTACATACTCAGTATCATCATCATCATCATCATTTCAGCCGAAAGACGTCCACTGCTGAACATAGGCCTCCCCCAAGGCTCGCCATTTAGACCGGTCCTGTGCCGTTCGTTTCCACCGGATTCCCGCGACCTTCACCAGGTCATCACTCCGCCTTGTCGGGGATCTATCTCATTAGATCCATTCAGTAGATCCACTGTGTATCTAATGAGATTTTTTTTTACCGCTAGATACATTGCAATTCATAATGGATCTATTGGGATGTTTTCTTTCATTAGATACATTTTAGCCGGGGGCTGTGAGGAATGGATCTAGTGAGAGTTTATTTCTCATTAGATTATATAAAATAGATCAGATGAGAAATTATCCTCTCTAGATACATTTACTGACCAAGCGTGGATCTTATGAGAATTTATTATCATTAGATCAATGACAATGGATCTTACGAGATTTTTATTTCCAATAGATCTATTTTCCCAGATCCATTAAATATTTAATGACAATTTTACTGCTAAATATCAGATCATATTTCGTACATAAGTTTATTTTAAAACCGAGAGGGTCGTACATAAGTTTTTTTTTGGAATAATCCCAGCCGAGGTTTGAACCCATGGGTGTGTAAAAAATGTGGGGTATAAAAATAAATTATATATTTGCATTCAGTATAATAACACTTTATATTATTGCAAACTATTTAGTCACTTATTTTATATAATAAACGTTTTGTATATGTAATTTTCAAATATTTATTATAACCATAATATGGTATAATTTTCTGTAATATACAAGTTATATAACATAAAAATGATCGGTTCATAGTATACGGCTCGGTTGACACCCGTTGAATAAATAAGTTAATATTGATTAAGGAGCGCATACAGAAGTTAACATTTTTTTAAGAAGCGAAAAGAGGAAAATAACTTAATAATATGTATACCCCTTGACTGGATTATTATTTTAGTAGAAAATATCCCACGGTAAATTTGAATGGTACTTTTAGTAGACATAATGTTACTTGCAGTTAAGAAAAAAATACATATCCTATTTACAGTAGGTCTACTCTAATCGACTTTTATATTCAATATTTGAAATCCAAGGATTTCTAATACTGAATATAAAAGTCGTTGATTAATTAGGTACTCTAAATCCGGCCATTATACTAGCTAGGATTAAAAAGAAGTGTATTATTCTTTATTGTATATTATTTAAACAGAAGTAATCAAAAGGCAAGGACATGATTTGTGTCCGTCGCTCGGGCTCGTTTCCTTGTGAGCCGATCAAATAAATACCGAAAAAACTTATTATAATTAATTGAAATTATGAAGCATTCGACCAAATTCATATAAAGCTTGTAATTCCTATGCTGTCCCTATGTGCTAGAGATTTTCTATAAATCTTATTATAGAATTGTAGATCTAGGATCTAGTTTCTCATTACAGGATCTAGTAAGAGTTTATTCTTACTAGATCTTTTTTGTGACATACATGATGGATCTAGTGACAGTGTTTTTCTCATTGGATCTATTGGATTACAATTTATCAGGGATCTAGTGAGAGTTATTTGTCATTAGATCTATTATTTCTGAAGACTGTGGATCTAGTAAGCATTTATTCCCACTAGATCTATTTCCCGAGATACATTATAGATCTAGTGAGAGTTATTTCTCATTAGATCTATTACTTCTGAAGACTGTGGATCTAGTAAGCATTTATTCCCACTAGATCTATTTCCCGAGATACATTATAGATCTAGTGAGAGTTATTTCTCATTAGATCTATTATTTCAGAAGACTGTGGATCTAGCAAGCATTTATTCCCACTAGATCTGTTTCCCGAGATACATTATAGATCTAGTGACAATTTATTTCTCATTAGATCCATTCCTATTATTAATATAGGATCTGTGAAGAAGTATTTCTCATAAGATCTATTCTACTCGATTGTTCAATTTATTCTTCCTAAATTCCAAATAAATGGAAACGCCTTAATTTCAGTAGGTGAAATCTGTGATTTTATAATTTTCTCGATCGAGTACCTACGGGAGGTCCTTTTTTTACAGTGTACATTTATACTGTAGGTAAGAATCATAAATGAAACAGCAAAGTAGAGAGTACGAAGTGATCAAACTTCATTACATTTTATCTTTTATGCAATATAAAATTGAGTTAAAATAATTTTAGAGAAAAAATATTAATAAAAAAAGTGTAGGTATTTGGGTAGGTTTGCATATATTTTAATATAAACTGTAGGTACATCGACTGTTTAGTTTGATTGAGGAATTAATGTCTATACATGCAATCTTTCTCATTTATTTATTATTTTATTTATTAATTTAGTAGAATTAAATTAGGAATAAAATAAAAAATAAAAACAAAAAAAATATTAATACAATGATAAATAATAACAATTTTTTGTTAACTTCTCACTAGATCCATTCTAGATTTCAATCTAATGAGAAATAAACTCTCACTAGATCCATTCCTCACAGACCCCGGCTAAAATGTATCTAATGAAAAAAAACATCCCAATAGATCCATTATGAATTGCAATGTATCTAGCGGTAAAAAAGAATCTCATTAGATACACAGTGGATCTACTGAATGGATCTAATGAGATAGATCCCTTGTCGGAGGCCTACCGACAGCTCGTCTTCCGGTGCGTGGACGCCACTCAAGCAGTTTCTGGCCCCATCGACCGTCAGTCCTGCGAGCAATGTGCCCTGCCCACTGCCACTTAAGTCTCGCAATTTTGAAGGCTATGTCGGTGACCCCAGTTCTGCTACGGATAGCTTCATACTCAGTATATTGTTATGTAATATGTACTTTAGGATAGGTTTCGCTCATTTTTATAATCAAGCTATGCATGCATGGTTTAGGTTTCACATGTAATAAATGTCATCAGTTTTGCGTGTCATTTAAATAAATGAAATAAATAAATCAGCGGTAACCCTAAATGTATAAAATAGGCATAAACCCTGCCTCTCTCCCCACCATCGTGATATATTGGATGGCGACCCTGCCAGGAGGGAGGCCGTGCTTACCTATGTACGAGGGCGAGCGCTTGAGCCCCGGCCCGCCGCCCGAGATGCGCGACAACAACGTTGCCAGGATGTCTTCTCTTTGAAACCTGCGTAATAAACACACACCTTCATTAACCAACCAGGTTTCGCCGGAAGATCAGCGCCAGCTCCCTGAGTCGGCATTACGCTGAGGCGAAACCTTTTTGTGACGATTCCATGTTCTTTTAATTACATTTATTTATCTATATTTTATGTTTGTATCGTCACGAATAAATGTTTTTCTTTCTTCTTTCTTTCTTCTTTCAAACACTCGTTGTAGTTCTATATAGAGATGTGTAACTCACGAAGGAGTGATTCAAATGAACTGCATCTTTTCGTATAATTCACTCGCTCACTCGATCACTGAAGAACGAAACAACTCACTATATCCGTAACAATCACCAATTCCCAACACAACTGAGGGGCTACCGCGAACTGAAAACGAACGAAGTTCGAATATCTCCCTCTCTATCGCACTTGCATATTCATGTGACAGAGAGGGAGATATTCGAACTTCGTTCGTTTTTGGTTCGCGGTAGCCCCTCTGAGCCCGTGAGCCGAACTGACTGGTGTGATGTGAGTGTCTGAGCAGGTTGCGCTCTTCGCACTCACGAATCGAACGTATAAGCCAGTCTCACGCATGCACGTTTACGTACGATAGAAAAAGTAACCAATGTGTGAGTCGCTCCTTTCCACTCCTTTCGCTCAGTTAAACTTGTGTGAGTGATTCATTTCTACGTTCCATTTCACAAAATTTAGCATAATAATATAAAGTATCGGCATAATTTTGCACAATTAAATGGCTCTGAATTTAACAAAATATCAATATTGAAGTAAATATTAATAATATATGAAGGAAAATGTGTGATATGTTTCATAAAGCAGTTAGAGGTAACCTTCAATGAGTTCAATGACATTATCTTTCGTATGTCGCGATTTAAAGAGTTGTTACGAGCTACAGATTCACTGAGCGAAATAAGCGAAAAGAGTGATGTATATCATTGTGACATAAAGATATGAATCGCTCCTTTCACTTCAGTGACACGTTTTGCGCATCTCTAGTTCTATACACGTGTCAGCACAGTAAAACCTCATAATAGTCTAGTAGCCTTGCCGCCTAAAACTAAAGCCTAATACTCTGCGTCAAATCTGGTAGTTCCGAGTTTTTTGCAGACTTCTTTTTGCGAAGTTCGAAAACAAATTAATTATAACGGCACCTACAATTTATTTAGTCAATGATTGTTACATAGTAATATAGGAAACTTTAGGCCTAATCTGCGTCCATTTTTTGTATGAATTCTTCGTACATGGCTGTTTGTTTTCTAAATAAACTAAAAAAATAAAAAATAAAATATGAACTTTGAAACAGTTTTATCCAGGAAACTATTGGGTCTACAGAGACAATTTTAGTCTCATATTGTAGCAAAAATAGTCTACTTTAAAAACGCACTGAAAATATAATATTAAGTAGTAATTCTTTAGAGTTATAGTTATAAAAACTCCTTTAAGGTTATAAACAGTTTTTGCGATTTTAGATAAAAGTTGGCGCTCGAGATCACAAACTTGGATTAATCATTGGGCAAACATTATAAACAAGTCTGCAAAAAAAAAACAGTGCTACCGAATTGGAAGCAAGCTCTGACGTATGACATTTCTGGAGTCTAGGTCGAGTTTTCAGTTGGTAATACAGGAAAGACCGTAGGTATATAGTTCGCACTAGGTCCCCCGCGCCGGCGCCGGGTCTCACCTGATAGCCAGGTGCACTAGCGTGTGCCCCGCGTCGAAGGCGGAGGCGCGGTCCAGCAGCGCGGCCTCGTGCGGCGCCAGCGCGCGCGCCGGGTCCCCGCCGGCCGCCAGGTAGGCCTCCACGCGCCCCACGTCGCCCTCCACCACCCCTGCGCACACATCCACACTATTACTACAGTCCGCCCGCCGATCTCACGCTGAATACCCATAAAGATAAGCGAATTAGTTAATCTTTTTTTTTTGAACCTGACTGACTGTGGCTTTATAGGCCGGACCCAATAAAGCAATAGGAGTGTGCGGTTGGAGAGTAGCCTGGGGAAAATCCAGGGGAAAACCTCCGGCATGACCAATTGACCACGCGTGTGGTTTGGAACACTGGAATACTCTAAGAGTTTGCGCTCCAGTGAGATTGGTTGGGCGGTTTCAACCGAATCTGAGGTGAGTGGAATCGAGCTACTGTGTGAGTGGAATCGAGCTACTGGAATTAGTTAATCGTATTTGGCAATACATATACAGTTTCTACACGTCTTCTAGCGAAACTATACATTGTACATACCCGTTTATTTATTTCTCCTCGTTTATTTTTTTCTGTTTTGTCGTTTACCACTGAGACATACTTACGTAAATTAAATAGTATCAATCTAATAAGTAGGCTTGGGACTCTCGGATGCTCGATATGGTTCTAGAATCCCCGGAGTCAAATAATTCAAATAAGTTGATATATCTATTTGAATATATCGCTTTGAAAATCTACTCATCGCCATCTTTCATGTGTTGTATTGATGTGATATAAAATTTATATGTGTAAGTAAACATTATGTTCAAATAGTAGCCCCCTCAAATTGCTGTGCCCGCGCAGGGCGTCACATGTGTCTATACTCATATTGTAATTCCACCTGCTCATGTATAAATGTGATATGCAATAAACGTTTGATATTTGATATTTGAGTCGCCATTATGTTAAATTTTTTTTTTCGAAGTCAAAGTCAAAGTAGATAAGTACACTTGTTTTTTTATATGAATGTTTCTACTTTTTAGAGTTCCCTAGCCAAAATGGCGAAAACGGAACCCGGATGTCTGTCATTCTATCCGTCCATCCGTCGTTCATGGGGCTACTGCGGCGGCCGTGGTACTGCACTAGTGCAGTGTGCCTGGAGTGGGCGGCGAGCGCGCGACACGCGACACTCTCCTCACTGTCGCTGTCGCTGTGGTGGCGGAGGGGGGGGGTAGCGAGCAGCGGACAGTGGCCTCGTCAGACACCGCTCCTCTTATCATTTAAGTTTAACCAATAATATACTTATTTAACTTGTTATTCTAACAATCTATAAATTCAAATAGGGATGTTGACACTAAATAAGAAAATCGACTACTTCAAATTTTATCATCCTTTTAGGATCAAATTCTCAACCAAACAGCGAAAAAAGTAACTCAAAAGAATAAGTAATTACATAATTACAAGTCTTCAAAGTTTTAAGTGGGGGCATGTTCTGTCCCTTTTTCGCAAAACGCACCTCTGTATTGAACGATCTTCATTTACTATGGCGCTTTAGATCAGTGACATCACTGATTTGTAGCGCTTTCTCACTCTTATTAACAACATTCTAGCGGTTGTAGCTTCGTTATTTTTTGAGATAATTTAATGGGATTTTCACCATTTGGCATAGTTTTATCTCTTCTTTCTTTTGGATAATAATTTGGATACTAATACATTTAGAGTCAACATCCCTATAGTCTCAAATTTATGCATTTCAGTTGATTTATTTATTAATTAAGAGTTCCAAACATTTCAAAAAGGTAAAACGGTGATAGTTATTCCCGACTAGACTCACCTATGCAAGCCTGCAGCCACAGCCAGTCCGGGTTGTTCCGGCGCTTGGCGTCGTTCGACGACGCGTTCTGCCCGGTGCAGATGTCGTTGATCCCTGGAACACGGCACGCTATCAACCAGGACAGAATTCATTTCAGACACAGACTAAGTGACCGACTCTACAAATAAACGTAACTTTCACTGGCAGACCTCAGAAACGACTGTGGCGACCTACCTATAGCGACAGTCAGTCAGTGTCCGGCTGAGAAAAATTAGGCATTGCCGGCTAGTCGGGTTCCTAGTAGTGGAGGTGTAAAAGTTGAATAATATCCCGGTTCCTGGCTCTCGGCGGACCCTGACCTTGCGGCTTGGACCGGGGCTCGGGCGGATGACCTTGCGACTAATACCCGGTCCCTGGCGGATACTGACCTTGCGGCTAATATCCAGTTTCATGGCGGGTACTGACCTTGCGACTAATATCCAGATTCCTGGCGGATACTCACCTTGCGGCTAATATCCAGGTTCATGGCGGGTACTGACCTGGCGGCCAATATCCAGGTTCACGGCGGGTACTGACCTTGCGGCTTGGGCCAGGTTCCTGGCGAGTACTGACCTTGCGGCCAATATCCAGGTTCACGGCGGGTACTGACCTGGCGGCCAATATCCAGGTTCATGGCGGGTACTGACCTGGCGGCCAATATCCAGGTTCCTGGCGGGTACTGACCTTGCGGCCAATATCCAGATTCCTGGCGGGTACTGACCTTGCGGCCAATATCCAGATTCCTGGCGGGTACTGACCTTGCGGCTAATATCCAGGGTCATGGCGGGTACTGACCTTGCGGCTTGGGCCAGGTTCCTGGCGGGTACTGACCTGGCGGCTTGGGCCAGGTTCGTGGCGGGTACTGACCGTGCGGCCTGGGCCAGGTTCATGGCGGGTACTGACCTGGCGGCCAATATCCAGGTTCCTGGCGGGTACTGACCTTGCGGCCAATATCCAGATTCCTGGCGGGTACTGACCTTGCGGCTAATATCCAGGGTCATGGCGGGTACTGACCTTGCGGCTTGGGCCAGGTTCCTGGCGGGTACTGACCTGGCGGCTTGGGCCAGGTTCCTGGCGGGTACTGACCTGGCGGCTTGGGCCAGGTTCCTGGCGGGTACTGACCTTGCGGCCTGGGCCAGGTTTATGGCGGGTACTGACCTGGCGGCCAATATCCAGGTTCCTGGCGGGTACTGACCTGGCGGCCAATATCCAGGTTCCTGGCGGGTACTGACCTTGCGGCCAATATCCAGATTCCTGGCGGGTACTGACCTTGCGGCTAATATCCAGGGTCATGGCGGGTACTGACCTTGCGGCTTGGGCCAGGTTCCTGGCGGGTACTGACCTGGCGGCTTGGGCCAGGTTCCTGGCGGGTACTGACCTGGCGGCTTGGGCCAGGTTCCTGGCGGGTACTGACCTGGCGGCTTGGGCCAGGTTCCTGGCGGGTACTGACCTGGCGGCTTGGGCCAGGTTCCTGGCGGGTACTGACCTGGCCTGGGCCGGGGCTCGGGCGGCGGCGCGGCGGCGGCCCCGCACATGGCGCACTTCAGCGAGCGCGGCCAGTTCTCGTACGTGCACGTCTGCGCAACCACAACACGACACCGTTCATACACTACACTACACCACACCACACCACACACTTATATCAACAAGTCTAGTTCTTTCAAAATATTATTATGACTTCCAATTGTTGAAAGAGTATGTCATGTACCACACAGTCAAAGGCTTTTGACATGTCCAGTAAAAGAGAAACGCAAGATTTCTTTTCATTTATATTGTCCCAAATTTGTTTAAATATCTTAAATATAGCTAATGATGTGGATTTTCCTTTTGGACTCCAAATTGAAAAGGGCTTAGCCCGGGTTTTATAAAGATGCGTTAGACCAAATGTCAGATCAAATTTCAGTAACTCAGTACATTTTCTGACATAACAAACCGACATAAATTCTAACGTATCTTTATAAAACCGAGCCTTAGAATATTATTTTTACTTAAAAACTCAGTTAACCTATAGTAAAGAACCTTTCAATGATTTTAGAAAAGCTTGATAATAAAGGCCATGGGTCTAAAATTTTCCATGTCAGTTCTCGGTCCCTTTTTATATAGAGGATTTATCAGAGCTGTTTTTAATTGCTCGGAGAGTATACCAGTCTCTAGCGTAAGATTAATAATGTATACATGAGTTTCAGCAATTTGATCAATCCAGATAGATCAACACAAAAGACGAAAATGAGAGGCAAGTACATAGCTAACGAGCACCGAAAACGCTACATACTGATTCACACGCGGCCGTGACGTCACACCTGCGTGGCCTCGTACTACCGTTGTATGGAAAAAGAGAAATTTGCCATTTTTGTCGTGAAATACTGCTTTTATGTACACAGTTGCCACACAATTTCTTTTTATTGGAACATGAGAATTCTGTTGGTAACTTTCAATTTACATTTGGCCAATAAACAAAAAGCTTTTTCATATCTTTTTATGATTTTAATTAATTTATGTAACTTACTATTAATTGTGATATTTTGATAGTTTTCTTTATATTACTTGTAGCCGCACTATGTTATAAATAGTAACACGAGTCATCGTCTCGAGCTTCGTATCAGTTAAACTCCGTGTAAACGGCCTGTTCATGCTTGCTAGGACATAGTGACTACGTTAATACTAGTGTCTTTTTATAGGGGATTGACGAGAGACATCATCCTGTTGTGGATTCGTTTTTATTATCAGTGACTTAGAGACTACATCTCTAACAATATTAAATTAATCTTAATTTTGACGCTCAGAGACCATATACTTCTCTGGGATATTATATTAAAGTCATTATACTCCTTGTTTAATCTTGAGACCTTATACATCTCTAACTTTACTGATGTTGTAATATTTGTAATAGATAACTTTGCAAGTTTATCTTCACTATATGACATTAATTTTGTTATAATTGTAAACTCGAAATTATTATTTCTTCTTGAACTGTAAATTAATATTTTGACATGAAAAATGTATTACTTATTATAGTTAGACTTTCTTAAATTGTAAATTAATATTTTGACATGTAAAAGTGCCCTTGTGGCCTATTTGCAGAATAAATGTTTGATTTTGATTTTAATTTTTGACTGGTGCCGCCCAGCCTACAATTGCCTCGATCCGGGCCTCGACAATAATGTACCTATTACTAATTTCTGTGTTTCTTTTCATTTGTTGTTTTTATTTTATTTTTATTTTATCTCTACAGTGAAGTGGTAGTAGACGAGTGGACTGACCGGGCAGGGCCACTTGGCCTGGCAGGAGGCTCCGGCGCCGCCGGGCTGCACCGGCGACGCGATCCGCAGCGGCTTCAGGCGCTCCGCCACCGCCTCCACCTCTGCAACAAACACACGCTCACGCCCGACTCTCGAGGGGGTCCGCACTACGCAGGGCACACATACATATTGTAATGTAGGGCTAAATACAATTAAAGTCTCCATTCGTGGTTCACAGTTCTATTCCGAATCAAACATGACAAACGACAGACAATTAAATTTTGCCAGCCAAGTAGGTTAAAACATAAAATAGGTTCGCATACGCCACACATACAAAGCCAGTTAATCATTTAAGAAAAAAAACTGACTAAATATTAACATATTGCTGTAAATGGTGGGTAACACAGTGGTGAAAACCGTTTTTTCATACAAATGGTGAGACATCTAAGGACCACTTCATTCGATTTATGGATATTAGCTGTGGTTCGTAAATTACCAAAACTATCGGAAGTGATACTGCAATTAAACCTCTTTCTAAATAACAACATGAAAATATGAAATGAGGGCCAAGTATTCCAAAATCTGCATTAAAAAAAAAGTGTCTGAAAATTATATATATGAAAAAGTAGAATGGCCCGGGTAAAAAGCCTCTCGTTTTTATCGCGGATGTCTGCCTCCCTAAAGCGCTGTAAAAGGGAACTGGTCGAGAAATTTGGATGCCGAGCGTGGTTGCTCCGGTAGCTCAGTGCCAATCAGGGATGTAACAGAGCTCCGGTTCCGGTCCCGTTAAGTCGAAAGTTCCGATTGGTTTTAAACATCCGCTTCTGTTCCGGTTCCGTTATTTTTAAAACGGATGTTATATCGGATGTCAAAGCAGCGCAGCGGGGGGAAATAAGCGGCGTACATCAAAAACACACAGGTGTATAATTTTTATTTAGAAATAGACTTAGCTTAGACCTGCCCTGCCCTTAACATCTTATCCATCAATCACTCGGGCTCCGCATCCGGTTACGCATCCGTTTTCATGTCCGGCTCCGATTCCGGTTCTGGTTCCGATATACCGAATTTAAAACATCTGGTTCCGCTTCCGGTTCCGATAAAACCACATCTGTTACATCCCTGGTGCCAATGTCGCAGGTTCGAATCCTGCTTGGAGTCGGTATTCCTTAATTGAAAATTTTGAAATGAAAACCAGTTGTAGTGTATAGTACGCACCCGCGCCCGCGCCCGCTCCCGTGTCCGCGCCCGCGCCCGCGCCCGCGTCCGTGTCGGCGTCGGCGTCGCGGGCGGGCAGCGCGCGCGCGCCGTCCTGCAACCGCAGCGCTTCCGCGCCCGGCGGCGGCGGCGGCTTGGGCGTGCGGCACATCGTACACTGCCGGGACACATCGACATCATTACCACATTACATTACTAAGGAGTATGTGGCTAGCACAATGAAACACGGCAGTTACGACGGCGGTCCGTTTACTACTATCTTAGGTGTGCGCGGGCAGCGACAGTGGCCCGCGCTGTATGCATATACAACAATTACTCATCTAGGAACATCTAGGAACTACAGTATAGGGTTCCAACGAGTCTACCTATACATTTCTGAAGGATCGGCCCCGAGCATGTGGTACCTTTGGAGTTGCCCGCGTTCTATAACCTATATATAGCTTACCATCAGGCGAGCCGTACACTTGTTCGCCCCCGACGTGGTATATAAAACTCACCTAGGGCGGTAAAACAATGTCTCAGGTCGTAAGAGAAGGCACAAGGACGATGAATATGCGATCTGTGGCTTTCTTTATTACCGCTCATGGTAAGTACATTATTTTATGTCTAACCCTGGCCAGGAAGTTGAAAAACCCGCAGATTACCGTTTTATGGCCAGGTGTGACGCAAAACCAATGACTAGCCGTTTTATTGAGGTTACCAGTTAGACATTACGTATGTATGTAAGCACTTCATTGTACACAATAACAAGTTGAAACAATATACATGTCACATAATATTATAGTACAAAGGCGAACTTATCCCTCTGAGTAATCTCTTCGAGATAACCTTTAAGGGAATAGTAATTTATCACTTTGTGGATCAGGTCAATGGTAGTATTATATTGTTTTATAGTTAGTTATTTGAATGTAGGCAGGCACGTATCCAGACTTTTGGTTCGGGGGGGGGGACAAACATTGAAACAACCATGTGAACTGTGTAAAAATCGCTGTAATCACTACTGGCTAAAAACGTTTTCGGGGGGGGGATAAATCATAACTATTCCCCCCTCTGGATACGTGCCTGAATGTAGGCATAGTACCTTCCTGGAGAGCGGGAAGTTCTCATAGGTGCAGGCCTCGCAGTGCCACTTGCCGCCGCCGCCGCCGCCGCCGCCGCCGCCGCCGCCGCCGCCCGCCGCGCCGCAGCCGCCCGCCGCCAGCTGCGAACACAACAATCCACGCTGAGACATACTCTAAGAAAACGAGCTCTGACAACCCGGATCGTGCACCAGCGACGTCGCTGTCGACGGCACACTCACTAGGCTAAAGTGGTCGTCAAAATGTCCGAGAATTAGTCTCCACACTGGCCCAGCGCGGGATGAGGACTTCATATGCACATTACATGCTACATATTGCCTTTGTTTACATATTAGTAAAAAAACTTATTTTGTAGAATTATAAAACAAAATAATCATGTAGTTTCTCTTACAAGTGTCAACAATGTTTCTAGAATAAGTAGTAGAAGTTTTCACAACTGTGAACTAGATTTGGAGCTCTCAGACAGAGCTAAGATGAGATTTGTGCAAATAAACATGCACCTTAAGTACATACACTAACATGATTATTAATCACAGAAAAAATAAACAATAAATCAATTAAGTGCTACAATATGAGCCCCATGTATTGTGGCAGAGAATGGGCGCTGGCTCAGCATAATGATGCGGCAGGTAGTCACATCGCTGATATTCTGCCAGGACCCTACAAAAATAATTAAATCACACACATACACACACAGTGTTGCGTGCACACACACTCACACACTGTGTACATGTGAGTGAGTGTGTGTGTGTGCATTTTATATTGTAAGTAAAACAATGAGAGTGTGTGGTTATGTTAGTGGTCCAAAAAGGCCTATTTTGCGGAGATAGTAGGGGGATTGCGGTAGTCAAGGATTCTGTTTTTGTATTTCTAACTTATTTCCCTCACTGTGTCCACAAAGCAATAACAAGCTATGAAAGAATAATCATGTCTCAACAATAATAAGACAAGATTTGCCCCATTCAATGCTGTTACACCCCTTTCATTAAAGTTATGTTCACATATTTTGTCACTGAATGTGTAGATATTTTCTATGTGAACTGTCTGAATTAAATAGTAACTCGTTTGTAGTATACAAAGCTAATGACAGTTCATTTTTATAATAATGCAAAACATTTATTATTGTTACTGTGGTAATCCCACAAGGTATATAAAAAATGACCTCTGTATCACCCACACCTAAGATAGGTTGTTGTTGTTATGACTACTTAATGCCTGGTCAAAGTTATTCAATAATAGACTTTACTGCTTTAACAATAGGTTACCAATTAATTGGGTGTGTTCTTATTATGTTTCATTAATATTTTTTTAAACAAGAAATTATAAGGAGTGTTTTAAAAATGCAGTGAGTGTAAAATGTAACTGTACTGCCAAACTCAAAATTAAAAGTATACTAATTTTGAGTTTGGCAGTACAGTTATTTTTACATTCACTGCATTTTTAAAACACTCCTTATAATTTCTAGTTTAGAAAAATAATAATGAAACATAATAGGAACATTATTCAATGAACTCTGTTCAAAATTTTAGAGAATAAAACTAGATCATTATACACTTTGTAATGTTTCTCAGATGTCGTCAGTTGACAATCAAAACTCATTAAGTAACAAATAATAAAAATAAAATTTAGCTTGTATCTCAACATCGTTTCAGTACTGAGATACGAGGTTTCGAAGAGTAGTAACAAATTTGATAGTGAGTTTTGGTTGTCAACAGACGATATCTGAGAAACATTACAAAGACGATATGTTCTTGAAAGTTAGGCCCTTATTTGAATATACCATACCAGTACCACATGGTACTTTAATGCAATTGAAATTGCCATTTTCTATAGAGAATAGCAATAACAATGCTTCAACTATGATGAACTTCAGATGTTAATTTTTTTTTTCACTTTCACTTTATTTTGGCACAAACAGTCATTACAAAGATTTACATTTTGTGAATAACATTACATAGTATGTAGACAAAACAGTTCCGAATGATTTAGTAGATTATATTACTTTTAATTGTTGGAACGGACCCGAGGTAAATAAAAAATAAATAAATAAAAGAATATACATTTCGGTGGAATTGTAGACCGGATGTGATATCTAGCATATATGATTGATGGCATATACACACTTATCACTGTAGATGTACAGTTCCATCCCATCTTAGTTTAGTTAATCATCTCATTACATATACACAAAAGAGAAAGGTTGTGCTAATAAACTGTATTCAGTAGTGCAGGAGTTTGCAAGTATGAAATTTGTAAATCAATATGTCAAGCACTTAAGTACCAAGAATTAATCATGCACCTGATGGCATTCACCATATTGAAGGTTGCTTTTCGATGGTTCTAAGGATAAAGACGGAGTAAATTTTCTTGGGTCAATTAGCTGACCTGTGGGGACTGGGCCTGCGGCTGCGGCGGCGTGTTGGTGGAAGCGTCGACCGCGCACTGCGCGCCCTCGGCCTCGGCGAGCTCCACCTCGCGCCCCGCCCCGCTCATCGCGCCTGGTTCCGCTCCCGAGCCGCCCGTTACGAGACCAGCATCCTCCACCTCTCCACTAGCGCGACGCTCCCGCGTCACCTAGTCACCATGTAGCCCTCGACCCTCTGCAAACGGATACGCCACTCACACACTGTATGTATGCTAATGCTAACTCACTACACGCGATTTTCACTCCAATTTCTTATTGGACATTTTGACAGTTCACCAAATGCATTTATGTGGGCTTAAATATTAATAGAACGCGATATACGACTTGGCATCGGTCGTTTGCATGTTTTTGGCGTCGTTACACAATATAACAGCAAGCTTCGATGGCATAAGGTCAAGAACGAGGCGATAATACAATCGTACAGACTCACTCTAGCTGCACCGCTATGTTGCGACGGTTGGACACTTTCACTCGGCTCTTTACAACTTCGCGACGTGCTTCGGAAATGGATGAAAATAAGCTGTGGGATGCGGGAGAAACCAAAAGAAACAATGGAGCTAATAAACGGAGGCAATATTTTTATACGGTATTTTGACAAATAAATTTATGTCAATCGAGTAAATGATATAGCCCATTGTTAAAAAATATATGTCAAACGAGCTCAACTATTGGCCACTTGAGAGAAATAAATTTGTAAATATCTGGGACGACCAATGAGAACGGAGTTGTGCATTTGAGTAACCAATAGAAATTAAATAAAATGAACGTCCTCGTTTCAAAATTGATCCAAGATGGCACCTAAAATGCCTAGTCTATGGTTACTCCACCACAGATTAGAGCGTTGTGTTTCATTCAGGGAAATGACAGCACTAATTCGTACAAAATCTCCCGGACCACATAATGGGCCATGATGGTGCAGGACAAGGACGCAGTTATGCGTAAGGGAGAAAGACACACTTTTATATCATTCCATCGCATTGCTGCGCTATCATGGCCCATTGGTGTAATTTCAAACAAAATAGCCCAATGAGTGGACGGGCTTTATGCCCGATGTACACATTGCCAAGGTACTGGGCCACCAATTCGGCCAAGACATCAATGTGTCATCACAGTTTACGAAGCGCGCCAAGTTCCTTTGATGTGTGCACGAAAAACTGTCAACTTTCAGTTGGCGAGCCAGCATTGGCGCTCATTACTAACATACAGCCAAGTGGGTCTTTACACGTTGCGTTGCCCCAACGGCCTGGCGCAATATCTTGGCCCAATGTGTACAAGTGACTTTAGATTTTTTCATGCACAAGCACTTGAATTGGCCAAATTCAAGAGCTTGAGCGAAGTTTATTAAAATGACTTGATATTGTATACGTATTACATTGCACGATGCGTATTCATCGAAAAACTTGTTCTATGTAATAATATATAAAGGCAAGTTTTGTATCACCTCTGCCTTACCTCTGTTCACTTCTATATTTTTACTTCAATGTCAACATGTGCCAAATTCACAATAAGTATAATTTTTAAACTATTTTATGTATTTTTAAGCTAGTATTCATCCATGAAAATTAGTTGATGAATTATAAGCGAATTATATCTAGTAATTCAGTTAAGTCTGCGTCGTCTTCTGGAAAGAGTGTGTCTCATTCAGGAGAAATACCGGAGCTAAATAGTGAAATCGAGTCGTTGAAACAAGTTATAGAATCCCTGAAATTATCTATAGAAAGTCGAGACACTTCTATAGGAACGCTGGCACGTGAAAAGGAAAAAGTTTTTATAGAGCTGAAGAGCGCGCAGCGAACGATCCGCAGCCTGCAACAGCAACTAAGCGACGAGCGGTCTGCAGCAGTCCTTGCTCTAGCCATGCTTAATTCACTGTACTGCCTTCAGCACAATTATACCAACGATTTCGTATTCCAGGACCATCTTTATCAAAGAAAAGGAGTACTTGGCTGAAGAAATCCAAAGACTTTCAAGAAATGATAATTTGGAAGTTAGAGCACAGCGCCCATCTTTGAAGGTACTAAAGGTACCTACTATCGAATTCAGAAGTGCTTATTGTATTTTATGAGTTTTTTTTCCGAATTCTCTTGTTGCAGGCATGATGATCAAATATTATGGAATCTAGAAACGCGGTAGCCATGTGTTATATTACACGAACCATTTGCAGCCACTTTTGACCCCTGCGTATCTCAAAAGCTATTGAACATAAACATGAAATTTGCATCATTTATTAAGACTCTTAAGGCTAACTAGAACCCAAAAATTCAACTACAAGCATCTAAAAACCGGGATGTTTCTCCCGGATTGACTTACTGACCTAACACCAAAAACCTAACCCACTTTTAGATTAGGATTAGCACCCATATAGATGTCAATTCTTTTGTGAGCAAAGTCAACAACGACGGATATTCTAAATATTGAACTTGGCTCTCATTCCACATTTTATGTTTTTGATGGGTTACTTATTTTCCTCAACCGTATCACCTATTGTTTGGCCTCAGTCAGTAAACGATAATTATGATTACAGCAAAAAACAATCGTTGAAAAAGAAGAAATAATACATTCTTTGAAAGGTCAACTCCTGGAGAAAGATGAAGTAATTTGTAAACTGTGTGCGAAATATTTGAAGTTGAAAAACGGTAAATCTCATCTCCAAGGAAAATTTCAACAATTAAAGACTGAGGTTCAGGAGGTATTAATACTACTCATATTTAGTCATACTCATTAAGTTGCCGCAGTTATGTTATGGGACACCGGCCGGCCAAGCGCGGGCCCGCGCTTGAACTGTGCGGGAGCCGCACGGGCCCAGCCTTGGAGGGTGTGACATAGCTCATGACCGTTCCATGCATTCAGGGGGCCTACTGCGAACTGTAAACGAAGTTTTCTCTCTCTGACACACTTACAACTTACAAGTTTGGACGTAAATGCGGCAACTTCGCTTGTGGTTCGCGGTAGAAGTTGCACCCGCCCCGCTACCGCGCTCAATGTGGCGAGGCTTTAACAAACCAAATTTTTTTTTATATTCGTCGTTAGCAGGTGTGCCAACTGCCAAATTGGTATTTTCAAAATCACACCCGAATTTCATAATTCTTCCCAACTTCATGTATAGTGCTAAGAATCTCTATTATTGGGATCGTTATGAGTAGGAATGACTAAACAATTTGTCAAATTGTATAATTTAATTTTAAAAAGCTTTACACTTTGTCCTATATTAAAAGGAGCGTGAGATTTAGTAACATTAAAAGTGCTTATTATAAAACAGTTATTAACGTTGTTTCGCAGACCCGTCGTATAACAGTTTGCTATTTAGAAGAGAACAAACAGATAATGGACAAAACATTTCGAAAAATGTTTAAAGTTCCGGCCGTCTCATCAGATAGCAAAAAATATCTGAAATTATTGAAGCAAAATTTTAAATTAAGCACTGAAAATGCCCAGTTGAAATTAAGTCTGGCTACAAACAAACATACTGGCGACGACACCGAAGCTAACATACATCAAGATCATGAAATGAACTCAACTATGGTTGCACATTCCCCGGAACATACACAAAAAAATCCGCTGAAGAGTTCACTTTATGAAGAAGACTACCAATTTAGCTCGAAACCACATAGAAGTGACAAGAAACGTTATAAATGGCATCGAAATAAATTGAATAAGTCCAATTATTGGCTAAGTACGGCACTATTAGGGAGCCTGTACAGAAAAAGCAAATCCCTTTCCGCTCAATTATTACAGGATTCTCGCAGAAAATCAACATCAATGCCTTGTTTAAGTTTAGTTTGATGATATTGAATATTTCTATATTTTGAAAGTTAAAATAAATATGTATTACCTATATTTTTTCGCCGAAATGCAAGTGTGTCACATCAACTCAAGCGAAGCAATTTTGTGCCCGACTGTACCTATTGAAATTCTAATTATTTATTTGTTGTCTGATGAAAACTGTCTTTTTTAACCGTCTTCGAAATGAAGATGAATGAATAATCGAACTGAAGAAAGTACCTCAAAACAAAATCCTTCAGGATGCAACGGGATAACGCTAGGAGGATGATTGAAGAAAATACTGTCTATTGGGGTCAGTTACACGGTGATTATTATCACGCGATACACTCATACGTATTGATCGTGTATTCATGAATATTGAAGTAAAATTCATACATTTTACTATACCATAATAATAATGTCAGCCCAATATTGTGATAGTACTCACCGTGTAACAGTGAATAGAGTCCGACCACGCTAACTCTGCAACAAATAATTTGGCAACACTGTCCATTATACGTCATATTCTCTATTTCGGATCGGGTAGTGTAAACACGGGCGCTACCGCGACAGCAAACGAAGTTTTCCCTCTCTGTCGCACTTGCACGTTCGGACGTAAGTGCAACAGAGAGGGAAAACTTCGTTTGCTGTCGCGGTAGCGCCCCAGTCTTTGCGGACCAAGGTCACTCCGTCCTAAGGATTTGTCGGCGGCCGTCTGGATCGCGCTTTATTCTGACTTCATGGGCGATTGTACAGAGGGGCTACCGCGAACTGAAAACGAACGTAGTTCGAATATCTCCCTCTCTGGCGCACGAATCAGCAAGTGCGACAGAGAAGAAGATATTCGAACTTCGTTCGTTTTCGATCGCGGTAGCCCTTGGTATGCTTCTGGTAGTACAAATTCTGAGGGGCTACCGCGACCGAAAACGAACGAAGTTCGAATATCTTCTTCTCTGTCGCACTTGCTGATTCGTGCGCCAGAGAGGAAGATAGTCGAACTTCGTTCGTTTTTGCGTTGCGGTAGCCCCTCTGAGTTTTATTTTTGTCTATGGTGCAGTGTTGATAAATAATGTTGCTACAAAAAAAATATACGGTCTCCCACAAATCAGGGTAAAACTATTAAAGCAAACAAAAATCATCTTAATTAAAATGGTTTTTCTTAGAAGTAAGGTATATAATCGTTTTTAATAGTCCTTTTTATGAATATTAAAACAAAATCCAATAAAATGTATAATCGTTTTTAATCGTCCTTTTAATTAATATTGAGCTTACAGTGTTGACGGCCGGTCCGAATCAGTTAGAGCGCTTAAGGGTGCGTGAGCGGTGTTTCGTTTCGGACCGGTCATAAACACGAGATATGAGCGTGAATCGGTCCGACCGTGAACGCGCCATAAGCTGAGTGAAGCTTTGAACTCAGAGTTGAAACTCTGAAAAATTCAGCTTCACTCAAGCCTGAAGGCTCAACTTGAAAGGTCTATGCTCTGTTTTTTACTACATATAAAGTACATAGTCAAATTTATGGCACCTTCTTTTTTCTTGAGTGGAACTTGTATAGCATAGTACTTTATAGCAATAAAAAACAAAGTATAGAAGATAGAAGACAAGTGTTTTAGAGCGCAATTCACTGGCATTATAAAAATCGAAAATTATTGCAGAACTTGAATGAAATACCTATCCGCCAATCATATTGTCTTACTCCGTTAATATTTTAACATGTCCATGTTCTCACTCTTTAAAATAAAAGTGGTGGGGAGTTTTTCACGTACGGTGGAGAATACGAGTTTAGGCTGACAACACCAATCTTTAACTCTTCAGATTTTTGTGTGCGCCGGCTTCGCACGTGAACGTGTCGCGAAAATCTCATTAAATTAGTGAAATCACCATGTCGGACGAATATTTCTATGGTAAGCAGTAAGCTATGATATATTACGCCTATGATCGTGTAATTATTTATGGGGTAACGTTTGTATTTGTATGCGAAATTTAACTATTTATTGTTGGCGTCAGTTTTGACACCCGGCTTACTCGCCATTTTATTATTAATTCAGTGTTTCCTCTTATTTTCCTCAATAAATCGTGTACTTTACTCCAGCACTTGCGTTTATGCGTAGTTATATTTTGTAGTCTTAAATGAATTTGTAAATTCGCAATGTACTTGCCGCCATTTTCGTCGAAGGTTTGCGAAATGTGAAATGGGTAATTTGGCCGGAGGGCACTCACAGCCAGCGGTAGATCCGCCCGAAACGTAGGGTCTTCGTTCCACGCATAGTGAGTATTGATTTTTATCGCGATGTAGCGAATATAAGTTGTCACTCGGAAGGCGCGTATTTTAAAAGTAGCGTCCAAGCGTCGGGCGCTCGGTTCTCGGAAGTGCGTTCGGGGTCGGATCGCGTTGATGCGTCACGGTTGAGGTTAGAGTGATGTGTGGTGCTGGTTGCAGGCGTGACGCTGTCCGCGACGCACACGTCGGAGACGTGGGACCCCGAGGCCAAGGTGGAGTACCCGCGCAGCAACAAGCTGCTCATCCGCCTGGCGCTGCTCGGGCCCGATGCCAAGGCCGACGAGTTCAACGTGGTGCAGGTCAGTTGACAACAACAAACTACTTGTGACAACTCCTGTCAAGAGGTCCCTACTTGCCGGTCCCCCAAGTGCCTAGATTTTAATTTAGCGCTTCATAGTAAGCTGTAACCCCAGTAGAAAACCATGTGTAAATAAATAGTAATTTGCCAATTAATACATCTGAGTGAAGTGCTCATAAATATTTGAACACAATTCTTGAAATTTTATTGTCACTGCAATACAGTTTAACTAGTTAAACCAGTTATAAAACGAACCATGCTACATTGTTCGTTTTATGTAGAACCTGAGGTGCAAATCTTTTGTTATGAAAACATGTGGTTTTTATTGGTTAGTTTACTATAGCTATCCTAACCTAAAATATGGAGTTGTTTGTAGTCATTCTGAGATCAGAAGAAGAGTAAGAGATCTGTAAGAATTAATGTTTTATTTATTAAAAAATCGTTACAAAAATAGTATTAAAATATAACACAAGAACAAAGTATTATTAAAATGAAATGTGTTTGTTGCTTACATTATTATGCTCTGAATCATGTATGATGAAATATGTATTTGTATTAGTGCACAGGGCATAACGGCTTTAGTGCCACCCGTGCAAAATTCATTTCTCTTTTGAGAACAAAATAGAATTATATATTTCATTTTATGACAATGTGGGACATTTTGATATACAAAGCAAGAAAAAAAAACTATGAACAAAGATTAGACAGTCATATTCCTTGACACATTTGTCGCTTATTATTCTTATTAATTAAATTAAATTTATTAACAACTGGTAACTGGTGTTTTCAGGTAGAAACAATGTCCCTCCAAGACTCTGTCAAGATCCCCGTGGCGATCCTCAAGGTCGGCGAGACGCGGCAGGCGCGGCTAGACCTCGAGTTCCCCGATGCACCTGTCACATTCTCACTTATCCAGGTATTGTTATTCACACATTGTGTATTTTTTATCATTACATCTATATTTAGTTACCTTGCCCCAAATATTGTAAATCTTACATTGGGCACAATCAGCAGCAGAAGTGAAGAAGAATATGAATGAAGAAGGAGTTATTGTCTTATGTCTAGTTCATTTTGACCACAATGAGATTCTTGCCACCCATTCCACTTATTAAGCTGGTAACTTCTAGAATGATGATATAGATAAAAACTGCATTGATATTCATATTTTAGAAGTAATAGTGTACCCACCATTTCGAGTTACTGATAGATTATAGTTTGGTGATGATAAAACTAACCATGTGTTATTTGACGGGTGTGCGGCGCCGTTTTGGCGCTGCGCTGTCCGATTGTGATTGCATTCGAGGCATTTGTCTGAAAACACACAAAATTACCCGACACAAACATTAGCTGTTCAGCAGTTGCTGATTCCTGTTTGTGTGACCAGGGTTCAGGTCCCGTTCACCTCATCGGGCAACACCTGCTCGGAGCACTCGTAGAGGAGTTCGAAGACATGGAGGAGATGGAGGAAGAGATGCTGGATGAGGAGGAGGGAGAGGACTCGCAGTTCAAGGTCAGTCTTGCACCCTATACTTATACAATACATTCTACAACTAGAAGTAGGTGTCCATAGGACATATCTGACTATTAGTATGTGACCTATTTATATGGTATAATATATGGTATGATATCTCCTCTAATTTACTCCTTCTGTACTTGGAAAGATCTATGCTAAGGATTTACATGTTTATATCTTAAGGTGTCTTATTATTTTGATGCCTACAAGGAGATTAAACTTTTGTGACCTCACTGATTCAGTAGCTTGCTAAATTTACAGGATGATGAGAATAAAAGGAAATCATCTGGTGGCAAGCGCAAGACGAATGAGGTACTGAAAACCTTCAACTAATTATTAAATAGGGATGTCGAGCGCTCAACAGAGGGAAAAGGATCTCGCCCAATTCTGCTACACAATGACAGTCAGGCTCTCTACAAAGAAAGTTCCCGATTACCTGAGATCTGCACCAGACATTGTTCTACCGCGCATTTGTCGCGCGATGACAAATTCCAGCTTTCAAAATATATAATTGAAGTCCACTTTTGCTTACTGAGCCAGGACGGACCGGTATTGTTATTGTCAATAATATAATTTATACAATTTACGGTAATAATGGAACTTTTAGTTTTTGGTAAGAGAGTGGCTTTCTGTAAATACCTGAGATGACTGATCTTGTACCTATTTGAGTAGGTTCTGCTGTGTCATGACTGTTATTAAATAGTAAAACTGGGTGCTGAAAAGCAGTACAGAAAATGTGCTGTCCAAAATTCAATTTCAACTGAATGTTATACTTTACATTGGCTGTCGGTTTTCTGTATACTCATTCCATGTTCCCTTTACCTTCTGATTGCTCATTTGTTTGTAGTTAAGTGTAGTATCATTTACAACGATATTCATAAAAATGGGAAAAAAATCTGTAAAATGGATGTGCCCATTCTCTGTTCCTAGTGTATTTTCTATCCATAAGAAAGGATCAACTGACAAGGATTTAGGACTGGACTGTCAGAAGAGCCCATAATCAGTCATATTCTGCGATCATTTTTTAAGAATAGACATGTTTAAGGTAATCTCCGCGCTCGGGAAATGATGGGAGGAATCTTCCTAAAATAGACATATTGTCCATGATATCCAAAACACACGTGTAACCCTAAACGAACATTACAGGACGATGATGACGAGGAGGGCGAACCCAAGGGCAAGAAAGCGAAAATGTCAAACAACGCCAAAGGCAAAGCCCCGTCGCCCAAGAAGAATGCCAAGAAGTGAATCCAGCGGGGCCCTGCTGCCGCCCGCCAGTCTACAGCGCGAGACTGATGCCTTGACCACACGGGACCGGCACAGTAGCAGGACGGCCGAGTGGCGAGTTATCCTTGGTACTTGTAGTACTCTTCACTGCCGCATGGTCTCTGTTCAGTAAAGCGAGTGCTGTGCCTCTACTCGTGTGGCGGGCGCGAGCTGGGCCCGGCGGGCGGCCGCGGCACTTAGTGTACGTCTAGTGTGGTAATTCAGCCTAGGTTAGCGTGTATCGAGCGTGAGAGAGAGAGTGCGCGATCCGATCGACCGACGATCAAGTGTGATTCTTCACTAATTTTTATTTTTTCAAGATTTCCATTCCGTATTGTTGTAGATGGATGTCGAATTTAATGTTAAGTCCTAATTACGCGGATGTATTTTTAAGTTAAGAACGTAAGCATAATCAGTGTACTTTTATTAACATTGATCCGATTAGCCGCCGGCCGACATTTAATTTTTTGCTAACGATTTCTCATTTCAGAATGAAAACTGATCTATTATAGTTTGTTTGTACATATAAAAGCATAAGAACGGTAACAATAAAATAAAAACATTTCTAAACATTGTCTGGGCTTTTTATTTCCGCAACTTTGTTCAAACCGTTATACGGAGGAATCCACATTCACACCTGGTTCATACCACCTATAAGCCAGGCGACGAAAGGGTATAGAGGGAAATGGTTGGAACACATTTTATAGCTTAGGATCGGTTGCACCAACATTGATCACAGGTCGCTCATCGTCGAATATGGCGCCGGCAGCTGTCATCCCGTAGAAACTTGTCAAACTTTCCATACAATCAGATTTTAACGAACACCGCTTACGATTACAGACAGTTTGGTGCAACCCACCCTTAGTGACCTATTTCACTTCGTTCGAGCGCTAACAGTTCAAAGGTGAAATGGGCTTGAGTAATACTACCAGTGGCGTAGTTAAGTGACCAAGGGCCCTGGGGCAAAAAAAAGACTGAGGCCCCTAAAACATATATCTTTTATTTAGATTCCGAAGGTGGGAGAATGTTTCGCTAGTTCAATAATAGGTTTGCTGATCAGGTTTTGGGGGCCCTGGGGCACAGCCCCGCCTAGCCCTAGGGTAGCTACGCCACTGAATACTACTATTCGAGGCAAGTAAGACATTCCAAGGGTTCAGTCATAAAAACGCGCTGCAGCAACCAGTCTAGCTAGGATTGGGTATTGGGAGTTTGTCGGACATTTGCTAGTAAGTACGAGTGCGAGAGGCACGAATTTCTGACTATTGTGTCCGACATAAACGCGATCATCCTCCTAGCTAGGCAGTGGCTTCTTTTTCGCTGAGTTTCTTACGCCGGTTCTTCTCGAGGCAGAGGTTTATTTTATGAACCGGTGGTAGTTTTTTTGACATTCATAGGTGCATGTAATATGCCTAAATTGAAGAATAAATAATTTCATTTCATTTTGTAATGAGCCCTGGGATCTCGGTAGTCGTATCATCGGAAATGTGGCGAGGGTCCCGAAAATTGTGGCTGTGGGAATGGAAACTAGCTACTGATCCCTTTAAATCGCCGTTTTTTAGTGGTCCCATTGCTTTCTACGGTAATGAAAAAATACTGCCTCATCATCATCCTAGCGTTATCCCGGTACAGTAGCATCCTAAAGGACGCCCGGGGTCCGCTACCTAATCCCAAAAGTTGGCGTAGGTACTAGTTTTTACGGAAGCGACTGCCATCTGACCTTCCAACCCGAGGGAAAACCAGACCTTACTGGAATTGGCTTGTCAAGTTTTCGAGCCGCCCGAAGGTCTCTAACTTGGCTTAACAAACTGCTATCTTAGACAGCAGCCGGGATCAACGACTTAACGTGCCTTTCAAAGCACGGAAGCGCTCAGTTAATAACCACTCAAAGCGGTCACCCATCCATTAGTTGACCTGGGCCGATGTTGCTTAAGCTCGCACACCGCAGTGCGGTAACCGCACGCGGTACGCGGGCGCCTCTGGGCCACGAGCGCTCCTAATCAAAAAATACTGCCGGTATATAATAAATATGGTATCTCTTTTCATAAACTTTAATGCATTGTGAAGTGGCAGTCAATACTTGAATAGATGATAATTATTAAAGATTTTCCAAAAGTTCGGTTCTGGCTCTTCGCCGGCCACTACCGCGGGACGCTCGCTTCGCTCGCTCAACTCGCGCGCTGTAGCGTCGCAGTTCTACTAACACTCTAAAGTGACCCCTAATACTGAAGGTAATAGAGGGTTTAGAGAAACAAGTCTCCCTTGTGGGACAAATCAGTGGGACCATGAGGAAACAGCTTTTAAATTAATACACAATTCATTAAAAGGATATATTATTTCATTTTTGATTGATTAGAGCTTGAAGAATTCTGTTTCGCTCCCTCTGTATTTGGTTTGACTCCTCTACGAGCCTGAGGAGCTTTTCAAATTTCCTATCATTCTCTATCCTTTCCTGAACATCAGTGGCTGACTTATTGGTCTCTAAGCTTTCATCATCTCTACATTCACTTTGGATGTTTGGGTTCTCATATATCTTCTCAAAGTAACAGTAGTAAGGCCACTTAATGCGCTGTCCTGGCTCCCTCCGCTCGGCCAGGCGGATGTACGTCTGCTTCAGGTTGCGGAACTTTCGATCACATTCTTCGGGTGACATGCCTAGCTTAGGACCCAGCATTTTCCACAGGTTCTTTTTCTTTGTGAGAGGATCTTTGAATTGGTTCTTATGGTCTACATAGAATTGAAGTAATTGTATGATGTAGTCTTCCTGAGCCATGTGCATGTTTGGTTCGTGTCTAGAGAAGCTGGTGCTATATATTGCATCAAAATCTTTGAAGTATCGCCACTTTGTTACATTCCTGCTGTTTTCCTTGCTCTTTAATTTGACATAGGTCTGCTTCAGGTTTCTAAATTTCCTGTCACAGTTGATTGGGCTCTCCCCCACCATTGTGGATATTTCTTTCCACAGTTCCTTCTTCTGATATTTTGGGTTTTGGAACTTGTGCGCATATTGAGCATAAGCATCTAACAACTGTTTGGTTTTGAATCTGTCCCATGGCTTTAGGCTGGGATTGTAATTATAAAAGATCCTCTCAAAATAGTGCTGGTAAGGCCATTTTTTTATAAACTTGCCACTTTCTCTGCTGCGCTCCAGCCAAGTCAAGTATGTCCTTTTTAAGTTCTTAAATTTGTGGTAACAGCTATACTCTGTTGAGCCCAACTGACAAGCTATTTCTTTCCAGATGTCTTTCTGTAGACAATCTGTGTTACGGAACCTATGCAGGTTGTCGATGTAAAGACTTAGAAGACGCCTTATTTTTAGATCCTCCCAAGGCTCTAATAGTGTAGGGCTTTTGTATTCTTTGTATATCTCATCGCAAAGGTCGAAGTGGACCCATTTGATGTGGCGTCCCATCTTTTTCTTCTTTAATAGCCTTATGTAAGTTCTCCTAAGATTCCTGTATTTTTTGTTGCATTCCTCTGCAGTAGTACCAACTGTGGCGGCAATGTTCTCCCATAAGGCCCTCTCCTTGGCGCCGCTGGTGCTGCTCAGCTTGTTCTCAAGACATAACGTCAGCAGAAGCATGATCTTGTTCCGATCCCAGAAGATGTCTTCCTCTTTTTGCTTCTCAGTTTCCGCTTCTGGCTCGCAGGGCTCTGGTAACTCTTGTGGGGCAGCTACCGGTGCCTCGTTAATTTGTATATATTGTCTGTTGTTGTCGCCGGTGCTCACAATGTACCTTGCCTCCTGCGCTGTTACTAAAATCGGAAACAAACATATAACTGCTACCAAACTGAATATATAAAAGCCTAATATATAGCAGTATACTTACTTTGTGTGGGGTTTTGGATAGTAAAGTTGTTGCTACTAAATATAACGTTACTCTGATCCTCTCTGAATAATAACCAGTAGCTTTGATTTTGGTTTTGTGCATTCACATCCATTTTCAGTTTTCATGAATAACTGTTTATGGTGGCACTATAAATATTCTAATTCAATCCATTGAATGAATCATGACCAAGGGCTGCTTTCATAGCAAAACATATATTAATATAATTATACTCATTGAAGCAAAAAATTAAATTGAAAACATAAACAAAACAAAGCGCCTGACGTAGACGTTTTGGTTTTGCTAGGCGTGTAAGGCCCCGCTACATTAACAGCTGGGCGGGGCAGTAGCAGCGGGCCGCGCTCTCACCGAGCTGGCGCGCTGTAGTTATATTTTAACTACGGATAGGCGAAGGGGCGTGTGGCAGTTGAGTGTACGTTGTCCTTAGAAATAGACTTGGAAGAAGAAGAATTATTACCCCCAATCGCAATTTAAAATTTGTATTTTCATAATATTTGTGATGTAGGCAGAGGGTCTAATGCGAACCGTAAACGATGTTTTCTCTCTCTGTCGCACTTGCTTTTTGTACGTAGGTGCGACAGAGAGGGATAACTTCGATTGTAGTTCGCGGTAGCCCCTCAGGGATCGGAACCGCTTTTTACTATTTTTGATATATCTCCTAAAATACTTGTCATATCTCCCACACACCCACACTAACTTCAAATAATAAGGGCGTTTTTTTTAAGATTTGTCTTTGTTCGCCTTCATCTATGAAATATATGATTTAAAGTACGAAAAAATGTCATAAAACGTAATTTAAACCAAAACTTTGAACCAGTTAATAAAAAGTAAACGCGACGGGTTTCCGAGGCCTGGATGTAGGTCACATAAACATAAATATCGCCTAACACACTCAATATTGCTTTCCGTTGTATCCATTATACTTAAAAAAAATACTTCCGCACCGCGCTTGATGTGACGTCTGAGCGCCTGCGCCAGCGCCACTCGCACTTGCGCGCAGGGCTGCCAGATTGTATAATTGGATACAAAACGTGTATAATTAGGTGACAGATTGTATCCTTTTTGTATCCTGGATCCTCATGTATAATTGGATACATAAAACCTAATTTCATAATGTAAGTTCATACTCTATGATTCTACACGTACAATTCGGACCCATCGCTACGTTGAGTGACGTTGTGGGCTAGGTACTCTACTATGAAAATAAGTCGAAAGTCGAAACTCGCGATATAACTATCCTCTCTATCTCTGTCGCTTGAATATGCAAAAGTGCGACAGAGAAGGAGATATGGCGAGTCTCGACTTTCGATTTTTGTTTAAGGCCGCTAATTGCTACGGTTGTCATACTTGTCATTGTTGGGTTTTGGATTTGGCGCCAATCGACTTTTTTTCTTTTCGTTCCGAACAGGCTAATAAGTTATCGCGTTATATGCATACTCAATAAATAAATCAATCATGTAGGTAAGTTTACGCCATTAACAATCAATATTGTGTTTGTAAAGGATTTTTATGCAGTGTATGTATCCTGACACGCAATTTTGTTTAATTTCAGAGTCACGACTGAATAATTTAAAAATATCAGCTGGCAGCCCTGCTTGCGCGGCTACCACGCAGCGACCGCGGTCGGCCTGATATAGCTTATAACGTTTCGTGCATTCAGATCAGCAAGGGCCCGCTAGGCTAGCAAACTGCGCCCGCCCCGCTACAGCGCTCAATGTGGCGGGGCCTTTAGGCATGAAGTAAGAATAATAATAGTAATCCTCTTTCTAGAATACGCGTTTAGGGGACACATTTAGCAAGTGGCAATATTTCCAAAAGGCGTTTCATGGCAGTGCAGTTGCTTACACTCTTTTCCGCACTTCCTCAACTTTTTCTCTTTTTACAAACACTCTCAAATGTTTTGAAGCTATTTTAGTAAAAACATGATACTAAATTTTAGTATCGGGTCTTCTAATTGAAACCCCGTCAAAAATGCAAATAAATGGCTAATAACTGTTGCTTAATTCGATTTAGCAATTTAAAGCGCTTCAGGCGAGCATTTTGAGTTTGTGACGACCTCGACTAGAACGGTATCCGTGATTATTTTTTAATCTGTGGTAGTTAACGTTCCCCGCGCTTTCATTTCATCGACGAAGTTTTGAGACGCCATTGTTGGCATCATTTTTTGTCCGTTGAAAGAGAATGACTAAAATCGGACATATTTTCTCATTTTACATTGTATTGAATTTGTATTTTTTGTTGTGTGGTGCAAGAAGACAATCCATTTAGATTCTATCTGAAGATTATGTTATGTTTATCGTGTAAATTGGTACTGAAAACTTGACACGAGTAAGTAAACGATGCTACCGGCTTGCGGCCATAAATAATGTGTTTACGATAACATCGCAGTGTTTTCTTCTAGTTTTATTTCAGTGCGGAAGTACCTTGTTTACAAAATTTCTTCGATAATAAGGTTAATTTTGGTGAAACGGCGATAACGTTAACCTATGACAACAATAGTGTTTTTTTTGGTTGTGATGTAGTAATGGCGGGGCGGCTGGTGGTGCTGGACCGCGCGGGGCGCGCCAAGAGCAAGAGCTTCGCGCTGGGCTCGGGCATGTGCACGCTGGGGCGCAGCGCCGCCTGCGACGTCCGCGTGCTGCTGCCGGACGTGAGCCCGCACCACGCCTCCGTCACGGTGCACGCTAACCAGGTCTGTAACCCGACCCCGGCCAGGTCAGCCACCAATACTTTTTGCTGTATGTTCTAATGGGAAACATCCCAGACCAATGCCACAAATTGGATTTAAGTCAACATTGCTAATCGACGCGAGTCGGCAATGTAATTTAGTTACTAATGCTGGAGCTGACATTGTAATTTTAACTAAAGTTAAATGAAAAATGATAAAAAAGGATGGCTGGTTTTTGTTTTAAAGAAAAAAATATAAAGAATGTGTTTATGTCCTGGGCAGACGGTGGTACGCAATGTGGGGTCAGGGACCACACTAGTTAATGGTGCACCAGTGAGTGTATGTGCACTACAACACGGGGATGAGCTGACGCTGGGCGGCCGGCGCCTGCGCTGGGAGTATGATGCGCCACAGGCACCGAGACGGAACAAGACTCAGCCTGGTGAGTCCTTTGCAGGATTCCACAAGATTTAGCTTTAGTTGGTAAAGTCATGAGAAATAACTGAGCTAGTACAGAAGTTCAAGGTTTAAATAATTAAGGGTGGAGCGAGAATCTTCTTTGGGATGAGGTTTGCTAGTACTTCAACAAAATAACTGTTTACATAAGAGCACTTGCCCTCTTCTCACCTTATGATCATAATTTTCTATTCAGATTTCAGAGCAACTCTTATCAGTATTTATTTATCTGGCAGAATTTGGAGCTAATATTGTGTTTGTTTCAATACAGAATGTTGGCCTATTAAGAGACATTTTAATGTCGAAGCAGGATAAATACTTAAACTACTAGAGCAGTCTTGCAACTCGTAAGGTACTAATAAATTTTTTTAACATAGCCGGTGATGCCGCGTGCGAGCCCAAGAAGATAAATCGGAACACTGGCCATTTTCACTCTCGCCACATGGATAGAAAGGAATTGTTTCATTCAGTACGAGTTCCCTCTATGATATTTGATTGTTTCCGTACAGCGCTGGCGCTGCCGTCGCCGCCCCCGCGCGCGGCGCGGCGCGGCACGCTGGCGGCGCCGCCGCGCGCGCCGGACCGCGCCGTGCAGCTCGCGCTGGAGCTGCGCCACCGCGCCTCCATGCCCGGTATGTGTGTGTGTGTATGTGTGCGTGCCCCCCACTCCCCCCGTCAGGAGCTGGAGCTGCGACACCGCGTCTCCATGCCTGGTATGCATCTGCTTTATAATGACACAACATCTGATTGGGTCAAAGTTGAAGTCCAGTTTAAACAATTTACTCTGTTTTTACACCTTGCTTCGTTGGCCGATGGTGTTCATTGCGCGCACGTATACCAGCTTCTTACTACATTTTTTGTAATGGATATGACTAAGTAAACCTTACTTTGTGAAATGTTGCTCTGCCATTCTGAGTTTTTTGAGAAGGAGATCTAACTATTAATATTGTGATAATTTTACAGCAAGTTCGGGCACTGGGGGAAAACAAGTGGCTATTGTTCAACCACAAAGACGTAATACGGATAATCAGAATGGTGAGTGAATATCACTTTTGAATATCACAATTCAGCCCTTTTTTGTCCTTATTATTGAAATTTCCTTATTCTTCCTATTGAAACAAACTTAATGTTAATGTAGAATGGATAGCAATACCTGTGTAGATAACTTTGCCCATAATATCAAAGGCTGTAAAGGTACTGTTATAGATCTAGCCCTATCAGACCACACGGCGCAAAATAAATGCCCGGTTAAGAAAACCTACATTTTAAAGTGAATTTCTTGTGACATTAAACTTTGCAGCAAAAAAAGAAGAAATCTACTTTGGAAATATAAATTAAATCCTAATGTACATACTAAAGATATATTTCAGAACTATAATGGCAGATATAAAAAGATAATTTCACTTACCCCCCCCCAGGTCACAAAATAAGTTATATATAAAATCATCTCTGAATAAATCTGAAGCTACATGGGAAGTGATTAATAGCATCAAACATACCCTACGTATACATACACCATATAAAACAAAAAACAAACTCAGAATAGATAACTACACAATATATACCAAGGTGATTAAACATGTCGCACAAAAAACTGCCTTTCCCTTAAGCCAGATAATTAATCTTAGTATCTCATCAGGAGTGTATCCAAATAAACTCAAGCTAGTGATTGTAAAACCAGTCTATAAAAAAGGTGATAGAGAAGTAAATAACTACAGGCCGATTGCCTTAGTGTCTATCTTCTCTTAAATTTTTTGAAAAAATAATATGCGATACTCTTTACTCCTATCAAGACAAATATAATTTACTGGCTAAAGAACAAAAAGGATTCCGTAAGCAAAAAACAATAAATATGGCCATTTTTGACCTGTTACCTGGACAAATGTAAACCCATATATGCAATTTTCGACTATGGCGTTCGACCACGTGGACCATGTAATACTCGTTAACAAACTAGTGGACTATGGTATTCGAAGGAACTTCCTTAATCTTCTCAAGTCCTACCTTAGTGGCAGGAAACAAGTCACTGAACTTACACAAATATATCCAAGGTCCAAAAAAGAAATGCCTCGGAAACGTTAAATAATATTCGGAGTTCCCCAAGGAAGTGTTCTGGGGCTGCTTCTATTCCTGATATATATAAATGACCTTCCAAAACACATTAAATACCCTTTGGTCCTATTTGCTGATGACAGTACTGTAATTATCAAATGCGTTAATGAAAATGAGTATGAATCTGAAATTAATATGACATTATGTAATATCATCGAATGACTTTTTTATGAGTGAGTTTGTGCGAAGTCTGACATGCACTCGGTCGGGTTTTTAATATACAATAGAGTGGTACTGTGTCACAGAGTCGGCGAGTCCTCGACTGGTGGTGGCGCCGCACCGGCCCTACCGCGCGCCCGCGCCGCCGCCGCCGCTGGAGCCCGCGCCTTCGCTTGCGCCCGCGCCCGAGCCCGCGCCGAGGAAGTCTGCCGCCAGCGCGAGGCTACACACGCCCACTAAGGTTCGTCCTGTTATACCCTCCACACTCTATATCTTTTGGCTCACTAAGAATCCCTATCGGCAGTAATCTCTTCCAACCGATCCTAGCTTCTCAATCAATTCAACCCCCAGTCGCTCCTGAACCGCGAATCGCGCTGTAAGTACGTCTTATTCTAAAGGTCGTGTCCTCAGGTTAATTATAAATAAGTGTGTTTAATATGATTTTGAAAATTACCTCTGTGATTTCCATAATAACAGTCCATATTAGCTTACCCTTTCTTTTTTTTCTTTTCTTTTTCTTGAAGCCTGTGCATGTATTTTTGTCTATACTTCAACATCATTGATCATCTTTGCCTGATTTCTTTCGTGGTTTTAGTTGTGCTAACTATGGAATACAAACCGGTTTTACCATTAACCGAAAAAACCGGTTAATTCGGCATTTATTGGACGGCACCAGTTAATGCAAAATTAGAAAAATTGGTTTCGGTTACGTTCGTTTATACTTTTACTAATTTAAACTACTAAAAATGAGTAAAATTTCCTGCGTTATTTACCGTTTTTTTTAATATGTGAAGTTTTTGTGTAGAATTAATGGAGGAAAAGAAAAGAAAATAGTGTGCTTATATTCGTTAGTTGTCGTTTGACTCTAAAGGTGCCTATGTGTTTAATGTTATGTGTGGTGGGGTGTTTGATCTTGGATTGCCACATGGAGTGGTCTCATTGTATTTTAGGGTTTTTACGTTTTTTTTCCATGTTTTTGACATTAAATAACCGTAACCGGTTATTTTTTCGTCATAACCGAGACCATAACGGTTAAGAAATATGATTGCTATAGCGATGATGATGGATTGATAGTTTGCTCTAGTGAATGCAATGGAATGTAAGAACCATTGCAGTCCCTAGTGCAAACTATCAAAGGAAAAGCTAAGATGTGTAATTGGGATTTCGAAAACATTAAAAATTAACAAGCTTTATAATACCAATAAACTCACGAAATTAATGTTAAAACTTCAACTTATTGTTGTTATTTTAAACATTTGTGTGAAACATGAAATAAATATGAATGGATGATGTTTGACCATAAAAGTCTTGACGTCGCTTGTTTCGATTTCCCTATAAACTTCATGGTAACAGAACATTTTTGATGTTTCATGAAAAGTAGTCGATTAATGATGTCTGGGTGTGCAGGCGACGCTCTGGATCGAGTCCCGGCGCGGCCGAGCGCGCTCGGCGCCGCTGCGCGCGGGCGCGGGGGCGGGAGCGGGAGCGGGCGCGGGGGCGGGAGCGGGCGCGGGCACGCCGCTGCGCCTGGCGGTGCTGCGCCGCGCGCTCACGCCGCGGCCGCGCGCGCAGGACAAGGTCAAGGTCACCAAGATACAGGCGCCGCTGCACATCGGTCAGTATACTACTTAGCCGAGGCAAATGTGCTTAGCCGCACCTGAAGCGTGCTTCAAATTTCATCGACCCGTTCTACCCCCACCTAGACTCAGTACATGTCTAAATAGACAGACTCGTGCAATAAACACCTATACGTTCGCGTGAGGGCCCAGAAACACCTAGTTACATCATCACACATGTTTATAGCTAGATGAGAATGTTCCTTGTACCATAAGTTACCAATTTTTGACAGTTGGCTATTTGACCACAAATTTTTATGGTGCCATTCGAACAAGTTTTTAGAGACGGATAAATCTTTGTATGGAATCAACTACAATTAGAGCAACATGATGATTTTGTAAGTATGTCACACTATGTTATAAATGTATATGTGTCAAATATCCAATTGATAACAGTACTATATTGGTTCTCAGATCACACGAAGCGCGCCGCCATAATGCTGATGACGGGGCACACGCCGAAGCCGAAGCCGCCCAGTCCCAGGACCCTCAGCGCGCCCTCCTTCGTGGCCAAGAAGCGGAGCCCCGCCACGCGCACACGCCGAGGGCGGAGCACTATCAACGCTACGAACTCTCGTAGCACCCTCGACGCTCCAAATAAGTCTCGAAATACTCCGAACAAGTCTCGGAGCCCCGCGACTCCACAGACCCTAGGGGCGGAGACTCTGGAGAAGTCAGCACGGAAAAGCAATACGAGAAATTCGGGGAAACGATCGGTAAGCGACTGTACAGTGTTATATCTCTATGTTTTGTTCCTTTTTATATGTATTAGGAGAGCATTAAGCTAGTTTGAATATGAAGAATCTGCTAATAATTCAAGTACTTTTTACTTGTGATATCAATTTAAAATAACACTAGAACATTTTTCATTTGTTCTCAAATGACGCCCATTTATTAAAAAAAGAAATATGTAGGTGTCGCAAATCGTGTTTCATTCGCATTTTCCGTATACAATTTAAGCTTTCCACATTTGATTTGCTTTATTTTTAGTTGACCATTATTTTCGTTTGCACTAGGTGTCGGTCCTAGAGATCACGGACTCTGAGTCCCCGCTCCCCAACCCGCGCAAGTCCGCGCTCAAGTCCTCAGGTCAACGATCGCGGAAGACCGAGTCCATCAAGTTTGACCTTAGTAACCTGGAGAACCAGTCTGACTTACTTATGGTATCGAGTACGAACGATGCTACCGAAGACGTCACCTTGCGGTACTCCAGTTCACCGCCGTCGCCTTCCCCGCGCCGGTCTATACATTCCCGTAGCAGCCGCATGCTTGAGACTATAGGTTCTCCGATGCGTTCAGCAACTAATATCAAAACCGTTGAATCGCCAGCTTCAACCCGCTCTCTAAAGTCCGCTCGCGGCTCGATTATAGTCCAAAAGGCGCTTGAAAGTTCTGACACGTTTGTGACAGAGTCGCAATACAGCAGACAGACAGGATCGCCGCGACGACGCGACCTCGAAGCATATTCAGTCGTGGATTTAGTATCTTTAGACTCTGACACTTCCCGATCCGTGTATGGATCGGCTGGATCTCCGTCGCGTTCGGGCTTACTCGGCTCGAGCACCCCCCTAGTTAGCCGTACTGCCTTAACACTGACTACCCCGGAGAACCCTCCAAGAGTACAAAGTACTCGAGTGTCCAGAGCCCGAAGCCGTTCCCGTCTCGACGACAGTACCAGGACGATAGACTCCGTCGATGACGATTCACCCAAATCATCAAGGAAAGGGAAGCCAGCTAAACGCAGTCTCGATGACAGCTTATCCGAATCGCCACGAACGTACGTTTCACTTGACTCGTCTAGAAAATCTCTGGGAAACCTCTCTACTACTGCGAAACGGGGATCCCGCAGCCGACTTGACAATAGCGATAGCCTACTCGAGTCTCCGAAGGATATTGCACTTGTGTCTATGAAGCAGTCACTAGGAAGAAATCTTTCTGATTCTAAACGCGTCTCCCGTAGTCTAAACGTCAGTACCTCGCCATCTCCAAAAGACATTTCACTTGCCTCTATGAAGAAATCCCTTGGGAAGAAGCTTTCCACTTCGAATCACGGCTCGCGATTGGACGACAGTATCCAGATTGGATCTCCGACAGATGAGACATCTCCTGTTGCTTCAAAAAAATCTCAACATCATTCGACTATAAAGCGCGGCTCCCGTAGCCTAAACAATAGTGCATCGCGTTCTCCAAAGGACGTCATTTCGCGTAGCTCTTTAAGAAAACTTGGCTCGCGCAGTCAACTCGACAATAGTGGAGTGGAGTCTCCCAAAAATACGTCGACTAACTCGTCAAGAAATTCCTTTAGTAACGCACTTTCTAATACGATACGCAGCTCACGTGGCACAGTCAATGTTAGTGCCACATCTAACTCTACAAGAAAATCTTCAAAACGTGGTTACAGTATCGCCGAGTCTCCAAAAAATGTTTCGGCTAACTCTTCAAGAAAATCTCTACAGAAACCCTCCATTTCAATACGTGGCTCTCGAAGCAAATTAAGTATCGTGTTCAGTCCCAAACCTGTGCTCTCGGAGTCTCCCAAAGACATTTCGGCTAACTCTACAAGGAAATCTGTAGGGCACACTGCCTCTAGTTCAAAACGTGCTTCCCGCAGCAAAGTTATCGATAGCCTCCTTAGTTCTCCTGTAGCTAATGCTTTAGCTAACTCTACAAGAAAATCTACATTGCAGGCACTTTCTACTTCAAAACGTGAATCTCGCAGACTCGTCGACAGCCTGATTAGTACTCCGAAGGCTTTGGCTGACTCTATAAGAAAGTCTGTTGTAAGGACACCCGCTAGTTCAAAACGAAGTCGTAGTCAACTAATTGAGAGTATCAACAGTTCTCCCACTACTTCGCAAGTGAATGCTCTGGTAAACTCTACAAGAAAGTCTATTGGGAAGACGCCTTCAAAACGCGGTCGCAGCCAACTAATTGAGAGCGTCAACAGTTCTCCGAGTCCTTCGAAAACTGGTGCTCCAGCTAACTCTACAAGGAAGTCTGTTGGGAAGACTCCTATTTCAAAACATGGCTCTAGGAGTAAACTGATAGATAGTGTCTTATTCAGCTCTCCAATTCCCGATGTTTCGGCTAATTCAACAAGAAAGTCTGTTGGGAAGACTCCCTCTACATCAAAACGCAGCCAATTTCTCGACAGCTCCCCAAGCCCTTCAAAGACCGGTGCTTTGGCGGACTCCACAAGGAAGTCTGTAGGACTTTCCTCTTCAAAACGTTCTCGCAGCCAAGCTTTCAGCCAACCCGAGGAGAGCGTCTCGGCCGAATCTCCGAAAAGCTTAGATACATCGAGGGAGTCCAGAACGAAAACACCCTCAACTTCAACTCGTAGAACACGGAGCTTGCCATTAGAATCGCCTAAACATACTTCACATGATTCTGCGAGAAAATCTCGGGTTAGTGCTATTCCTACTTCGAAACGTAATACTCGCGGCCCTAACACCAGCCTCCCGGAAACCCCTCGAAACACTTCGCCTGCGAAAGCGCCTAAGTCACCTGCAAAGAGCCCCAAATCACCCAATGCCTCGTTTAAATCGATGACTTCCAGGAGAACACTGACGATATCTATCAATAGAGTTGATAACAACGTATCTAGAGACGGCGAGGTGACGCCAGAAGAACGAGGAAGTCCTGCAGATGTCGGCACGCCCGTACTTAGTATTCGAAGCTTACTAGACGCTAGTGTATCTGACTCGCCTAGTGAACCCCCGCCTAAGCGAGGCCGACTTGCAGACAAGAGGAAAACGTTCGCTAACGCCCGTGACGCGGTCAGAAATGCCCGTGGCTCTCTGCGATCCAAGTCTTTGATATTAACTCGTGATATGGGAGATATAACGCCTACGGGCATCGCTGAACCAACTCCAGAGGCAGTTAAAAGCAAACATTCGTCAGCGAAGAAATCTCGCTCCCGTCGCTCGATCATAGACACGCTCGATGACTCCGGTTTGGTCAAACACTTGTTCAATAGCCCTGTAAAACGCAAGCTATCGCAGAGTATGAGCGAGTTCTCACGGCGGCTAGAAGAACCAGAAACGAAGACGAGTCCTAACGTAAGCGGCGTGAAGCGATTATTCACGAGGAAGTCTCCTAAGAATGAGCTCAAGGAATTACACGGTGTTCGCAGTTTGTTACGTACACCTCGAGCCAGACGGTCTATTAGAAATGATTTGACCGATGTCCGCGGAGTGAAGGTTATGTTCGCGGCGGCTCCGCGCGATAGCCTCGGCGATGTGAGGGGCGTTAAGCGCGCATTCCAAGCGTCACCCAACGATGACCTACGCCGCGTTTCCGGGGTTAAAGACTTGTTCCGAAGAAAGAAACCGAGGGATGATCTGACGGATGTCCGCGGCGTGCGGGAGCTGTTCAAACGAGGACAAAAAGACGAGCTTAACGCGTCGGGAGTCAAACAGGGCCTGCAATTGAGAAGTCCGAGGAATGACCTCCGCGATGTCCGCGGTGTGAAGAAGTTGTTCCAACAATCAAAGGCACAGACATCTCCTAACGTGAGTGGAGTAGCCAGGTTACTAGACGAGCCGGCGCCGGCGGAGGTGATGTTCGATCAACTAGTCGGCAAACCGCCGGTACGAGCCACGTACTCCAAAACCTTCATCGCCCATGCGAAGAAACCTGCCAAACGTCGCCGTACTACGTCTCTTAGCGTTCCTGTGGACGTTCTAGTGAACAACGTCGAAGATTGGCTCGAAAAAGAGCTACAGAAACGCGTGAGCAATAAATCTGTAGCGCGTGCACTACAGAAGCTAGCTACAGATACAGTAGCGGGTGGAACGCCTATAATCTCGTCGCGATCTCGCAACAGTATCGCTCCGAGGCGTTCAGAAAATTATCCTGAACATACTCTGCCTATCAAGAAACGCTCGTTGGATAAAGCGCCTGAGCCACGTTCAGCGAAAAAACGTAGTTTACCACTAAAGAAGCGGGTTTTAGTACATTCCACGCCAGTGAAGGGCCGAGCTTCGCGCGCCGCGGACGCGACCTTAGCGCGCATGTCGCCTATAGCGTGTGAACCCGCCCTTACTCTAGAGGAGCCTGTTCAAGGGTAATTATAGCACCATTTATTTTTTGTTTCTGTCTTGATTACATTTTTATTCAAGTTAATTTAATTTATTTTCATACAAGGTATTTTATTGTCTGCTCTGTTTCTAATATTATTTGATCATTCAACCCTAATCAAAGTAAGGTAAAGCCGAATTATATTAGATTTTTACGGGTAACAACATTCATATTCATAGATACTTTACTAGGAATTGAACCTCGGGTGGCTGGCTTCTTTGGCTTTCTTTGGCCAACAAATAATGTAATATCTTTTTTCAGGTCACCAATCATCTCTCGCGGTTCGCCGAAGAAACCTAAACAAAAAGTAATCGAAAAGAGCGTGAACCCCTCGCCCAAGGCCGCGAAACGGACGGAGGAGGTTCCTAACAACCAGCGATCCACGAGAGCCCGCGGCGGTAAAAAAGCAGCCAGCCCCAAAAAGGTAACTCCCAAGAAAGCTCCAGCGGCCAAGAAAACCGCCATAGCTAAAGCTCCTACACCAAAGAAATCCCCATCGCCTAAAAAAGCATCAACTAAGGTCCCCACTCCTACGGAAGTTGTCCCTAAAGAGCCAACGCCAAAAGCATCGAGGTCCAGAAAGGTTGCCGTACCCACAGAGGTTGTAACTAAATCACCAGCGCCTAAGAAAGCCACGAGAAGCAAAAAAATACCTATGCCTGCGAAAGTTACACCTAAAAAGTCGCCTACGCCTAAGAAAACAACAAGGAGTAAGAAAGTTCCTACACCGAAACAAGCCGCTGCACCTAAAGCCACAAGAACCAAAAAGGTTTCCACGCCTACAGAAGTTACGCCTAAGAAAGCACCCACACCCAAGAAAGCAACAAGGAGCAAAAAGATACTGACGCCTGTAAAGGCCGCTACGCCTAAAAAAGCGACTGTAGTCGTCAAGAAACCTCGCGCGGTCGTCGCGAACCCCAGCCCGAAACCCACTAGAGGCAAGAAGACTTTGAAGAGTCCATCCAAATCTGCGACTAAACAGTCCAGAACAAAAGCACAGAGCCCCGTTATTGCCCCTGTAGAGAAACGCAGTCGGACGCAAGCGCCTAAAGCAGTTACACCAAAGAAGCAGGCCAAGAAAGCTATTCGTGTGAGTCTAGTGCTGCCTAAACCTTCACCGATACTTAAGCCGCAGCCTGCCGCGAGAACAAAGCGGTCTAAGAACGAGAAACAATCTCCCAAAAAATCCCCGGTGAGAGGAAAGAATCCCGCCGCTGGAGATGCGCCTGTCACCAGACCTGCTCGAGGCCGTAAGACTGCTCCCACTCCTCAGAAGGGCCGAACCAAAGCTTCGCCCAAGACTAAGAAAGCTGTTACGCCCGTATCAGAGAAGAAAGGGAAAGCCGAAGCTCCGAAGCGCGGACGTAGAGCACCCGCTACAGAAGAAAAGACTCCGAAACGAAAGACAGAGACTCCTGTAACTCCGGAGCCTAAACGGAAGAAGACTGAGCCTATGAGAGGTCGTAAGGCAGCAACTCTGGCAAAGAAAGATGCCAAAGTTGTAACACCAGAATCAAAGAAGGTGCCAAAGGCAGTCCCAACGCCAGAGCCCAAGGGCAGAGGTCGTAAAGTCGCAAGTAAAGTGCAAGAGGAGCCCGCAAGTAAACGAGGACGCAAGATCTCCCCGCAAGAACAAGCGAAGAGTCCGCCTGCAGGCAGAAGTCGATCTGCCAAGACTGCAGTAGCATCGAAAGAAGCCGCTAAGCCGAAAGGGAAGAAGGTGAGTCCAGTAATAAAACTATACTTGTCGTTTGACTCTCACAGTCACACATGTGGTAAATTTTTAACCTAGAACTTTGACTTTAACGTAAAATTTTTCAAACATTTTCTTTCACAGTACAAAATACCATAATCTGCCTAGCTAAGTTTTTGGCGACTTGGGCCGTAAAATCTGATTATAAAACCACTATGCTATGATTACGCTAGGCTGACAAATACAAAAACAACATTAATACGTTCCCTGTCCTGTGTATCAATTACGGATACAAAAGCTATCACCCAGGAGTTCATGTGTCCAAAAGAATACATGAATACATACATTAATTATGAAAAATTAGATATATAATGTTGCATTATCCCCGCTACCCAAAGGTTGTGTGGAAGAGATCGCTCTTTAGCGATAAGACCGCCTGTTGTTTACCTCTACTTCAAGACTAATGTGCTGTGTTCTTTTTTGAGGCGTGCAATAAATAGTATTTGTATTGTATCATGGGCAGGGAAAGTGAAAATAGGGATAAAGACAACCAAATAGGTGTAGCCGTTGTAAAGTGACGCGCGAACATAGATTTTTATATTTTGAATCCAGGGGCCTTACTCCGAACTTCGTATTATGCTGTCCCTTTTACTCTTGTTATACAGTATATGAGTGAAATGGACACGAAACGATGTTCGGATTTCGAAGTTCGGAGTAGGCCCTCAGTATTCGACATCGTTTCTGCAGGCGGACACGGCGGTCACAGAGCAGCGCGCGGCGCGCGGCCGCAAGAGGAAACACGACACCACGCCGGCAAGCGCAGGTGCGTATATCTTACAATCATTGCGTTCCATGAACTGGCTCGCTCACACACTTCTCAGTGGAAACAGTGAGTCAAAGTTCTTGTAACTACTGTATATTACACAGCTTGAATTGTTAATCGTTTAATTTTTCAGAGAAGAAAAAGGAACCTTCTCCCAAGAAGCCTCGCGCCAGCCGCTCCGCCGCTCCCCGTAAGTACTTCCACTGACAGTTATCTATCTATGCATGTATTATTAACGCCTAATTCTCTTACAAGAACGCAAGCAAAAAACGCCTATGAAGTAGGTTCTTGCTTGCGTTAATTTGATAGAATTTGGCCTTACAGTTTCGGACGTACTAAAACAACATCCCCGGCTATCAAGTGGCAATATTTTACAGTTACAAATGAAGTAATTGCCTGTCAACTGTTATGTCATTGACGTAAGAGTGCATTTCTCTTGGAACCTAGAAACTGGTGTTTACACGATCTGTACCGCCGCTGCGCGTGCGCAAAATCCCCCTTCCTGGCCAGAGCAAGACTTGGAGCAACCTACGACTTTACATTTGTTTTACCAACCTTGGTGTGTAGGATACTAAACAATATAATCCAAATACTCTTTTTATCACACCTGGCCGTAAAGTGGAAATCACCGCACACTACGCGCGCGGAAACTCCCACCTCCTGGCCAGGGGAGACATAAAATGTTACCACGGGCGGTCATAAAGAAAGCCTAAGATCGCATGTTTACCGTCAAATACCTGCGATCTGAGACATTCTTTGTTTTACTGCCTTAGGTAAGTAAAACATACTAGAATACTAAATGAAGATGAGATGAGAATCGTAAATGATGTAAAACACGGAAATATTTCTTTTAGTTTTAGGGTCGGTTGCACCAACATACGGTCACAGGCCGTCATCGTCAAATATGGCGCCGGCAGCTGTCATGTCATCCCATAGAAACTTGTCAAACTTTCCATACAATCAGATTTTAATGAACACTGCTTACGATTACAGACGGTTTGATGCAGCCTTAATATCCCGCAGTCTAGATTGCCCGCTGCACCTTACCTCGATTTATCAGTTTAACCACGCACCCCTCGATATATTTTTACTGGCCTACAACAATGTCACTCGGGAGATGACTGTACACTTGTGGACTAATGATGTATGATGTGTATGAGCTCAGTCGAGTTTGGCAGCTTGCGCGGCACTTTGGTCCTATTAGCATGAGTATTAAAGGCGCGTGTCTCTTGCAGCGTCGTCCCGCGCGCGGCGCCGGTAGCGCCGCGCACAACTTCGCAGTACAAATTATATTTATAAGGTACGGGAACATAACTACATCTTTTGCATGTACATACGGTCACGCTCTTTACTTTGGAACCAATTTCGAGAAACCTTTGAATTCATTAAATTTATATTGTCGTGAGACATATTTAAACTTAATAAAGAGAACAACGGTTGAACTTACTTGTAAAGTCAGTATAGCGCGAGCAATAATGCGCTTTTTTATTTTGTACCTGACTGTGGCTTTAGGCTGGGCCCAATAAAGCGATAGGAGTGCGCAGTTGGAGAGTAGCCTGGCGAAAATCCAGGGGAAAACCTCCGACACGACCTAGGACGCCGGACCGTGCGGCCCCTAATCAGTGATCGCCGAGCTACGGCAGAGGAGTAATTATCTTGCGCGGTCGGACACGTCACAACACTCAACTTTATAAGGACTCCATTGTAGTCCGAAACATGTCCCAAATAGTAACTTTCCAAGTGAGTTTACCGTCGTTCTCTTATTAACCTTTGAATTTCTATACAGTTTGACAGGACTGTCATTTAACCATGGGGGTTCCAAATTAAACTTCGCCCGGTACCATATGGGTCATTGTCAGATTTAGGTTCGCGTCTTTTCGGTGGACATATGAAAAGTTAAGGACCAAAACTTAATTTTTAACAGCTTAATTTTGGATTGGTCTAGTAACCCGCATAAACGCAAACGGTGTTTCCGTAACTATAAATCCATGTAATAAAAACATAACTTATATGTACGTAAGCCGTTAACTATTGACCACCGGGTGGAAAACTTTTGTTTTTACAACTGACAATGACCCATATATTGTTCTTGTAAAATAAACTTTATTCTTGTCTCTATAGTGAATGATAAATCGCACCCAATTTTCATTATTAATTGTATGATCAAGCTCTATCTAATTACTATTCTAAGATGGGGGCAGGAATAATTAAACAAAAAATCCAATAAAGAATAAATATATTAAATACATTACTTACAGAATAGATTTAATACCTAATACCTAGTAGTAACAACTATAAAATTAAGAAATTACTTTCTTTTCCAGGTGAGCAGCCGCCGGTGTTTTGTGAAGATCTTTTAGAATGGTTCTGAATTAGCTAAATAATGTTTTATCTTATTTATTTTTATGATGTACGAGCGAACACCCACTTAATCTTATTATATTATAAGAATTACGAATTGTTCTGTTAACTGTTTCTTGTTGGACAGTACATTCATTTTAGTTCGTGACCGTATTGATATTTGCCTTTATTACATATATTTTAGGCAATATATGTCAGGAATTTTAAGAAATTTATTTGTCGCGCAGGATTTCTAATCCTCTAGATTGCTGTTGTTTTAGAGGCATCCTTCAATTCTTAAAGACGTTTATTTTTACTGAGTGGAACGCACAAAATTGTGGATTCTAGAACGACTAACCGCAATTGTCTCTCACAGTTAATTAAATAAATTGATGGCAGTGTTCTAGATTTTATAAACCAGGATGCTACGGCGGTGCACTTTTACATGTTTTACGTTTTATTTTTAATAAGCAGTACAATTTTATTGTAGTACAGCGCTCTCGATTGCGCTTCAGGTGACTAAGTAGATATAGAGAAGCTGGCAGATTTTTGACTGCGTTCTCTTGCAAAGAAACCGGACACTTTAACGCCCTTTTCTCTTCTTTTCTTCTTGGGTCTTTAAAAATGCATGTATTCAACCAGAAGAACAAATTCCTAGCACTTCCTTAACGACCATTCGGTTTTATTACAGATAATTTTAGGTAATATTTGTTTTACAACGGTCTTGAAATGTTAAGTTTCCTCACAACTCCGCTATATGATTCCCAAACACATCAGGGATCGGATACCGGTATTTTCTCCATAGAAAAATACCGGTATTATTACGGTCACCGCGGTTCATTATTTCGTTTTTAATGGGACAGGCTAATAATACGACGTTGTTACCTAAATACATGATTCAGCCCTACGTAAAGAGCAAAAAATAATCCAAAATATTGGGCTAATTCAGGGTTTTTTTAAAATACCGGTATCGGTCCCTGAAACACATTCGCGGCGTTTATATGCGAAACCAAGGTAACTCTGGCGATGAAGTGTCCGATTTCTGTGCAAAGAGGTATATTTAGTTATAAATGTATAGATTTTAATGACGCGACGCGCGCCCGCTTCGACGCTTGACTTGACACTGTGATTAGATGTACTATTTGATTTTAAGTTGGAGCTGGCCTATATTATACTTAAAACTTAGTTTTTAGTAGATAAATAACGTAACCGCCTCTCGGTGCGAATACCGACTGCGTGAAGATTCGTTTCCAAAACTGCCCTTTGAAGGTTTGTTCTGGTAAACTAGCCCTGGCGTAAGGCCTTATTTACACAGCCCGCGTCACGCATGCGCGGAGCTCGTGATAACGTATTTTCTGTTTGTAGCATGTATTAATCTGGTACTAGCGACCAGTGTTAATGAGTCGTAATTTCTATCAATTATTTGTTTCAAAGCCATTTTTGTCGGTATTTGCAGCAAGAGGAGGAAAATAAACGTCATCGCACACTGGTGATTCTCATCGTTCAAGTTAATCGATGTCCTTACCGGTCCGAACGTTGAGTGAAAGTTAAGGAAATTAAACTTATTGTAGATTCCAGTTTACTCTATACCTGGATCCCTAAATAGTTAAGTCAGAAATAATCACTCACGAGTCGTTAACAATCCGGGCCCGGTAAGGACAAAATAAGAAAATATTAAATTTTTGAATGAGAATCATCCAGGGTGACTTGCTGTTGCGATGCGCGGAACCGTTTCTGTGTCGGTTAACAGTGGGAAGAGGCAGAAAGCTGTATCGCCACAATATCGCTGCCGTGCTAGTTAAAATCGTATCTCAGTATACGATCGGGGTAAAGATACGAATTTTTAACTGAACACGGTAGACTGCGACTGCGTCGCATCAATAAGTGTCAGTATGCGGTGGCTCGTCGTGGCCGCAGTGGCAGCACAGTACTGAAGCACGCGCACCTATGTATACGGTATGTAGGTTTGGAACTGAGGTTTAACCAAATCACATTTTACGTACAATATTAATTGCTATTTTAGTAATTAATTATGGATTATATTGTGAAGATTTTCATCGAATGTTTTGAAAAATTATATGTAGTTTTGAATACAGAATAAATGTAGAGACTTCGTATGTGCATTTTTATTTACACATCTAAAATATTCCACAGAGCCAGGATGTCGTTAAAAGAGTAATTATTATTTATCTTTATCGTTGTCGAGAAAAAAAACAATGTTGATATAAAATCCACACACTTTCATACTACGTTATCACAAGATAGTCTAGTTCCCGGAGAGCCCGTGGATTGCATTAGGTCAGTATTTTTTAATGCATAGGTCGGAAGAGACCATACCCATAATAATATATTTATTTTTATATCTACAGTTGCATACCAGGTAAATAAGTCTCAGTAATACAGAGTGTTTGGTAGCTAGGTGTAAAGACTTTCAGGGATGATAGAGGTCATTTTATTTTTGAAAATTGTTCTTTTATTCTTACGAACATTCAATGAAAAATTGTTACTTTCTAAATTTTTTTCTGGGTTATCGTAATTTTACAGTAGCGGGAGGAACTAAGGAAGTTTTTGTTGGTTCTAACGTCTATTAATTCTTGTTTTCAGATGATATTCAGGTGAAATTTTTTGAAATACATTTTCATAGGGACTAGAGAAAAATACCTAGTTAATTTCGATAAAATTTCTTAAAAAAATGTACAGTTCACAATCGCTTTTAACAACTTTGAAGCGATAAATACTTTGTTAATTTTTTTGAGCTTCTACGAAAAGAAAACGTATGGCAAAAATTTGCACGTGGATATCATGCGAATAAAAGTAAAAACACTAGAACAAATTTATATGAAATGCGAAACTTCCTGTAGTTCCTATCAAAAAAAAAATGAAGAGGATAACTTAAAAAGTAATATTGTTCGACTGTCCCTTCTCTGTCACTCCTGAAAGTGTTCGCATCTCGTATAGCGGGAACGGGTCGGCTAGTCCCTGGGCTTGATCTTGAGCGGCGTGGAGAGGCGGAAGACGGCGGGCAGCAGCGCGCGCAGCGCCGCGAACAGCCCGGGCGCGGCGCCCTGGCCGGCGCCCTGGCCGGTGCCCGGGGCCCCCGCGCCCGGGGCCGGGGCCGGGGGCGCCGGCGCCAGGCAGCGCGGCGCGCACAGCGTGAGCGTGCGCAGCTGCGCGCCGCCGCCGCCCGCCGCCTCCAGCATGAAGCCCTTCACGCACTTCAGCACCAGCTCCGCGCGCCGCAGCGTCCACGCCGCCGTCATCTCCTGCCCGCGTTACATATTTGAACCTGACTTTGATTTTATAGGCCGGGCCCAATAAAGCGATAGGAGAGCGCGATTGGAGAGTAGCCTGGGGAAAATCCAGGGGAAAACCTCCGACAACGACCAAGCGAGTAATTTGGACCACTCCAGTGAGATTGATTGAGCGGTTTCAACCCAATCTCAGGTGTGTGGAATCGAGCTCCTGGTTCACTAAAACCTAACCTAGCTGAGAAGTCCAACAAGAAACTCGGCTAGACCCGACCTGGGCCGGACTGACTCTACCCGGTCAGGGCCGTCTTTCCCACTGGGCACTAACGGCACTTGCCCAGGGCCCCGCGATCGATAGGGACCCACTAACTGCCAGATCACCAAACGATAACCAATATTTAGTGATCTGTCAAGGGCATAGGGGCCCATTACCCTAGTGTGCCCAGGGCTTCCAATTGGTTAAAGTCGGCCTTGTACCCGGTGTGCGGCGGTGCCGGGACGAATAGGGACTATATATGTGTCAGTGTTGTCGCGATCGCGCGGTGGACGTCCCCGCCAGCGGGAATGCCTAACTGTACGCGTCATGACCGAATTGAACGCCGTAAGCGCAGCGTTCCATATTTCGCTGGACGCTGTGATTACATCATCCGGGTCCGTGAGTGTGTGCCTAGAACGCCGGGCCGTGCAGCCCCCTAATCAGTGATCGTCAAATTACGACAGAGGGGGGACGAATGGGAACGTAGTCGACAGCCTTCCTAACTAACGAATTCCTATGATGGGGAGCGTTGTCAAAATAACGTCTAGCAGTCTACTTAAAGAAACCATACATGGTGCTAATCCCCATGTCGTGGTGCAGACTGAGGTTCGACTGGTACCACAAAGCACCAGTCGCCCTACGGAGAAAACGATTCTGAATGACCTGAAGCGGCTTGAGCGATGTCATAGGCACGTGAGCAAGAGCTACACTTGCATAATTGGACGAACACAAGTTTGGTAGAGTGTTAGCATATTTCTAAGTGACATTTTACTAAACTTGTTAATCATCGGCCCAAGCCTTTCTAGCACGAACAACGCACGGTTGCGTACCCTACTGATGTGGCTACGGAAAGTCAGTTGGCTGTCGAGGGTCACTCCAAGATATTTCACTTCATTGGCCCAGGGGATGGGTCGGTCAAACATCTGGATCGGAGCCACCCGCCTTTCCGTGCTAACGCGGTCAGACGGGTGGAAGACTATCGCAGTGCTTTTTTCCGAATTGACTTCGATACGCCAAAGATTAAACCAACGACCTAGGTCAATGATTGCCTTCTGGAGGTATCGCCGGATAAAAGTGTACTTACAATGAGTCGTAAAGAGCGCGGTATCGTCCGCGAACAACTTCAGTTGCACTTTAGGGTGCCTGGGAATGTCGTTCGTGAATAACGAATAAAGAGTGGGAGAGAGCACGGAGCCTTGCGGGACTCCGGCCCGTATGGGGTGTGGGTACGAGTACGTTCCCTCTAGTCTGTACCGAAAGCTTCGATCCCTGAGAAAATCTCGTATGGTAAGTACGAGTCTGTCAGGCATGCTGAGATGATATAATTTGTAATCAGCCCGTTATGCCAGAACTTGTCGAAGGATTTCGCCACGTCGAGAAAGATTGCACCGGATTGGAATCGAGAGAAACCGTCCAGCACGTGCTCTGTGACGCGGTGCACCTGTTGGACGCACGAGTGCGCGGATCTAAAGCCGAACTGCTCGTCGATGATGACGTTATTCTCAGCCGTAAATCTGAGAATCCTAGTGAGAAGGATCCGCTCATATAGCTTTCCTAGAGAGCTAAGTTAGCTGATCGGCCTATAAGAGGCAGGCGAAGTCCGGGGTTTACCGGGCTTCGCTATCCCTATGACCGCTGCACCTTTCCACGCGGCTGCAAAGTGAGCATTGGTCAGTGCGGAATTGAAGACGCCGACAAAAATGAGGAGAAGAGTTTCAGGGAGGTGTCAAGATACCATTGGATACCATTCGCACCCGGAGCCTTCCTAAGACGAAGACGCCTAACTAAGTCACTGACTTCTTTAACCGACACCGGTAACATGGGTGAAGTTACGGGGAGACGCGATCTCCTGTCCACCTCGGAATCGACCCGTCTAATATGGGCTTCGTTGGTGTGTAGGAGACTAGGCTAACATTGGGACTCTAAGCTACTCGCAAAGCATTCCATTCTTTATCACTCTTTTTAACTCCGACTCGGTACGGCGCCGAACGAATGACGGGTTTGCACCGGTATCGCGGACCGCCTTGCCATTCGGCTTAAATCGGAGAACCTCGTGTGACTGTAGAGTTAAAGGAATCAAAGTAGTCGAAGAATTAATAAGATCACTGGATTTGTATTAAAACCAGCGAGGGCAGCGAGTCCGAATTGAATTGGTTTGAAAGATTCAAAGGAGTCGAAGAATCCATAAGCGGAGTCGGTACCGATAGAGGAGCCACATTTAATGAGTCGAGATTACCCATCTCTCACGTCGCGGCGACGTGCGCGCCGGAACGTGCAGTAGCAGGTTAGCGACAAGATCGGGACGTAAGCGCACATTGACCGTCCGTTTGCGTCACGCAAGCCTTTAGACGACTGAAGTAAGAACACATACGAGTGAGTCTGTTTAAAACCCACTTTCAAAGTGAATTGTTGTCTCGAGTGGGGCGAATGCATCATACCTCGGTGAGGTCGTGGCGCAGCAGCAGCGGCAGCGCCAGGCTGGTGACGTCGTTGTTGCTGGCGGCCTGCAGCACCGAGCGCAGCCCGAGGATGGCCGCGTGGCGCGACGTCATCTCACCTGCACACACACACACGCACACCTAACATTTGCTCTGCACATAAACCCCACCAGCCTTTTTATAAGTAAAAAATTATCTTTATCTATCTATAGACTGATGCACGTTCAGTCAAAGCTTTAGATAGAAGAAATATAATAAAAAAAGAAACCAAAACAAAAACACTAAAAAGTAAAAAAAATGCCTTACTTACTTTAGATGACACCGAACCGACTTAAAAAATTACAGTACGTTTACATCGTTCAATAAGTCTCATATTAGAAGTAAGGCAATTTTTAATGTTTTTGTTTTGGAGTCGTTTTTTTTTTGTTTTACAATTTAATGAATCGTTACCCGAGTGCATCTCATAACGATTCCAAGAAGCTCAAACACGGCTAAGCTACACTGTTTTATTACGGAGTTCCGTTGCCTACCTTCCGGATTCAATTAACAGATCAGGTTGAGGGTGACATTATTACATTAAGACCATTTAACAAATTGAGTTCGTCATAATCGCTACAGTATCTTGATCGAAATATCTTAATACCATCCATGAAACAATAGGAGTTTTGGATGACCATCCGTGGTTTTCTTCATCAATTCCCGTTCACCAAATGCTACTTTTGAATGCAAATGCTTGATCTATCACCGAATATACTAAAATCGGTATATGTTTCCCTTGAATTTTTGAGAGTTCCCTCAACTCCTCTTGGATCCCATCATCAGAAATAGATTCTGGTAACGGGACCAATCTTGAAACATTATGCTATCAAACAAAGGTTTTTTTCAAATCGGTTCATAAACGAGTTCTGAGGTAACACATGGTGTATTAACACATTATTATTATTAAAAATAAACATTCAACTGCATTGAGAACCTCCTCCTTTTCTTGAAGTCGGTTAAAAACAGTGTTGCCAGGGCCGTTGGGAGGAAAGTTACATTTCTTTTCTTGAAAAGTTACATTTTTAATGCAAAAGTTACATTTTATATATTCTTCTTAATTACTTATCAAAACATTCATAATTACTTATCAAAACATTCGATTCTAAGAAAGGAGTCGCCATATACAGCTACAATTCGGCGAGTTCGGCGACAGAATTACGCCGAGCTGATGGGCGGTGTCTCAAATGTCATACAAAGTTGCAAGAGACGGACAGACAGTCGTACTATGTAGGTTATTTTGTCACCTTTTCTGTATGGAAGCCTTTAAATTGTGTCGCTTGATCCCGGTTAGATACAATTACCTTTCTTTTTAAATACAGTCTCGTTATCCTCAAAAGTTACAAAAAAATCCTTTACAACAGAAGTTACTTACATGTTACGCGAGCCGGTCAAAAGTTACGAAAAATGTAAGAAATGTAACCATCTGGCAACACTGGTTAAAAAGGAGCGTCATATTTGTTTTCACGAACTCTCGCATATTAGGGTCAGTAGATCGCAGACTTCCAGTTAAAGTTTAATGATTGGCCGCTAATCCCATCAGCTCTTAAAGAACGATTCTAAAGTCATTCCCCTTTACGGCTAGGTTTCGTAGGGTAACGAGAACAGTGTTTAGTAGTTATGCTGTGTATAGGTATGTAAACGTATGAAGCAACGCACCGGTGTCGCGTTCGTCGTTGATGACGAGGTGGAACACGACGTGCGCGTCGGGCAGGTTGCTGTGCCGCGTCACGAACACGTCCCCCGTGGCGGGCCCGCGGCGCGCGCGCGGCGCCCCCGCCCCCGCCCCCGTGCCAGCCCCCGCCCCCGCCCCCGCCCCCGCCGCCGCCGCTTCCGCCACGCAGCGCTCGTGCCGCGCCGCGTTGCGCTTCTCGATCTGGAATACCATCAACAATTGATCTTTTCGCTACTGACGGGCCCAATAAAGCGGTAGTAATGATGTGCCGCCGAGAAATTAAAATCTGAACTGAAAACACAGACCATCAATTTAACTAGACGTCGCCTGTATACGTACTTCGCGTACCAAAAAGTAGTCAAAAAGTCAACCTTCTACGCAGTGTCGCTCAGTCCGCCTTGAACGGTCATTGCCGCAAGACGTCAACCGAAATACGTAAAAATGACTCGTTGTTCAGTATTGAGTTGTAGAAACTGTTCAGAAAATGCTGACCCAAATAATAGACATGTTTCCTACTGTTCGCGCCGCTCCGTTAACTAGTTTTTAATAATTAGCCTTAAGCACACAAAATTGACACTTACACCTTTGCATTAACGCTCATTTTGGCTTGTATTAGCTTTACCTAATCAAAACACTCACATATCACGACATATTGTAGCTAACCAATCACACACGCTTTCACACACACCACATACATACGTCACAGCCACGCCGCGCTTGACACTTGCATTCCATAACTCAAACTAACGACATACAACCTCTGTAATTTTAAAGTAAATTATATTAATTCTCAAAAATCCAGAGTTTCAATCATAATCTTGCTCCTGTATGGAACAAAGTGGCGACCGTGACAGGACCTGCAGCATTCCTAGTCGGAAAAGAAGTCACCATCACGAGACACCGTCGCTCCCGAGTGGCCACAAGGGGTCACCGCCACGAGAACACCGCGCAGCGCCTAGATTCCTGGGCAAACACCAAGGCAATCAGCTGCGCCTAGGTGCCTACATCGTGCAGCCGGATCACCACACTCCTGAGCGTGAACAGGTCGCGCTATCCAGCGCGCGGGGTCGCGTTGCAGTCATCATTGTCAGCACTCTTCAAAGTGTACAATTGGATCAGCCTGCCCTATATCAAAGTGAGCCCGTTCCTGTCTACTTCCTAGTTGATTCCTCTTTGATTTGTGTAAATTGTGATCTCAGTTTTTCGAATGTTCTGGTCTGTCTTTACTTAGGTATTTCATAACATAATCCATTTAAACTTACAATAATATTTAAAGCACCTAATAGCAATAAGTTCAGTTCAATTACAATAATCCGAAAGATTCATTAAGTACGTAAACAAGGCGTCTAAATTCACATTACCCACCAAGTGCACAAAAAAGGCGAATGCAAGTCAACTAACTTATAACTATTAAGTTTAAAGATATTTTGCCTACTGTTTACGCAATTCCATCAATCTATTATTGCCATAGTGAATGTTTAGTATTCCAACAAATAAGTCAATTTCTAAACCTAATTTTATAGTTAAAATCATTTATCGAGCCAAAAAATCCTTATTATTACAATCACGTTAAATAGACGTGATATAGTTAGCCAAGTGATTTTAGTGTGCGCATTTTGTGCATTTGCAGAATTATACCTAAATACTTCGGGCGCGTTCTTGCTGCCCGGCGCCGGCGCATCTATTGTCTGCAGCTGCACCTGCGCATGCCGATAAGGAGCCGATCAGCTGTGAACTTGAACTTGAGGCGAGGAGCGTATCGTACCTATTCTTTTTTTTTACTTGTTTACGTTATTTCCTGCTTGTTTCTCGGTGATTTGCTATTATGACTGACTGTAAACAATTAAAAGCTACGCGTAGTAATATCAAGGGACGTTTAACGAAATTTAAAAATTATCTCGATGATATTTCGGGTTTGGAGAACGTCACGCGCTTGGACATAAGTAAATTGTCGCTAAAATTATCGAGAATACAAGTATTGTTGAGTAAATTCGATGAGGTGCAAGGTCAATTGGAGATTTGTGAGGGATGTAATCAAGCCGAAGAATTAGATATTCGCGATTCGTTTGAGCAGGAGTTTGATAATTATATATCGCAGGCACAAAATTTCATAGACTCCAATTCGGCCCCTAAAAGTAATGACTCATTTTGCAATGCGAACTCAAGCGTTTCGCAATGCAATGAAGATAATTGTGGTGGCTTAGGATTTAAATTGCCAGTCATAAAGATCCCCACATTCGATGGCACATATTTCAAATGGCTCGAGTTTAAAGAAACTTTTATCTCCTTAGTTCATGAAAATGAAAGGGTGAAAAACATTCATAAATTCCATTATCTCCTTTCCTATTTGGAGGGAGAAGCTGCTCGGGTTCTTTGCAATTTAGAAGTGACTGGCGCGAACTACACAGAGGCTTGGCAACTCCTTTGTAAGCGTTACGATAATAAAAGGCAACTAATAAATAATCATTTAAAGGCGTTGTTTAGCATCGAAACCGTTCGAGAAACCGAGAAGTCACTTCGGTTCATTGTTGATCATGTAAATAAAAACTTGCGGGCTCTTCGCACATTGGGATTGCCTGTCGAGCAATGGGACGTCCTTGTTATTTATATGGTAACCGCAAAATTGGATAGCAGTACGTGTTACAAATGGGAGGAAACAAGGACCACGCTGCCAGAAATTCCCACCTTAGAACAATTTTTCGATTTTTTAAAGAATCGTGCCAATGTTTTAGAGACTGTCAATAGACAAAAACACGATAAATCCAAAATGTTGCAACCTTCAACTCAACCTAAAATTCAGACCAAATCTTTCGCGTTGACCGCCAAACACGCTGCGCCGTCCTCGTCTAAGCCTCATATCGAATGTTTATTATGCAAAGATGCTCATCGTTTATATGAATGCATCTCATTCAAGTCTAAATCACCAGAGGAGAGGACAGCGTTAGTGGCTAAATTAAATTTATGCGAAAATTGTTTAAGGTATGGTCACAAGGTTCAAAGTTGTAGGCTACCTGGTTCTTGTCGCTCCTGCAAACAAAAGCACAATACTTTATTGCACGTAGCCGAGCCTAATGAGTTTCCTAGTACTAGCTCGACTCAGTCCCAAAACTTAGCTGCTATCACTACAAATATTAATTCCGAGGTTCTCTTGTGCACTGCTCTGGTTCAACTAAAGAACCCCGACACGAATCAAGTTCTGACGGCGCGAGCTCTTCTTGACAGCGGGAGTCAATCTACGTTTATAACCGAACGAACACAAAATAAGTTGAAATTGGCTCCTCAGCCTACTAATGTCAATGTAGTCGGCCTGTCGGATACCCCATTGTCAATTAAGACAAAGCGATGTGCACTTCACTTGCAGTCGCTTACCGACCCTTTCAATGTCAGTATGACATGCCTAGTTATTCCAAAAATAGCAGACAAACTGCCCAAGGTCACACTCGATGTAAGTCAGTTTGATCTTTCTAACTTTCAACTAGCGGACCCTAGATTTTTTGAGGCATCCTCTATCGATATGCTTATTGGTGCTGATCTATTTTGGGACCTGCTAGGCTCCACTCAGCATTCCTTAGGAACTAATAAACCTATTCTAAGAAGCTCTAAATTAGGGTGGCTCATTGCTGGTCCTCTGCCTATCTTACCAAAAAATAAACCCAAACAATCAAATCATGTTACACATTGTAACTTTCTTCTTAATCAAGCTGACTCAACGAACATCAACGATGCCCTCCAAATGTTTTGGGAATTAGAAAATGTCCCACAATCTCATCCCTTCACTAAAGAAGAAAAGCTTTGCGAACAGCACTATATCTCAAACACCTACAGGCTGGAAAATGGTCGTTTTTGTGTCGGCCTCCCTCTTCGTGATGAGAAGGACTGCTTAGGTGACTCCTACTCATTAGCAAAAAAAAGATTCGCGAGCTTAGAAGCTCGTTTTCGCAAACAGCCCGATCTCAAAAAATCCTATGCAGATTTTATTCACGAGTATGGCGAATTAGGCCATTTGTCGGAAGTACCACTACACAGGCCGCCAGATGCCTCGTTTCTGGCCCATCATCCGGTTATAAGGACCAGTGAATCTACATGCCTTAGGGTTGTCTTTGACGCTTCTGCGCCCACCACCTCGGGATTTTCAGTGAATGACCTTCAAATGGTGGGACCCGTCATCCAGGATTCTTTGTTCGACATTCTTGTTCGTTTCCGCCAATACAAATATATACTTTCTGGGGACATAGAAAAAATGTACCGACAGGTTTTGGTGAAGGAATGCGATAGGGACCTACAGCTCATTCTCTGGCGTGATAATGAAAACGAACCTTTGCGTACTTTAAGGTTAAATACTATAACCTACGGATTTTCAAGTGCTAGTTTTCTCGCTACCAGGTGCATCTGGCAACTTGGCGATGAATCTACAGATCCTAATATAAAACGAATCATTCAACACGATTTCTATTGCGATGATTTATTGACCGGGGCTGACGATGAGGAAACCTTAAAGTACATTCAGCGCCAAGTGTCAGGCGAGCTCGCCAAAGGTTGTTTTCACCTACGAAAATTTAGGTCAAATTTGCCTTCTCTTCTTGAAGACTGTTCTTTGCCCGCTGATGGCGATCTAATGATCAGTAATGCCACTAGCACTCTAGGCATAGGCTGGTGTCCTGATACAGATTTGTTACAATTTCAAATTGTGTACTCGCCTACAAATATTTTAACCAAAAGGTCTATTTTATCCTCCACTTTCAAAATATTTGACCCTCTTGGGCTACTAGCTTTATGCACAATTAAGCCCAAAATTCTCCTACAGAACTTGTGGGAACTAAAATTAGATTGGGACGAAGAAGTTCCGTCTAGCATCAAAAGTTCTTGGCTGAAATTTACAGAACATTTAAATTTACTTTCTACTCTTCAAGTACCAAGACGAGTACTTATAAATAACCCCAAGTATATCGAAATGCATACATTCTCTGATGCATCTCAATGCGCATTTGGTACTTGCATCTATCTCAGGTCAATTGACGCCACAGGCAATGCACAAGTAAGTTTGCTGTGCGCCAAAGCCCGTGTCGCGCCCCTAAAACCAACAACAATTCCCCGACTCGAACTTTGCAGCGCGTTGTTAGGAGCTCAATTAAGCTCAGTTGTCACTAAAGCTCTTCGTTGTAAAATAGATCGTCATGTCTACTGGTCAGATTCGAAAGTGACACTAGGTTGGATCCAGACGGCTAGCAAAACCAAGACTTTCGTCGCTAACAGAGTAGCCGCTATCATCGAGCTATCTGACCCCAAATACTGGCGGTATGTTCCAACAGCTGATAACCCAGCAGACTTGTGTTCTCGTGGAGTGGACCCCCAGAACGTCAGTGATTCTAGAATCTGGTGGCACGGCCCAGCCTTTCTCAGGCAGGATGAAGCTTCATGGCCGAGTGCAGAGATTCAAGCTCTTGAGCTTCCAGAGTTGAAAGCACTGCCTGCTTTGGTGGCGGAGCCCACACCTTCGGTGTCATTCATTGACGTCACCAGATATTCAAAGCTTGTCAGGGCTCAGAGAGTAGCAGCCTGGGTTCTAAGGTTTATACATAACTCTAAAGAGCCGCACAATAAACTTTCAGGCATATTGTCAGTAGACGAGCTTAATAACGCTCTGAACAATCTTATTAAAGTAGCTCAGTTAGAATCATTCCCAATTGAAATGCAATATTTAATAAATAAAAAACCATTGCCTCATAAGTCGAGTTTAAAACCATTAAATGTATTTCTCGATGACGAAAATTTGATTCGTGTCGGGGGTAGAATAAATAGTTCAAATTATCCTTATGATAAACGTCACCCTATCTTATTAAAAGGAAATCATATTTTAACCAAATTGTTATTTAAATATGAACACGTACGTTTATTACACGCCCCACCCCAGTTATTGCTTACCAGTATTCGTGACCAGTACTGGCCTATTGGTGGTCGCAGACTTGCGCAGGATATTTATAAACATTGCTTTAAATGCCGTCGATTTGAAGGTAGCGGCATGGTCAATATTATGGGCGAGTTGCCTTCTGACCGCGTGGAACCGGATTATCCCTTTATTACTGCTTCTACCGATTTTGCCGGCCCTTTCCTAATCACGGACCGAAAAGGCCGTGGATGTAAAATAACCAAATGTTATCTATGCATTTTCATATGTTTTAGATATAAATGTATGCACTTGGAGGCGGTGAGCGAGTTGAGCAAGGATGCTTTCATTTTAACTCTTACCCGATTCATTGGTCGTAGAGGCAAACCCAATGTTATATACTGCGATAATGGCAGAAACTACGTGGCAGCTGCTAGGGAGATAAAGGATTTTATAAAAAACAACAAAGACTTTATTTGTGACTTTGCAGCTCAGCGAGGCATACAATTTAAATTTTCTCCCGCGTACGCTCCTCACTTCAATGGTCTGGCTGAGGCCGGTGTAAAGTCGGCCAAATTTCACATAAAACGCATGTTAGGACAGACTCACCTGACATTCGAGGAACTGTCTTCTCTTTTTACACAGGTTGAAGCTATCCTAAATAGCCGACCCCTATGTCCCCTCAGTCCATCACCCAACGATTTCCAACCGCTCACACCGGGTCACTTTCTAATCTTCAGGCCGCTTACATCACTGCCAACAGCGCCGACGCCGAGCTACAACGACGGCAGCGCCTCGCTTCGCAACAGGTTCCAGCGCGTCGAGCAGATGCGCCAACATTTTTGGAACCGCTGGTCACGCGAATATGTGTCAGAGCTGCAGCAGCGCACAAAATGGCGAGTCCATGGACGAAATTTGCGCCTGGATGACCTGGTCCTAATAAAGGATGAGTCTCCACCTCTGTACTGGCGACTAGGACGCGTTAGCAAACTGTTCCCTGGACCCGATGGAGTGCCACGCGTCGCAGACGTCAGAACCGCCAACGGAACTATACGCCGAGCTCTCAACCGCTTATGTTTGCTGCCTGCCGATAGCTGAGCTTGAAAGCTTTGCGGGAGCTTTCAAGGGGCGGGAAGATGTTCGCGCCGCTCCGTTAACTAGTTTTTAATAATTAGCCTTAAGCACACAAAATTGACACTTACACCTTTGCATTAACGCTCATTTTGGCTTGTATTAGCTTTACCTAATCAAAACACTCACATATCACGACATATTGTAGCTAACCAATCACACACGCTTTCACACACACCACATACATACGTCACAGCCACGCCGCGCTTGACACTTGCATTCCATAACTCAAACTAACGACATACAACCTCTGTAATTTTAAAGTAAATTATATTAATTCTCAAAAATCCAGAGTTTCAATCATAATCTTGCTCCTGTATGGAACACCTACCACAAGTAAGTAATTCCTTCTAAAATTATGTTTAATTCCATTTTAAAATCATTTATTTTAGATTTGTCGTAGTTGTAATATGAAAAATAGTCTATTTGCGACAGATGTATGATTACTTTATGTTCATGATACACTATCTACTTTAGTAATTAAGTTGTTATTGCCTATATTAAACGCGCAATGGAAATAAAACGATGGATCTTTAGCTTGTGTCGCTCGGCTTCTTGGTAAGGGGAAATTCTCATTCATCTGTCCAATGAAGCGAATAGTGATGTTCACCTTTCGATTCGTCACAGTTCTTATCGATTGTTGTTGGGGCGGGCACTGACCGGGCCGGCGGCGCGCTCGGCGGCGGCGCGCAGCTGGCGCTCGAGCGGCGGGAAGTGGTGGTCGGGCGCGGCGGGGCCGGGGGGGGGGAGGGGCGGGGCTGGGGGGGCACTGACCGGGCCGGCGGCGCGCTCGGCGGCGGCGCGCAGCTGGCGCTCGAGCGGCGGGAAGTGGTGGTCGGGCGCGGCGGGGCTGGGGGCGGGGCGGGGGGCACTGACCGGGCCGGCGGCGCGCTCGGCGGCGGCGCGCAGCTGGCGCTCGAGCGGCGGGAAGTGGTGGTCGGGCGCGGCGGGGCCGGGGGCGGGGCGGGGGGGGGGGCACTGACCGGGCCGGCGGCGCGCTCGGCGGCGGCGCGCAGCTGGCGCTCGAGCGGCGGGAAGTGGTGGTCGGGCGCGGCGGGGCTGGGGGGGGCACTGACCGGGCCGGCGGCGCGCTCGGCGGCGGCGCGCAGCTGGCGCTCGAGCGGCGGGAAGTGGTGGTCGGGCGCGGCGGGGCGGGGGGGCACTGACCGGGCCGGCGGCGCGCTCGGCGGCGGCGCGCAGCTGGCGCTCGAGCGGCGGGAAGTGGTGGTCGGGCGCGGCGGGGCCGGGGGCGGGGCTGGGGGGGGGGCACTGACCGGGGCGGCGGCGCGCTCGGCGGCGGCGCGCAGCTGGCGCTCGAGCGGCGGGAAGTGGTGGTCGGGCGCGGCGGGGCCGGGGGCGGGGGAGGGGCGGGGGGGCACTGACCGGGCCGGCGGCGCGCTCGGCGGCGGCGCGCAGCTGGCGCTCGAGCGGCGGGAAGTGGTGGTCGGGCGCGGCGGGGCCGGGGGCGGGGGCGGGGCGGGGGGGCACTGACCGGGCCGGCGGCGCGCTCGGCGGCGGCGCGCAGCTGGCGCTCGAGCGGCGGGAAGTGGTGGTCGGGCGCGGCGGGGCCGGGGGCGGGGGCGGGGCGGGGGGGCACTGACCGGGCCGGCGGCGCGCTCGGCGGCGGCGCGCAGCTGGCGCTCGAGCGGCGGGAAGTGGTGGTCGGGCGCGGCGGGGCCGGGGGCGGGGGCGGGGGCGGGGCGGGGGGCACTGACCGGGCCGGCGGCGCGCTCGGCGGCGGCGCGCAGCTGGCGCTCGAGCGGCGGGAAGTGGTGGTCGGGCGCGGCGGGGCCGGGGGCGGGGGCGGGGGCGGGGCGGGGGGCACTGACCGGGCCGGCGGCGCGCTCGGCGGCGGCGCGCAGCTGGCGCTCGAGCGGCGGGAAGTGGTGGTCGGGCGCGGCGCGCGCGGCGCGGAGCAGCGCGGCGGGCGGCGCGGGCGCGGCGCGCGCGCTGCACAGCACCACGGCGCCGCTCAGCTCGCCCGAGTACAGCGCCAGCGCCGTCTGCAGCCGCGCGCCGTCCCACGACCTGGCGCACCAAGCACGGAGGGGATTCACTTCTTTGTCATCACTGGTTCTACGCTGGTTCACTAAACCTGAACTAGCTGAGAAGAGTCCAGCAAGAAACTTGGCTAGGCCCAAACCGGGTCGGACTGACTCAGGGAACGAATGCCGTTGCGTTGAGTTGGACACCGTAAGCGTAATATTCCATCTTTCGATGAACGCTGTGATTTCGTCGTCCGGATCCGCGTGCGTGTGCCGGACTACGGCCCCTAATCAATGATCCACGCTTACTCCTAAAGGATCTTATTGTACGCAGACGTACTTAAAGACATTGCTTGAATTAAATGAACTGCACGAAGTATTTTTATGATGTTGGGTAGTCAAGTGTAAGTAGCGGGTGGATGGTGAAGCTCTCCCGCGCTACCTGTGGCGGGTCCTACCTGTCGCCGGAGGGGTCGAACAGGTCCTCGACATCCATGGCCACGATGCGGATGTTGTGCGTCTGCTTGAGCTGGCTGCCGAGGTGGATGGTGAAGCTCTCCTCGGCGCGGGCGCCCCCGCCCCCGCCCGGCGCCGGCTCCGGGACCGGGAGCGGCGATAACGGGGACGATCTGATACAGGGAAAAATCAGCTTCATCAGTTACAAGTAACATTCAAAATTGTAGTTAGCCCCAGCGCGCCGCCGCTGCGCATGCGCGAGCGCGTCCAGCCGCGAGCCGGCGCGGGGTCCGGCTGTGTGTGTGTACCAGGGACCGATACCGGTATTTTTAAAAAACCTTGAATTAGCCCAATATTTCGGATTATTTTTTGCTCTTTACGTAGGGCTGAATCATGTATTTAGGTAACAACGTCGTATCATTAGATTGTCCCATTAAAAACGAAATAATGAACCGGTGACCGTAATAATACCGGTATTTTTCTATGGAGAAAATACCGGTATCCGATCCCTGGTGTGTACTCCCGGCGCGGAGTCGTGCAGCGCCTGCGCGAGGTGCGCGCGGTGCTGCGCGCGCTGCGCGTGCGCGAGCGCGTCCAGCCGCGGCCCGGCGCGGGCCCCGGCCGCGTGTGTACTCCCGGCGCGGAGTCGTGCAGCGCCTGCGCGAGGTGCGCGCGGTGCTGCGCGCGCTGCGCGTGCGCGAGCGCGTCCAGCCGCGAGCCCGGCACGTGCCCGGCACGTGCCCCGGCCGCGTGTGTACTCACGGCGCGGAGTCGTGCAGCGCCTGCGCGAGGTGCGCGCGGTGCTGCGCGCGCTGCGCGTGCGCGAGCGCGTCCAGCCGCGAGCCCGGCACGTGCCCGGCACGTGCCCCGGCCGCGTGTGTACTCACGGCGCGGAGTCGTGCAGCGCCTGCGCGAGGTGCGCGCGGTGCTGCGCGCGCTGCGCGTGCGCGAGCGCGTCCAGCCGCGAGCCCGGCACGTGCCCGGCACGTGCCCCGGCCGCGTGTGTACTCACGGCGCGGAGTCGTGCAGCGCCTGCGCGAGGTGCGCGCGGTGCTGCGCGCGCTGCGCGTGCGCGAGCGCGTCCAGCCGCGAGCCCGGCACGTGCCCGGCACGTGCCCCGGCCGCGTGTGTACTCACGGCGCGGAGTCGTGCAGCGCCTGCGCGAGGTGCGCGCGGTGCTGCGCGCGCTGCGCGTGCGCGAGCGCGTCCAGCCGCGAGCCCGGCACGTGCCCGGCACGTGCCCCGGCCGCGTGTGTACTCACGGCGCGGAGTCGTGCAGCGCCTGCGCGAGGTGCGCGCGGTGCTGCGCGCGCTGCGCGTGCGCGAGCGCGTCCAGCCGCGAGCCCGGCACGTGCCCGGCACGTGCCCCGGCCGCGTGTGTACTCACGGCGCGGAGTCGTGCAGCGCCTGCGCGAGGTGCGCGCGGTGCTGCGCGCGCTGCGCGTGCGCGAGCGCGTCCAGCCGCGAGCCCGGCACGTGCCCGGCACGTGCCCCGGCCGCGTGTGTACTCACGGCGCGGAGTCGTGCAGCGCCTGCGCGAGGTGCGCGCGGTGCTGCGCGCGCTGCGCGTGCGCGAGCGCGTCCAGCCGCGAGCCCGGCACGTGCCCGGCACGTGCCCCGGCCGCGTGTGTACTCACGGCGCGGAGTCGTGCAGCGCCTGCGCGAGGTGCGCGCGGTGCTGCGCGCGCTGCGCGTGCGCGAGCGCGTCCAGCCGCGAGCCCGGCACGTGCCCGGCACGTGCCCCGGCCGCGTGTGTACTCACGGCGCGGAGTCGTGCAGCGCCTGCGCGAGGTGCGCGCGGTGCTGCGCGCGCTGCGCGTGCGCGAGCGCGTCCAGCCGCGAGCCCGGCACGTGCCCGGCACGTGCCCCGGCCGCGTGTGTACTCACGGCGCGGAGTCGTGCAGCGCCTGCGCGAGGTGCGCGCGGTGCTGCGCGCGCTGCGCGTGCGCGAGCGCGTCCAGCTGCGAGTCCCAGCGCGCCGCCGCCAGCGCCTGCTGCTCGAACTGGCGCGCCGCCAGCGAGTTGATCTGCTCCTCCGTCGTGCCCGCGTTCAGCTGACGGAGCGCCTCCTCCATCTCCTCGGTTTGTCTATCATCACACACACATTAATCGATCCAGATTGAGAAACTGTGTTTTATGTCCTGAGGCGGCATGTTGGATTGTTGGTAAGAAACTTTATGGTAGAATATGGGAAGTGTTATTAAAAAAACTTGTATTATTATTTTCAACTACTCATCGGCTGCATGGCGACCCTGCCACATTAAGTATGATCTGTTTACATCGAGTCACCGAGCGACTTCGACAGTTGAATTCGCTTCGACCATTCAAACTAAGCGAGCCACAATGCTAAAGGACACTAACACATCTAGTTTATGCAAAAGAAGACAAGAGAAGAGCATTGCGTTACCGCTGCGTGAGCTGCGCGATGTCCGCGTCGCGCGCGGCGGCGGCGGCGCGCGCGGCGGCCGCGTGGCCCGCCTCCGCGCGCAGCACCGCCTCCAGCGCCGGCGAGTGCACCAGCTTGTGGTACATCGCCGCGAACACCTGACACACGCACACACACACACTGCTTGATAATGGCACCACATAGAGAACATTCAACAATGATATTACTATTAACAAACCTTAGTCGAATTTAAATAGAATAGAATAATTTATTAAAAATCCTTATAGCGAATGTTTACATTGTACTTGGTAACTTATCGATGTTTCGAAAATTTATTTACCGAATTTCACTTGTCCGAAAACGGTTCACCGAATCTTTTCAATCCGAATACTTTGTTTTGCAACTGGTTGAAATACCACGGATTCATTTTACCACAATGCCATTTTTACATTGGACAACTTATACGTTAGCCATATTTTCATAATTTCAATGATACCGAAAGTAGATGTGACGTTTTCCATAATTTCGTTATACCGCAAAATATACGTAAAGCCGATTTTAGAAGTATCAATTCTCTGGGTCCATTTCAACAAAAAACTCTCCATCTAGAAAATAGTACTAGAAAATAAATATAGTAATCGCCGGTGGGTCAAGATTGCCTAACATCACAGTTAGAAAGAAAGAACTTGGCTACCGGGCGAGCGAGCGAAACGAGCGAGCTAAACCTTCCAGAGCAAAACAAGCGGAGCTCCCGCCTTAGTCTTCTGGTGTTAGGTTTTTTTTGCGCCTTGAAAAATCATGCGTGCGTGCTTGTTTGCCTGCTTGCATGCGAGTTTGCGTGCTTGCTTGTTTGCATGGACTGCACCTCTCCCCTCCTCCCCATACACCCTCGCCCCCTTTTCATCCCCCTCCGCCTGTTGTTAATATCATTAGAAATATACGGATAATGACATTACGGTATTTTAAACCTACCGACAAAAAAAAAATGAATGAATGAACGGAATTATAATCATTAGGATTTTTAATAAGCTTTTTTATACACTCTAGCGCTATCTGTGAGATCCTGTAATTGGCTCTGCTGTTAATATGCATGTTGTTACATTGTTTGTACTGCTGTTGGTTCTCCTAATATAAATAAATAAATAAATAAAATTTGTGACCATAAGAAAATAAAACTTCGGACAAATGAAAAAAAAAAACGAAAAAAGGCGTTTCGTTTTCGGACTTAATATTCGGTATAAAAACTTTCGTAGTTGCGATAGGTAACCATTGTACTTACTAGGTACATACATAGAGATAAATTATTGCGTGCGCCTGAACTAATATTGTATTCCTATATCTTATGAAGGGTAAGGTATCTGCTGTGTTTACTTCCTCATCCGAGGTGTCCTTCTGCTCGGCGAACTCGCGCACGTGGTCCTTGAACCGCCGCTCCCAGCGCTTGACGGCGCCCTCCGCGCCCCCCTCCAGCCCCGCGGCGCCCCCCTCCGGCCCCGCGGCGCCCCCGCCCCCGCCCCCCCGCAGCGCCGCCAGCAGCCGCGCGTCACGCTCGTCGTGGAACTTCTTGCTCTCCTCCGCTATGAACTTGGATAGTTTCTCATTTAGTTCTGGAAACAATTAGAACATTTGTGTGGTTCCAATATGGCCCATACTTATTTCATACAATCTTCAGTGTGCCAAAATCAGACTAGCAAATATATTTCTGTTATTTAACTCAAACTAATTTTTATGATAGATAGTAGGTGTCCTCAACATAAAACTATCAGAGATGGTACAAAACACCCAGATGAGAAAAGAACAAATTTTATGGCTATGCTGCAAAACACATACTGAAACAAAATTTTAAGTGGGCAGGTGGCATATAGCGTACAAGAAATGGGCAAAAACATTAACTAATACGGATGTTGAAATCAAATAAGAAAAATAATAAGTTCGAATTACTGGAAAAGATCAAATTTTCAATCAAAGTGAAAAATTTAGAAATTTATCGCCACAGGCGGCGTACTCATACCAGCTTGACAAATTTAAAGGATCAAAGTGTTAATCAAATGGCGAAAAAAGTAACTTAATAGAATAAATCCTACTACACTAACACCTACTATGCCTGCGAAAGTTTACTTTAAATAGCGATGGATAGAAATACATGGAAATCCCTAAGTATACAAAGCAAATATTCAGATGGAACAGATAATGGCGATCCGAAAGAGACCTAGGTCAATATGACCTCATCAACATCATAATCAAAATATTTATTTTGAAAATAGACATTTACATACACGCACACGCGCACGTGACTCCTTTGGAGTTGCGGTGGCCGCTTACCATCAGGTGGACCGTACGCTTATTTGACGACCGGTTTAGCCTAGTGGGTAGTGCACCTGCCTGTGAAGCTGACGGTCCTGGGTTCAAATCCCGGTCAGGGCAAATATTTGTGTAATTAAGACTGTTTCTAGATAAATAAACTTATAAAATTGTACATCTGGCTCTGGCTTCATAAGTGACATGAATATGTCTTTGTCTCCACCAGCCATTTAATGATGAATTGAATTTGGATTGGATGTACTTTTTATTATGTAATCATAAATAATATATGTATTTTTATTTATTCAATATTTTTACATAATTACTTTATATGATTCTAATGTATGTCTTATTACTTATTTTTGTCATTTTACATATAATTAATAATATTTCGATTATTGTATTATTTTGAATTGATTGGTCGCTACATTAACAAAATTACTTACCAACAAAATAAATAAACAATAGCATTCTTTTGTTATGTGCTCCAGGACGGGTAGACAATGGCTAAATCTAAAGAAAAAGGACTAACTTGAATATCATATAATCATATACATTTCTAATAATATTAAATTCATCTTAATTTGGATGCTCACAGACACAGAGTACATCTCTAGGATATTATATTAATTTCATAATAATAATAATAATAAACCTCTTTGAGCATCGTGAAGGCCGAGAAGGACAAAGTCAGCAAGTACCTAGACTTGGCACACGAGGTGACCGCCATGTGGGATGTTGATTCAACGATCATTGTCCCGATAGTCATCTCTGCGAACGGTCTAATAGTGAAGAGTCTCGACCAACACCTCAAGAGACTCTCGCTAGATGGCTGGGTCAAGGGTCAGATACAGAAGGCGGTACTCCTGGACACGGCGCGAATAGTCAGGAGGTTCCTCTCTCTGTCGTCCTAACCACCGGTAGCTTAGGCCCCGCCTCGCTGCCGGCGGCACACTAGGTTAGGATTTTATAATATTTTTGTGTTTTGTAAGTGTGTTATTATATTTTACTTTTTATAAAAATATTGTAAAACCTAACCTAAGACCAGAAATAAATAAAGAGAATTTTAAACCTCTTTTATTCCTTAATTAAAATTTTACATAATGCAGCGACAAGCACTTGAATTTATACAATATATGTATGTATATATATATATATATTTAATTAAGGCCCCTTTTGGGTAAAGGTCTCCTCCAAATTTTCCCATAAACCTCTGTCTTGAGCAGCTTCTATCCAGGTGCTACCAGCCGCCTCGATTAACTTGTCTGACCATCATTCCTTTGGCCTGCCTCTTTTCCTTTTACCTACATCTCTACTGATGTTGTAATATTTGTAATAGATAACTTTGCAAGTTTATCTTCACTGTATGACATTAATTTTGTTATAACTGTAAAATGAAATTATTATTCTTTCTTGAACTGTAAATTAATATTTTGACACGAACAAAGGAATTATTAGTCTGACTTTCTTAAATTGTAAATTAATATTTTGATATGTAAAAGTGCCCTTGTGGCCTATTTGCAGAATAAATGCTTGATTTTGATTTTTGATTGATCAACTAAAGTTCCTACAATAGAATAAGTTAGCTGCACTTCTATTTGTTCTAGTTAAGTTCAGCACTTTATATGTGGTTGTAGGGAACTTTTACATCTCCAAATTCCCTTTTTTCCATGGGATTCAAGCATTCCCATTTTGAACAATTTATTTTATTTTATAATTGGGATGTGGATTGTGTGTGTGTCTTTGAGATTGAAAACCTTTAAATCCAAGTGTATTGGGTCAATTAGACATCCTACACATCAGATTGCATATTACAATCATCAAGAGATAGGGTGCCACCCACCATCCTCCAAATAAACCGGCACGTGGAACATGGCCATGGCGCGCTGCGTGAGCTCGCGGGCGCAGCGCGGGCGCGGCACGCGCACCGGCAGCTCCAGGTGGAACAGCACCTCCTCGTTGGTGCATGTCGGATACGAGAACCTGAACGTCTTCGTCGTGTGATCCGCCACCTCCCCGGTCATATTTGACTAATACCGTGTGTAGCGACGGTTCAGAGCGACAACGTAATCAGTTCGGAATTTTATTACATACTACCACTAGTTCTTCAATAAGATATTAGTGAGAATTATTGTAAAACAACATTCGTTCGCTGTTTGTTTGGCAGGTAGCAGGGTACAGTGAGGTGACGTTGACGTCTGAAATGACATTGACAGCGACAGTTACGTGAGCGTTCAGATACCGCTAGACGACGTAGTATGTCTTCTTTTATCAGTGTGTGACTAAGATATTCTTAATAATTCTTTGTAAGTATCTGTTGTGTGGCAACAAATATTTTTCTTTCATTCTTAACTGTAAGAGAATTGAAAAACAAACAGTACCTCTTACTTGACCTAAAAAAACACTTCTTTCAGAAAAAACTACACCTATGAACATATACTAATAAGTTTCGGAACGTATTTTAAATTGACAGCACGGTTACGTTCGGAAACTGGAATAAAATGTTTCAATTTGCAAGAATAAGCAAGAAGGTGGAAAAATGTATGGCCCTATTTTTATGATTAAATACAAGTCCAACACAGATAATTGTACTTTTTAATGAAATACTTGTGGCTTGCTTATGGTTTGCAATGCATATGTGACACCCTTTGTCGCCAGGTTCCCTATAAAATGTACCAACAAACGAGCTGTTCGTTTGTTTGCCACCATTGTGGTAGGCGAACAGGGTGTTTGGCACATGGTTGGACAAACGAAAACAGCAAAGAAGTATCATATGGCCCACCTCATCTCTTCACTGTTTTAGTTTGTCCAACCCTGTGCCAAACACCTGTAGGTATATTAAATATTTGTTTCCACCCAGTAAATAATTATTTTCCATTTTTCTGTTCGTTGTTTAACGTGAATGAGTCAGAACAGTAAGAATAAATTGTATATGTTATTCGATTCGAGCAGGAATAGGAATTAGTTTTGCGAGTTTAGATGACTTCTTGGTCTTAGACTATTCTTAGTTGTAGATCCGTCTTTTGTGTGGCACGAACCAGATATTACCTAAATAAATTGTAATTCGAGAAGCTTTAATAAGCAAATTTGTTTATGTGCTCCATAGATGGGGTCTTGTCTTAACATCATGTTGTAGGTGTTAAATAGCTTTATTAAAGGGCTTGGGCTTATTATGTCTTTCTGATGTATTCATTGAGAGTCGCAGTGTGTGTAATATGAGAACACTACCACCGTCCTCTTATCAGCAGTGTCTAAGTGTGTCCGGGCAATACCTAAGCCCAAGCCCTGCTCGGCGTGGTTCCGCCCTGGCGTGAGCTCTGTGTGGGTGTAGGAGTGTGAATGACAACATCGGATTTACAAAAAGGCCGAGTCTCGGCACTTATCACTTCTTCAGACTTGTTTTAAATCTTTATTCCAGCAAAATATTTGAATACATAGTATTCTTACAACTGATAGGTTCCGCCGAAGGACAGTACTACACGAGTTGGTAATAGTAATACTATATTTTCATTATTTATATAAATAAAAAAATGGAAACAATAAATTATTACATAAAGAAATAAAATTATGTATTCGGTTCACGTCGAGATGTGGTCGAGTGTGGTGGTGGAACCGGCCGGGCGGGCATGGCACTTGGTCCGTCAACTTGCGCGGGGCTGGCAACATTACGCAGCCTCGCCGCCCTCCTCATCCTCGGCGCTGGCGGTGAGCATGGTGATAAGCTTGCCGGTGTCGATGAAGCCCTTGTCGTCGATGTCCATCTGGTCGTACGCCTCGTCGACCTCGTCGGCGCTGAACTTGTCGCCCCAGGTCATGAGCGCGTGCCTCAGGCGCTCGGAGTCGATGTGGCCCTCCTCGTCGAAGGTCTTGAAGGCATTGATGACGACGTCGTCCTCGTCGGAGCCACCGGACATGCGGCTGGCGAATAGCGTCAGCAGCTGCGTGAAGTTGATGGGGCCGGGCGCCTCGTTCACCATCTCGTCCAGCTCCTTCTCGGAGGCGAGCCTGCCGAGCGAGTCGAACGTGGCGCGCAGGTCGTTCTTGCCGATGATGCCATCCTTGTCGTGGTCCATCAGCTGGAACGCCTGCGAACAAACGACACTCATTCAATACACTTCGATGCTTTTTTCGCTCTAGGAAAGTGAAATCATAAAGAGAATACACCGAGGAAAATATACATGAATCACACAGATAATGCGAGCAGACATTGAAATTGATACATCGACCAGTAGCTCTTAAGAGTCATTTTAAGTACATAGTGATGATAATCTCGTAAAATTGTTTTCTGGAGGATGTAAACTATGATTGTTGTAATGCACAGATGGATGACGTCATTGTTCGTCGTCTGGCCGGGATTCCACGCGAACAATGGTGGTCGGATTCATGTTTACAAACACGCGCACGCGCTTCTCTCGATACATCGAGTTCAGGGAAACTGCGTATTTCATTAGCCTAGACGGAATTCGAGTTTCGGAGATACAACACTGGATAATCTTTACTATATATTCTCTATCGCAATGGTTCTCGGTCAAAGTCATATAACTTTCAGATGGATTTTAAATCGGAGGTGTATATAGGCACTAAACAATAGCCCCTCTGATAGAAGAGCGCTAATTTGATTTGCAGCTTTTGTGGGTAGATTTTGAATGGGTGAATTTAGGTGTTTGTTCCGTGCTTACCTCTTTGAACTCGGCGACCTGCTTCTGTGTGAACATGGAGAACACATTGGAGCCGGTGCGCTTGGCCTTGCGGCTGCCGCGCGAGCTCTGCCGGTCGCTGCCGGAGGACGGCGCGGGCGCCGCCGCGGGGGCTTCCTCCGCTGGCGCGTCTTCCTTCGCCTTCTTCTTCTTTACCTTCTTGTCCTTATCCGCCTGCAAAACAATATCTTGTTATACTCGAACACATTCACACGAAAAAATAGTTGCCAAACTCATTCCAAGTGCAAAGGACTCTGTAATTTTTTAGAAACCTTAAGGCCCGGTTTTATAAAGATCCGTTAGACCAAATGTCAGTAACTCAGTACAATTTTTGACTTAACAAACCGACATAAGGTCTAACGGATCTTTATAAAACCGAGCCTAATTAGAACATTTTGTTTCGTTCAAAGTTTCCAGTCCCAGTACATTTAGAGAAAGTTCTGCAAATTAATTCCTTTATGAAGTACTATCGTTAAGTTTTATCACAACCTATATAGTTAACTAGGTAGGTTACGTACCTAGTACCTATACGTCTCAAAGCGTCTTTATTTTCCTTCAGTTGCTGCTTTAATTCATTCATCATGAAAACCCGCAGGATTTTATTCAGAAAATATCGCGCATAATTAGGTCGATTTTATCTCGACTTAGCGACATTGAACGAAAGTGTCGAAAGATGGTTATTAGTGTCCGATTAGCCGGAGGGCTGGCGGCTCCGCCCGCGCCGCGTTTGGCGTGCGCTCGCGCCGCCTCTATATTTAGCGCGGCTCCCCTTACCCCGACACTGTTATGCAAAGATCTCGAAATAAATTGGCGCCGTGCCAGTTTTCTCTTCTTTCAATTACCTATATCATCACATGTCCTAATGCTAGGTACATATGTCTGCAGGTAGGGTAACCTAGTTAAATTTTTTTGAATAAGACACGAGGTCATTGCGAAGTCGTTTCTACGCATTAGGAGTCGGAAATAAGTTTGATAACAGGCTCATTTTAATTAAAGATTCTTGCGAAGTATTGTACTATATATTGAAAATTTTGACTATTTGACAATGTCGTATTGTTGTTGCAACATGAAAATTTTGGATACATATTTAAAGCAGATTTTGTGTGAAAATTAGAAGTTTCGGATACTAGTCGCGCTTGACCACCGCATCCACACAGATATCACGGGTTAGGTGACCGCTAGACACAGTATCGTAGAAGCAAATAGTTCTGCTGGCCAACAGAATCTGATCTCACTGGCTCAACAGTTGAATACAGTTTAAGACTCTGTCACATGTTGAAGAATGTCAACTGGAGCAGAATTAGCTAATCTACGATGAGACGAGTGTCGAGAGCTTTAATTGTCTGCGAAAAACACCTCCAAAGTAAGTGTTTCGTCAGAAACTCATTCTTCACAGTAATGAGCGAAGAGGTTTCAAAAACCTATGGTAATAGGTTAACGTTAGACATCGCGAGCACTTCCCGGTGCTTTGGTTTGATGGTTATCGTTGGTGCTTGATTCGCGCTACATATTTAAGTTATGTGACGTTAAGTCTTCTTGATTTCATTAAATATTTGTCCGACACGTAGTCCCGAACAGCTGATAGACCGTTGCACTCCACATCACGTTCACTACACATATATTGCACTTCACTACACCGCTACTCACCATTGTGCTGTGTTGTGGAAGGCCGACGAAGGGAGACTGTACCGCTCGGTAGTCCCGCCCTGACTCCGAGATGCTCGCGCTTCCCGGAGGACCAGAGGTGGCTCCCTCCCCTCCCTGTCCCCACGCTCTCGCCGCTAGCCATATATAGTTCGACAAGTCTGGAATCGTTGCGGGCTCAGAGCGGTCCGGGCGGCTCGCGGGCTCGGCCGCTGCGCACTCTTTTGTTTATTTTTAAAAGACCAGAAGTAGCGCACCTGAGGCCGCCCGCGCCGATATCGAAGATCGTCATCGACTCTATTCCTGAACTTGTGGAATGCTCATTGACGGACACATGATGCCCCTTTCAAGACAAATGCTCCGATGATGATGTGATTGATGTTGGATCATTCGATTTTGCTAGATTGGTGACGCTCTTTAAGTCTCATGTTTGTCGTTGTACTTGAAAAATACCTTTTCATCTGGATTATACATAGACTGAATAAGTAAATATTGGCCTTAGTGGTCCGTGGTCCTGAAAGTGTCAGGACGTTGAAGCGTCCGCATGCCAGCGGGCCCGATATGTATGGTCTGTGCGATTGACCTATCGGCTACGAGAAAGACAAATTACTCGTAGAGTAGAACTTAATTAATCTATTGTTTACTTTGTTGGCCCATGATCACTTGAGCATATAGACGCTCTTTTTCCAAAATTAAATGAAATTTCGAAAATTAGTTTACAAGTATATTTACAATCACTGCAACATCAACATCATATATTAATTAAACTAGGTAATACCTATCTGGCCATACATTTACTACATGACTGTATGAACATTTACTGATATAGTTAGAGTCAGTTGGCCTGTCTGTCTAATGGTGGTGGATCTAATGGAATATCTGGAATACTTTATGTTTGAGATACTATTAATAATTATTATGTGTAAGCAGGGACATGTAAGATACAGAGCAAGGACATTGCTCGGCCTTCACAAGAATGTCTAGCAAGTCCAGCAACACGTTGAGTGCAGCTGGAAGCATTCCAGCATCTCAACGAGATTACTAATTGATTATTATTTGTTTCTTGGTATATTTGGTATATACTGTATCATTGTTGATGATAATGATGATTTTCAAGATTTGATCGGTTACTGTTTGCATGTAAGTAAGGACGATGGGCTATCGGACTTTTTACAGAGATAGCTATACACGTTCATTGTGTTCAAATTTAAACTTTATTAATTGATCGTCAATTTCTATAACTTACGAGTATAGTTATTATTTTTCACTTCTCATGCTCGAAAAGTGTGTCATATTAGACTTGTCAAGCGGGGCTAAAGTAGTACATTTAACCCCTAGGGAAAATATGAATACATATTTATGATTTACAAAACATTTGAATTTGACCAATCAAAATACTTCACCTATTAAATCCACCAATCACAGAACACTAATTTAACTCTTAAAAAAATATTTGGTATTGGGTATTAACCAACCAGAATACAGCTTTACTAAAATCGACCAATCTGGAGACATAATTAATTTTTCTAAAGAGTCTAAAGATTAAGTTTGTAGTAGTCCCTATTTCACAATAATTAAACCGGCCAAGGGCGAGTTGGACTCGCGCACGAAGGGTTCCGTACTAGTATCTATAAAACAGCAAAAATAACTTAACCAAAATTACAGTTAAATCAACCTATCTCAAAAACTATAAGAGATACTTTGATCAAACCAAAAATCGTTGAAAGAGTTAATTAGCATGCATCACCTCTATTTTTTTTAGAATTTTATACCCCGTAGTTATAAAAATAGAGGGGGGGGGACATACTTTTTACGACTTTGAGAGCTGATATCTCAAAAACCGTTCACTTTAAGAAAAATGTTTTTTAGAAAACTTTATATCATTTTAAAAGACCTTTCCATTGATACCCCACACGGGTATGTACATCGAAAAAAAAATTTTCATCCCTCAGTTACATGTATGGGGGGCCCCACCCCCAATTCTTTTTTTTACTATTTAGTGTCATAATTTTGTAGCGGTTCATACAACACATATTCCCATCAAATTTCATCACTGTAGTACTTATAGTTTCCGAGTAAATCGGCTGTGACAGACGGACAGACGGACAGACGGACATGACGAAACTATAAGGGTTCCGTTTTTGCCATTTTGGCTACGGAACCCTAAAAAAAAGTGATTAGTTCGTTCGAGCAACGCTTTGAAGCGCTCAATGGAAGGTGAATGCTGCGCGCGAACCGCGGTGTCTATTTTGTGTGTCAAAGCATGAAAGCAGTTTAGAAAAAAAAACACGCTGCCAAATTACATATAAGTTCGCCGTGGAATTAATTGTTAATTTTGAATGGCTAACCTTTGTTTATTTATTTTCTCGCAATCGAAGTGAAAAGTAGAGTGTATAACACTGGTCTAAAAGCCATATTACCCCTCGAACTATTTTCCCTCACTTTGATCGGGAAAATAACTATCTCGTGGTAATATGGCTCATTTTAGACCCTTGTCATACAATCTACTATTTTACATGTATATTATGTATGACAAATTGACGATGTCAATGAAAATAAATGATCTAACATGAAATGACGACTTATGGTTGTTTATGAAAGTAACTATAGATATTACATACTACGTAATTACACATTTATTTTAATAACTGATTTACAGGCGGTAATAATAGCTAAATAACAATAACTTAAATAATATTACAACTAACTTAAATCTAAAACAGGCCCTTGGGGCATTGTACCGAGGATGCTAGCGGCATTTCCTCGCTGTATCGCAATGTTGATCGACTATACATACTTACTTATTTGTAAAAAGTTCGCATAGTCATAATAAATTCGTACTTCGTAGTCTAGTGGAATTGACATGTGAGAGACTTCACTCTATTCTAACTTGATCTTATTAATTAGACTTTGACGCTCACTAGAGACGGTGCACGGTGCATTCCTTCCTCTGAATAAAAAATATACTGCGCAAAAGGACTCACTGAAACCTCCTAATAGAGTACTGTTTGGTCACCGAAATTACATGAGTACTTATGCAAAATTCCGCATAAGTACTCACAATCGGTTGAGGATAAGGTATAAAACATCGGAATAAAAAAATTGTTTAAAAAAAATTGGAGAATAAGTTTTTCCGCTGATGGGCGGGCGGTGTGGATTACAATGCTTTGACTCACGCGCCGGGAATAGCAGGCTGGCTGCCATTCTAGTACTGCCGTATTCTAATCACATTGGATTCGTATTGCTGCTTCCCTCTTAAAATACGTTATCAGCCCAGCGAGCACGATAAACTTTATGGTTACGTTTTACGGCAATATGGCATTATTGTCACATACCTAAACTAGCGTGGTAGATTAAATTCAGTTCGAGTACAAGTTAGTGTGGGCCATGCCACGTAGTCTCGGCCACAAGTTTACCTTTTTTAAAGGAAGTTATCATAGATAGCCGGTAAAAAAAATATTTTATATCCCAGAGCCGATATCTCATCCAACAAATTGTAATGTTGTCTCGAGAGATGTTCCAATGTTACGGTCTCTATATACTCTCTAACAGTTACAATAAAAATAAAGCACTATAATAATATTGATGAAGTGTCGAGTTTAAAAACTACTTTTAAAGGCAAATGATTGCTCAGTAATTTTTTTATCCTTGGGTTTTATAAAATATCTGTGGGCCAGTCAAAATACCTCAAAACAAAAACATAGAGCCAAAGGAAAGATTTGAAAGCCCAAAGTGCACCACCCAATACGATTCCAATCTAATTTCAATACGTAACTTTGCAGCGCATTCCGGATTTGAATCACATAACCTTCTGCATGGTCACAGGTGCCGTGCCGCCTTACTGTACTGGTATTAGGACCATTATATGGCGTGACCTCTACTTTCTTAGCTGAAAATGTGGTGGGGTATTTTAAATTGAATGACGTCGTCGCCCTCGCTCGCTGTCATAACCATAACGTCAAATCAAAGAGCACAGCCACGCGACCGATGACACATGAAACGACGGGATGTGGCGGGTGGAGACAGGCCACAACTAACACAGCCTGTGAAATCTTTAAAACAATCTTCCCAGAGCCGCGGTTCTAACTCTAGATCTGAGGTAGAGCGATTAAGTAGACGGCCCCATAGACACTTGGTATATAGAGCCACCTTTAATCCGCTATTCCATCAAGATCCCTATATTCCTCTCTCGCTTGCACTCACACATTCTATTGACGAAACAAGCAATATCACCTGAACCGTACTTTGGCTAAAAGTCTGTTTAGTTTTACCGTTCCCGGTGTCTGTTCATGCATGTACGTAATCAACCATTTCCAGGTGTTCCATTGGATCAACATTGTGCTTGTTTTATAAGCCGCCTAGTCGGGTGGCAAACCCTGGACTTTATGTCATACTCATTGTCTTCATAGAGCGCACGCGAAACTGTAAGTTGAGCTGAGATTTGTATGTATGATCTTTGATTCAGTTATGAATTAGAATTTTGTGGTTCCTGAAAAGGCAAAAAAAAACTGTTGGAAAGGATAATTATCTAAATAAAGAACACATATATTTTACTTGCATCTCTTTATGTAACGTTAACAATGCCATATGTCACCATTATGTCAAAAACATAGTGAGAATTCTCCAAAACTTACAGCAGTCTCTTGTGACCACCTTCTTGGCGGTCTTATGAAACTAAATGTTATTAATGTGTAAAAGTATTTAAAAAAACCGGCTAAGTGCTAATCGGCATCGCGCAAGAAGGGTATCTACCATTATCTAATGGTATTAATGGTACCGAACCCTGAACCTTTACAGATATAAAAACGGCACCTTTATAGATATTAACGGCAAAAATCACGTTAGTTGCATGGGAGCTCCTTAGATATCTATTTTATCCTGTTTTTTAGTATTTGTTGTTATAGCGGCAACAGAAATACATCATCTGTGAAAGTTTCAACTGTCTAACTGTCACAGTTAAAAAAGATAAAGTGATAAGTTCGCCTTTGTCCAGTTTGTACCAATGATACCCGATTTGACTGTATTTTTTATCTTGTGTTTTGTGTACAATAAAGTATTTACATACATCCATACAGTTCATGAGATAGAGCCTGGCGACAGTGGTGACAGACGGACCGCGAAGTCTTAGTAATAGGGTCCCGTTTTACCCTTTGACCCATGAAACCTTAAAAAGTTAGTCAAATGCAACATGATGATCATCATAGAGTATACAGTATTGGTTGAAGTGAAATATGAAATGAAATAATGTATTCTCCAAGTGGGTTTTTAATGTTAATACAATAGTACATACACAATATATAAACATTTAAAACTGTTTCCATTTTACTAGAGATGTAAAAGGTCTCCTGTTATTTCTAGATATTAAATATGAATATGACAAAAATAATGATGCTTGGTACTGGCATACTGTATGGAGAAAATGGTGATATCGCTAATATCATAACGGGGATATCTCTATAACATGCCGGGACATCACATTTTAAATGTGGAATCGGGCCCCGGGACATCACATTTTAAATGTGGAATCGGGCCCCGGGACATCACATTTTAAATGTGGAATCGGGCCCCGGGACATCACATTTTAAATGTGGAATCGGGCCCCGGGACATCACATTTTAAATATGGAATCGGGCCCCGGCATATCACATTTTAAATATGGAATCTAGTAGGTACTACGTTGGGCTATCACTATCAGGCTCGCTGATTTTATGGCGTTCACTGTAACAAGCGCTAGTGCCCGAAAATAGACGAACGGCGGAATATTTTAGAACTGGGGCAAAATATCTACAACAATCGTGCGTTTTGATCATTCTGGATGGCTACGACTGCTACGAGTAAACTACTCTACTAGTCTGAAATAGTACAGTCGTGCATGCTTCCGGCATTACGCTGCTGTTACTTATGTACTCCAAGTCACACAGAGATCACTCTAATGTTATGACATGTAATATTTAATTCATTCAGTTCGTGTTTCGGTTGCCGTGCCGAAGAAATATTGCTCATTAGGTTATTTATCCCCATAGGAAGTAAATAATGGTCACGTAAGGCACAGTCGCCATCAGATATATCGGAGCTAACAAGGATGCTCACAAAGATCTGAACACTAACACTGAAGAATATAGATTTGCCCGCAACTTCATCTGCGTGGAACTCGTTCATCGCGTTACAATTTATTTGCTATTTTTTTTATATCAGACGATTATTTAGTCATCGCTTTTCCATACAAACTTCCACCCCCTTAAGGGTCGATTTCCGGGATAAAAAGTAACCTACGTTCTAACCAGGCAATCAAACTACCTCCATACCAAATTTCTTGCTAAGTCGGTTCAGCGGTTTAAGTGTGAAGAGTAACAGACAGACAGACAGACACACTTTCGCATTTATAATGTTATATGGAATTGATGGTAGTAAGGCACGCAACTTTCAAGCTGAAAGTGGCGGGTTCAATCCGCAATCAATGGTAAGCATTGGGTTTTCCAAAAAACGTATGTACGAAATGTCATTTAATTAATTAACAGTGAATTTTCGCGGAAGATAAAGATAGACTTATTGTGAGAAACTGTGTAGGTACAATTAGGTCGAATGTCATAACTAAAAAAGTCCAACAGAAACATCGAAAGTAAGGGAAACATCGTGAGGAGAGGTCCACTCCCAACAATAGTAGATTGTATTACAAGGGAGCAAAATGCAATATTTCATAGAGGGCTAGCTTGTTGAATCCCGAACGAAGCGAAGTGAGGGATTCAAACCGCCACGCCCGAGTTAGCTCTTCTTTTTATCACCATCCATCACCACCATTTCGATCTCCCCTCACGCCTTCCCCGTCTTAACTCGCCCATCACATCATAAACAATTATTTATTTATTCACAAATATGAGTTATCAACATAACAGCTTACGCCATGGCGTTGATAATCTAAAAGTTATCTTAATCTATTTACATAGAGGACATACAAAATAGCAAGGCAAAAAATAACAAAACAGAATATGAAGTCTGATTAGAAATAATTTTCACAAAACTGTAAAAAGGTGGAGCGAAGGCTGTTCCATTTATGGGCAAACAGGTCGCAATCCGGTGCATAGGAAAGACATTGATTAAGTAGCGCCTGCGCTCTAACAACCGGTGAGTGCTCGTGCGCCGCCGTGCGAGCCGCTTCCTCCGCCAGGAGGCGGTGGCTGCGGGCACGTAGGTACTTGTCCGGTACATACAGACAACATGTTCTTGTGACCAAATCGGAACAATCTGACTCACCTCTGATAATCTGACAGGCAGAGGTCAAGAGCTCGAAACCGCGTCTAACCTCTAAGGAATTGGAGCCCAACATTCCGAGTAAGTATTTGGTTGGGTATAAGAAGGGGTAATATCCGTACTTTTTCTTGTAAAGAAAGCGGAGGAATGCTTTCTGTACTTTTTCTAAAAGGAGAATGTAGGATTTCTCGTGCGGGTTCCAAATGATAGATGCCGATTCAATTTTGCTTCTGACCAGTGATGTGTATAACAACTGAACTACTTGGGGATCACGAAAATCTTTTGCGTTTCGTATGATAAAACCCAGCCTCTTATAGCAGTCTTTTGCTAGAGATATTATGTGTTGGTTAAAAGAAAGTTTGGGATCATAAATAATACCTAGATCTTTAACTGAATTTACGCGCGCTATGGGTTCACTGTCTAAAAAATACGTATTGTACAGAGGAGAGAGACTGCGGGTAAATGATATAGTGCTGCATTTGGAAGAATTGAAGATTAATTTGTTATTTGTAGCCCAGCTAAATACCGCATCAACATCCGCCTGCAATAGTTTACAGTCCGCAACATCATTAACACGCCGTATAAGCTTAAGATCGTCTGCGTAAAGCAAACAATGAGAGTGATCAACTACTTTTTCGAGATCATTAATCATTAAAACGAAAAATAAAGGGCCCAGGATGGAACCTTGACTTACCCCAGAGCGAGTATGATAGGGTGGGGAAACGTAGCAACCGTGACGCACGAACTGTTGTCGATCTTTGAGGTAGTCAGCGACAAGCCGGAGGAGTTTCGGAGTGAAGCCAATAGCAGCCAGTTTGTCTAGGAGAATGTCATTATCAACACGGTCGAATGCCTTTTGGAAATCGAAATAAATAACATCAACTTGAGAGTCCTGATCTAAATAACGCGATATTATGTCTGTTGAGGATAATAAATTTGTGTTCACTGACCGACGCGCACGAAAGCCATGCTGGCAATCGCTAAGATACGGAGTTATTAAGCTTACTTTTCAATTGTCACAATGCAATTTCTTTTATTTAAAGTCGCTATTTTTTCATAACTGTCTCTTGTCATACACTAGACCGTGTATTTCTTCAAACGTTTGGTTAAAACATGCCCTCATAATAATTTAATCAGACCCCAAAAATGACCTGTTAAAGTCGTTCAGGGTTCCCCGTTCTACCAACCTGAAGCTTTGCCAGATGTCGTTGCCGGCAAGTGTCCGTCTGTTGGCATATGACCTACACTAGTACACATCTCGTATAACCAAGGATTGAGTGTTGCCTCAGCCGAGTGGCTGTATATCCTATGCCGAGCACTCGACGCCATCTCTATAGGTACTTACATCGCAGGGGCACTGTCTGACTACTCGTCTCTCGGAGAGGCATCTCTCGATGACGTCACGAAGGCACGCGCGCAAACACAACAAACGAGTGACGTCACAAAGCGTCTCGCTTCCACCTAAGTATACCCGTCTCAGTTAAGTTGAACTTGACTGGCCAGTGGCTTTCACTTGCGGCCACAGACAGTAGTGTCAGTGCAATGCTGCGCGCGCGACGGTTTCCGTCAATGTGGTCCTTATAGTGATAAGCTAACATGTAAACAATCCAAGATGTGCAACAGTGTTAGTCATGCGGTGCCAAAGTTGTTAGTTTTAGTCGTGCTTTTCTCAGGTGAGTCTAATGAGCACCGGATCGAAAGTTGTTAGCTGTCCTCACTTTGTTGTTCACGTAGTTACTTGTTGAGCAATACTGCTCGAGTTCTTAAGTTGCTGTTAACAGATTGACAAGAGGACTATTGACAGTATTCGTAGGTGATAACAAGAATATGATTACCTATAAAATAAAGAGCTTCGAAGTAGGTATAGTACCTACTTAATATGGGTTTTACCACTATTACCATGTGTCCAGTCCTGACCAACGTACCTAAAGTACTGTACTTCCGGTTGCGTGTGACTTTTCGATTTTACTATTTATTTGGTTACTGACCAATGAAGTTCATGTGATTTATACAGGATGGAAGGTAAAGTGGATGAAAAGGTACATTGTGTGTTCTTAAGTAAATCATCAAAAAATCAACACTTTCGATAGAGTCAGTTTAAAAACTTTCCTACAACTTGGTATGAGAATTAAATAGAACTGACAGATGTTGCGTAAACATAGTACCATTATTATTTGACTTCCCGTCCATTATAGGTCCGGGGATCAAAATATGTTGGAAACCTCAATTCAATTACTAACCCAGGGGTCAATTTGCATGTATTGTATGTACCTACTTATATGTAAGCCCCTACACAAAAACAGGTTAAAACACGTACATGTCACAAAAAATCGAAGTAGAAAGGCGAAACCATCCCTAATTCCCTACAAGGGATCTCTTCCAGTAAATAACAACAATTACTTTATTTAAATTGTTTTCTTTACGTGTTCCCTAGTTCCATGAAATGAAACAAGTTAAATGAACTCTAACACTACTTAGATTTCATTGTTAAATATGGTTTCCAGATGTAAGCCAAGCGCTGGTACTCCGCGCCCTGCTCTCGCAGCACGGCCTCCACGGAGAGGTGGAGTTCTCCCGCAAGGCGGAGGGCGTGGTGGCCGTGCGGACGTCACTGGTGCCCACCCTGGAGCACCCCGAGCACGCGCTGCGCTGGGCCGTGCACACGCACCCCGTCGACCACCGCGACGTGTCGAGCGGGCGCTGCGCGCGCCTCGGCCCGCCGCTGCACGACCTCACCGACGAGCTCGGATATCTGCTCGTGCCTGGCAAGGTTACTGTCTTTCATACCGTCATCATCATATATTTAATCATAATCGTGGCGAATAAGCACACAGGCAGACGCCATTCCTGCGCACTCGTGAATAATATTGCAGCTGGCAACTAATGTACCTACGCTACAGTGATCCGGAATTTAATCCGAGAAATGAGCTCTTTCACATCTGGCATTCGTAGGTGAGAATTTTCCTGAAACGGTAAAATTGGGATTCAACAAAATACTTCCTTGTTAAATACTCTGACCTTATTTTCACCTTGTTGTAAACGACGTATTCTATGATACCAGGACAACGCCGAGTTCGAGACCAAGGTCCCCCTCACGGGTCCCATGGGGCTTTGGGGCCGCAGCCTCCGGCTGGAGTCCGCGGAGGGCCACGTCATGTGCGCCTCCATCCTCGCCGTGGACGACGACGCGGAGGCCTACGCCGAGGCCCAGTTCAACTCGCCCCTCGTGGGGACGGTCACCTTCCGCTGGCTGACCCCGCGCGACGCCGCCGAGCCCGACGCTGACGTCACCACCGACTTGTACCACATGCGGGCTGTGCGCGGGACTGCGGACTATACTGAACATAAGTGGAAGTTGTTCGTGACGGACCTATTTGATACGTCAAAGAACACCCACAATGAGGATAGCTGTGATGTATTGGAGGCAGTGTTTGACCCGGCTACGGGTGAGTTTTACAATAAGTAACAGACGTTTTACCCAGTCGCTTGGAACTCCTCAGAGTTATTGGACATGGAATTTTTTGAAAATTCTTGTGACTGTTGCGATTATACTGCGATATTAAGTGTACGGACTAAAGGCCGGTCCTATGTCGCAAGTCACAACTCCATTCTTTTATCTTAGACCTAAAATATGGGCACTTGAACATTCATTCCACGCTACAGGCGGCGACGGCGTCAGCGTAGGCGACCTGGACGCGCGGCTGGGGCTGGCGCGCGTGGCGCGCTCGGCGAGCGGCGCGCGCACGCTGTACAAGCACGACGTGCTGCGCGCGCTGCGCGCTGACATGGACGCGACGCGCCGCGCGCTGTACGTCGTCGTGTACGATCACCAGCACGAGGACAGCTTCCTCGCCTGCGCCAAGCTGAGGCTCGTGCCGCCCATGACCGCCAAGTACGATCTATGATGATATACTGTTTATTCAAGGTTAAGTCAGCCAACCACTTTAATATTGGGCCGATATGAAACCCTGTCATATAGCCTATGAGACAGTTAACTGACTTGTCACCATTAATTGTTATCCTAAATAAGAGGAAGGAGGATTGTTCATTATTTGAAGGGCTGTCAGCTGAATTTATCTGTCTTGCTTGCGAATTCATAAACTGTACTTAAGTACCTGTTTATTACAGGGTGTTGGTGGATATGGCGGGCGTGCGCGGATCCATCTCCCTACGTCAGCCCGCTCCGTGGGCCCCCTCATGGGCCACCTTCGAGCTGACGGCCGCCGCCGGCGACTACGAGGCGAGCCTCCGCCTCGCGGGCTCCGTGCTGCGCTACTCGGTGCGCGAGCTCCCGCCAGACCCGACCGCGCTGCCCGACCAGCGCTGCAACACAACGGGGGGAGTCTTCAACCCCTCGGGCGTGGATCTGGCCACCGTGCCTCCACCAGGTCAGCTCTAGACTCCTAGACTCCACTAACGTCACTGCAGTCCAGTGACAGTTCATTGGAAGAATCATCAATAATAGCCCACAGGTCAATTCGCAGTTATACTTCAACTTATAAAGGTTTTGCATGTGGACTCCAGAGGCGTATCATATATCAACGGTGTTTCCCACGTTAGTGTTCAATAAAAAATGTGTATATCTACGTTATTCTTACTTACAGAATCACAATGCAAATTACATACAACACAACACAAACGATACTTCAAGGTAGCGAACGGTGCAGGATTAGAAAGTTTGAATTGTGTCTGTACATAGTGAAATCGGCAACAGACCCGCGACGCGTTTCGCGTCATGCGCGCCTAGTATAGTGTTCGTCGATAGGTCGTTAGTATCATGTCATTACTGTGATGACAACCTCGATAATTGGTGATTAGTGCTGTGCCGGGCTGTTGGTCGCGTGCCCATTGAAGGGCGATTATTATTATCACATGCTTATTTTCAGTAACCGCTAATTTTATTATGATTTGGGGAATTACGCAACGGATATTATCAACACTATCAGTACAATAGATTGTATTAGTGGTAACTTATAAGCAATGTTCGAACTTCTGTCTGTCCAAGGGTATTATTTTTACCCGTTGTCCCACACAAGATTGGTTTAAATCATTTGTGAAGTTAAGATCGTTTGTATTACCTGCCTAAATTTTATCCCCCAGATACTTTTGGGTATTAATAGGTACACTTTTCAGTTTATCAAAGAAAAAATACTTAATACTGTCGTCTTATTAGTGTCGTCTAAATATAAAGATACTTGCAGTCGCAAATATGGAGCGGCCTACTGACTACTGACAATAGCTGTTGATGTTTGGAATGTAGTACAAGCGACCGCGCACGCGCCGGAGAGACGGTTCCTTCGGAGAACGCGCCGCAGCCTCCGGAGGCTATTGTTCATTGTTACCCCATGCCCCACATCACATGTTTTGATGCCTGCTCGGAATCCACGGCACCTTCTTGGAACATGGCGGATATTCAAGGCGGGCTGCCCCCTTTGCCGATTATTTCGGTTAAGTACGTTTAATTTCATGTCAACAGATTATGACATGCCATGAGATGTTGCTACTTGTATTTTTCAATACCTAGTAAATGTCATATAAGATTATATATAGGACTAAAAATATATGTTTTATAATAAAAAAATTGTGATAAGTAGAATTCCACTCTTGTAAAAACGCAGCATAAAAAATAGTTTCAATTTTCTTTATTTGGCCAAGAAACAAAGTCACGTTACATCTAGCAAGTCATGTTACATATTTTTTCTTTATTTTTATCATGCACATATTATAACATTGGTTTAAAAATAATAGTAGATTGTACACCAAGCGGATAAAGCATTGCTTTATGTCACGGGCGCGATATTGAATCCTGAACGTAGATAACGAACTCCAACAGATTTTGAATGAACTCCAAAAAATGCAATTAAGTTTGAAAATTATAAGGAAGCTCTAAATTAAATTCAAAGGATTTCAGTAATAACTAGAAACGAGAGCGGCAGCAGTCCACGGCTCCTTAGTCCTGTTTTGTTTCGAACACGGCGGCCGCGGGCGAGCGACGAGGTTCGCGGAGCTGGCGCGTCCCGTGCGCGTTCCCGTCGCCGCGCCGGGCGGACTTTACTGAATTAGACTTTAACGATATGTCAATAAGAACTATGAAAAGTGAAATCATATTATTACCCGGCGGGTTATAATGAAATTCAGTACAATATTACAACCCGGCTCAAGCCGACGGCTATAATGATTTGCTTTCAGTAAGGTTTGCATTATATATAATTACTTAGCCATTGTCGAGCAGGTGGTGTGAAAAATCATTTAATACGGTATCACTAATCACTGCCCATAAGGAAGAAAGAGTGTATGAGAAAGAATTACTGCATAGAACTTAATCTGCGGATGACCAGCAACAGTGTAGTTGTAAGTGTTGTAACTTAGTTTGATGATGATGCGTTGTGTATGCAGGCATGGGTACCCAAGACCAGTACGCCGTGGGCGACCTGCTGGGCAAGCTGCTGGGCCGCTCGCCGCGGCTGCCGCACGCCTACCTCCTGCCGGGGCTGGCGCCGGAGCTGGCGGGCTCCTACTGGGACGTGTTCCTGCCGCTGCGGGGGCCTGCGTCCGTGCGCCACCGCGGCCTGCTCGTCGAGAGGTATACTATACCGCTACACAACACTACCACACCAGGACATGACATCACAACAAACTTGCAAAAACAACTACTTGCTTGTGAAGTGTCTTGTCTTGGTCGGGACCGGGTGGGACGTGGGACCCACTTTTAGATACTACGCAGCGGTTTTCCCTCGACATTCGCGGTATAAAAAAAGAAATGTAAAAGTTTGTGTGTGTCCGTAGTTAATGCAGTTTGCTATAACGGACGCTCATGTTCCAGACGCGCGCCATACCCGGCCGTGTGCGGCTCGGTGATACCCTACGAGTGGGACACGGGCTACCAGACGCCCATGACCACGGCGGAGGCCGTGTTCCGCTACCCGCTCGTCGGCCGCGTGCTCTTCAGACAGCCGCAGGACCGCCCGTGGGAGGACACCACCGTTATCGTCGAGAGCTTGGTCAGTACTACTCTGCACTAAACGAACTGCGACCCGTTCGTGTTTGAGACAAAGGTATACTTGAGTACATATCGATAGTTTGATTTGAGATACAAGTAGATCTTTGTAATCGATTTCATCGATATGTTTATGACTTTGAGTTTGTGGACTTATTTTGTGTTATCTTATCTCATATAAGTAAAATTTCCGTAGCTTTCTCATGGCCATGTATCTGTTTGAAAGCGTTTTGGTATCACGGTACCTATCTTTCGTCTTCCTGGTCCTATATTTCGATAAACGTGGTTAGATGAGTTCGTTTTCGTGGTCTTCAGATCCACGCGGACGGCTCCAACGTGAATGACACCTTCGGGCACCGTTGGGCGCTGCACGAGCGGGCGCCAGGCGCCGACTGGTACAACTGGTCGCGGCGCTGCGAGAGCGCCGGCGCCGAGTGGGAGCCCAGAGCGCTCCAGGTGGACCCACGGCGACCTGACCTCTACTGCGGCTCCGCGCCGCTATGCCGGCTCGGAGATCTCAGCACCAGGTAAGGGATGATTATACATACATTACACATACATTTTGAAGGGTTGGAGAGTTTTGCTGAATAAAGAGCTGCCAGCTGAACTGCCCGCGTAGCCTTGGTGACATTTGACTGCTTGTATGGATACGTATATTAGTTTGCCTCTGGCAGAAAAAGCTTTATACATAAATTTACACCATCATGAGACGTATTTATATTATTTATACTTAATAAGAGAACGGTTGAAACTCACTCGGACAAGTTAGAAAGCCCATTAACGACAAGTATGTTCCAACGGTTTTTCTCTTATTAAGTGAAAGCTTTATATCCTATACTTGCACTTGCAGGCACGGCCTGCTGGCAGTGGCGGGGCGCAAGCGCGCGGCGGCGCGGCTGACGCGGCGGCTGTTCGCGGACCCGGTGCTGGCGCTGTCGGGGCGGTACTCCGCGCTGCGCCGCGCGCTGCTCATCCTGGACGACCACGGGCCCGTGGCCCGCGGCGAGCGGATGGCCTGCTCTGTGTAAGTATACTAGGCCTCGTCGTTGTTTCCTTAATACTGGAAACCATGACGTATCTGAGACCCTTCATTGGGTTTCTTATTTGCTGTGAATACAAGTTAAGGATACTTTACTAAAACTTGCTCTTTAGGCATGTGCTAATCCATATGTCAATAGGCTAGGGCTGGCTACGCGCTTGTGATTCTTCTGGAGCCGCAAACGTCTATAGGCTACCATCAGGCACGCCGAAAGCTGCTGCCGTGATCATATCAAAGAACTATGTGTGTGCAGCATCGTGGGTGCGGCGCGGCGCAAGGCGGTGGTGCACGACTGGTTCGGCGAGGGCGCGGGCGCGGGGCTGCAGGGCCGGCTCGAGCTCACGCAGCAGTCCGCCTACGACGTCGCCAACCTGCAGCTGCGGCTCGACAACCTCGACGACGTGCGCGACTACAGAATACACGTCGTTAGTATCCTAGTTAAAATTTGTCGTGCCTTTATTGCTCAGCGTCTTCGTCGTCAACACAGCAAACACACATTAAAATAGTATAGTGGGTTGACAATGTGCCGGGAGCCACTCTAATGTGGCAAATATCCAGGTAGGCCTGATAGTGTGATAGTAAATAACTTATCACCAGGCAGGTGAGTCAGGCCATAAGCCTGTTTACCCCAACAAGGATGGTACCATAATCACACTTTTGCTTTCTTGAGAGTTGTTTGATCTTCTCTTCTCATTGAAACAAAAGAACTGGTTCCAACAAGTTACTCTGCCGCAGGCGCCGGTGGAAAAGGAGCTGGAGTTCCCCTGCGAGGCCAGCTCGCTGCTCGACGTCTACAACCCGTACAACGTCAACCGGTCCACCAGCCCGCCACCCACTAAAGGTAGTCTTCTTCTTGACGCGTCTTCTTTTACATTGTTTTTCTGGATGTTTGTTACGTTAAATCCTCATTGATTTCTGAATCAGAACAGCGAGATACGGTTAACTTGCAGGCACTGTGGACGAGTACGCGGTGGGCGCGCTCAGCGACAAGTTCGGCGCGCTGGCGGGGCAGCGGCGCGTGCGCGGCGCGCACAACGACACGCAGCTCTCGCTGTTCGGCGCGCGCGGCGTGCTGGGCCGCTCGCTGCTGCTGGCGCGCGCGGCGGGCCCGCGCCGGTCAGTCTCTACCAGTAGGCCAACTTGGCACAGACCAGGCAGGGAATTCGTAAATATCAAGACGGTCGAGAAGGAATTGAGACAAGTATATTTTTTAAAGATGTGCTCCTCAACGATGTTTAAAAAACGAAGAAACACTGAGTTAGGATTTACAGTACTTTTGAGTTTCAGATACTGGCTGCCATTTTCGATATTTCACTTCTGGTTCGATATCGCGCTGATAAGCATATTTCAAATTCAGCATTCGAAAGACCACTCAAAAAGTATACATGGTTTTGGGAACTTTTATTCATTTGATATAGAGAACAAATATTGGCACCAAATAAAAATGAACTGTGCATGTAGCCAAGGTTCGTTTCCCGCCCCTCAAAAATAATAACATATTTTCAGGGGTTAAAACGATTAAAATAAAATTTCCTTAGCTGGGCGTGCGGAACCCTGGAGCGCGGCTACAGCCCGAGCGAAGGCCGCGAGCTGCGCGCCATCGCGTCCTTCCACCACCCCGGCGGCTTCGCGTGGGGCTACGCGCGCTTCACGCAGCTCGTCAGCAACGGCGGCGGCGCCAGCGACACCGTCATCGAGCTCAACATCCGATATCCGGGCGACAAGGACCGGAACGTTGTAAGTACAGTTGACAGTGTATCTGAGGCTGAACTCCGCCGGGCCGTCAGGCGACTGAAAGCCCAGTCCTCGGCCGGCCCTGATGCAATCCCCCCCTTCCTTGTAAAAGATTGTATATCCGTGTTAAGCGTTCCTCTGTTGTACATTTTTAATTTGGTTTTGCAGACTGGTCAATATCCGTCACGATGGAAGATATCCAGAGTGACTCCAGTACCCAAAGGAGGAAATACATCAGATGTTTCTGAATATAGACCAATTGCAGTCCTCTCTACATTTGGGAAATTGTTAGAGTCCATAATTGAAAGTCGTATTAGCCAACAGATAGCAGTGTACCTGAATGACAGTCAGCATGGTTTCAGGCGGGGCCGTTCGACTACTACTAACCATATAGTGTATGTCGATTATATTCTATCTCAATTGGACTTAAGGTGCCAAGTCGATTCCGCTTACTTTGATTTCAGGAAAGCATTCGACTTGGTCAACAATGATATTCTTTTACAAAAGTGTTCAGCAATTGGGTTCACCCCAAAACTTTTGCAGCTCTTGTCTGACTATTTGCGCAATCGTAGCCAGTTTGTTCAATTAAATGGCTATAAATCTGAACCATACTACACTCGGTCAGGGGTAAGCCAGGGTAGCACATTAGGTCCAACATTATTTCTTATAATGATCAATGATTTACCCGATGTGGTTAGTACAGCTAAATGTCTGCTATTCGCAGATGACCTCAAGCTCTTTTTGGGTGTAGGCGGCGTGGCAGACTGTGACGCTCTACAACAGGATATAGATAACGTGGCTGAGTGGAGTATTTCAAATCTACTTCCTTTTAATACGAATAAATGCAAGCTAATAACTTTCTCCAGGGCTCGAACACCCGTTACCGGACAGTATAAGCTTCTTAGCTCTTTGCTGGGAAGAGTCGAAGAGGTACAAGATCTCGGATTGACCCTGGACACTGGGCTTGATTTCCGGGCGCACATGGCAGGAATCTGTAAGCGAGCCAACCAAATGCTTGGGTTTGTCATGCGCATGTCGTCTCAGTTCTCTGATACAAGAATAGCGATTATTTTGTACAACGCATATGTCCGGAGTAGGCTGGAGTTTGGTGCCTGCCTCTGGGACCCCCGCGAGGCAAAATATTTGCTAATGGTTGAGAGGATACAAAGAAAGTTCGCAAGGTATCTCTATAAAAGAAAATACGGGTACTATCCCCTACTTTTTCCCTCTATGTTTGTTTTGGGCATGGTAGGGTTAGAAACGTTGGAGCTGCGGCGTAAAATGCTTCTATTGGTACACTATTATGACCTCTTGCGAAACAAAGTCAGTAATCCAGCGGTGCTAGACCAGATAGGTTTATTTGCGCCGCCACCTCGGACGCGTGTGTGGGGCGCGAGCCAGGGCGGCGCCGTGCCGCCGCGGCGCCCGCGCCGCCTGTTCAGTAGCGGCGTCGGCGGTGAGGGAGCGCGTACAAGGAGGGCTAACGACGCTCCCACCAATCGAGCACTCTCACTCTTAAATCAGTTAGCTCTGCAGACACCTGCCGACGTCTTTCACGACTCGCCAGGTACATTCTACAGCCATATATGTACATTTTTAAATAATAGTCTTTGAAGTATTTAATTGTTGTGTATTTTTTTTGTTTTGTTATTCCCGTAATATTTGTGTTAGCATTTTTATTTTATTGTCTTTCATGTAACTGTTTTGTGTATGTAACATGTGAGCGTCTTGGTTTATAATACTGTAAACTTATATGTATCAATAAAAAAAAAAAAAAAAGTACCCTCTTCTTACCTCGGTCTTGCTCGTAGCTTTACGTCTTCGCAATAGCATGCTGTTCACCCTAAAATTTAAGCGACGACTCTTTAAAATATTGCGTCCCTCACCGATGTAGGGGTAGCTGTCCAGAGACTCATACGAAAGACTGGCCAGTCCTCTCAATTTGGATATGATCAGAGCGAAGCTCGCAGCTCGAGTCCCAGAATATTCTGGTAAAGGCGTAGCCAAGAATTTGGGTTGCGGACGCCCATTAGCGCTTCTGCACTGCAATTCTTGCCTGTTCATATTCTCCGAGGAAGCGCAGCACACCTGTTAACATTTATTAAATATTGTTGCAGACATTCGGTCACCGCTGGGAGGTGTGGGTGAACCCCGTGGGCGTGGACGCGGCGGTGGCCGTGGCGGCGACGCGCTGTGTGGCCGCCGGCTACCGCTGGAACCCCTTCTTCACGCAGCTGGCTGACCCGCTCAATGTAAGCATTGGCACAGGTAGAAGAGTCTAATAAAGTCGGAAAAGAAAATATTCATGCTACAATGATGGCACTACCAGGACACTATTAAAGCTGCTGTTTTCGGAGCACAATTCTTTATCGCTCACCATTTTTTGACGCTAGTCAGAAGTAGAGTAGTAGAGAGTAGCTAGTTTGAAAGTATGGCCTGCTAATATTGACAATAGAAATACCACTATCCGTTTAGGTTTACTCCGTCCACAATCTATTGAATTCCCTTCCATATTTGTCCAATTATCATTCCCTACTCGGTAATATTCCCTATATTACCGAGTAGGAAATGATAGTTATCATTCCCTACATCCAGTTGGATGAGTCATATGAGAATGGGAATGAACGAAGTTCTAAAGTTTGTATATACATGTGCCATCGTTTTTGATGGTCTGACGGTTTGTAGAATGTCGAAGAGATAAGCGTGTGTTGTTGATACCGTGTGGTTCTCCGCAGCACGAGCTGTACAACGAGGAGTGCGGCGCGGACAACCCGCTGCGCTGCGACGCCGGCGACCTCACCTCGCGCCTCGGCACCATCAGTGAGTGCTCGCTGCTCTCCAATGTCCCCCTAAGCGCTGTCATAAATGTAATGCTTGCAGTAGTCCATTCCAGCTTCACGAATGCAGTCGTCTAGCGTTTGCTGTGGACAGCTCATTCCATCTAAAGTCGATTTAGGTACTGCTTTAATAAATTGATTCAATCAATTAATCTAAGGTTGTCTGGAAAAGCCTCCCCGTGTGGTTGCCGGGTAAGAATTGCGCCACCCCATCTCTTCCCGTGGGTTTCGTAGGAGGCGAATAAGGGAAAATCGGAGGGTGGGCAGCAGCATCCTTCGATCATTACCACCATCAAACTGCGGTCGCCAACCCGCTTGCCAAGCGTGGCGACTATGGCAAATCCCCCCCAAGGGAAAAATAAAAAACATGCCCAAAGAAACTACCGGTCTAAATGGCGAGCCTTGGGGGAGGCCTATGTTCAGCAGTGGACGTCTTTCGGCTGAAATGATGATGATGATGATGATGATGTCTGGAAAAGATCGCTCTTCAGCGATAAGACCGCGTGTTGTTAGCCTTTACTCATTGTAATTATGTATTACTGTACTACTGTGCTTTTTTGTTCAGGTTGTGCAATAACGAGTATTCTGTACGTCTGTCGCTTGGTATATAAATACCAAGAGCCAAAGACCTAGCGAAACATAAACCGAGTCTAAGTAGTTAGGATTTGTTTCACTTGCTACATATGGTCCTTCGCATCCGTCAAGACAAGAGAAGATTTGGCCGTCATCGGAGTCTTCGTAGAAGTGGACTTCATATCTTCGTCGCTGTCTTCAGTTTCTTCGGCATAGGAAGAACACGCAGCAGACGTCCAATCACGGGTCCCAGCGTTCACCGGCATAAGGAGGACGTTCGTTGGATTGCCACCTCATCATCACTATGAAGAACATCGCATCGCATCACATCGCCTGAACAAGTAGCACTTTGACTGAGTGAGTCCGTTCCAATTCCTTTCTACATCCATTGTTCCCATATTTCTTGGAATTACGAACATCGCTATACGTATCAGGCATAATTCATCACCTTAAAATCATCATAATCAACCTTACAGTACATATCCAATCTTAAATCAAATCATTACATTGTCTAAAACTTATTACAAAACTAAATCATTTCTATACAAGAAGCCGTCTCCATCGCTTATTACCTACGACTCGATGTCATAAAATATTTGCTTAATACGCACAAACTCGCACAGCTGCGCTTATCTATTCCGATTCTTTTGTATTGCTTCAGTCGCTCATTAGCTCGTTAGCATTCACTGTGTTTTTGCGCATCAGTTAACTGCATAGTTAAATTCATATACCTACCACGTAAACAAGATGTCCGAAGAACAGTTAAAACAGTTAGTTAAGAAGCGTGGCAGTGTTAAGTCGAAGTTAACGCAGTTTAGGACTTACATGGATGTGGCTAAAACATGTGAAAGATTAAGTGAGTTGCAAATTACGGAAATGCAGTGTCGTTTAGATAAAATCGAGTCGCTTTATCCAGAGTTTGACGCCTTACAGATGGAGATCGAATCGTTATCTCCGAATCCCGACGACGCATACGCGGAGCGAGAGCAGTTTGAAAGCCAATATTATTTATTGGTTTCGACTGCTCGACTTTTGCTGAGTCCTGCCGTCCAGACCAGCGGCGGGCGGGCCGGGTCCGAGTCTGCGTGCTCCACGTCCTGTGCAGCAGGCCGACGTGACTTCGTCCGTCTTCCGAAGATTGATCTTCCTCACTTCGACGGGAACTATCAGCATTGGCTCGGCTTTAGAGATACGTATATTTCCCTTATACATAATAACACCGCCATTAATGACATAAGCAAATTTCATTATCTTCGTGCATCATTAAAAGGCAGTGCCGCCCTTGTTATTCAGAGCCTTGATTTTAGTAGTGATAATTACCACAAAGCGTGGCAGTTGGTGTCGGAGCGTTTTGACAACCAGCGCTTGTTAGTTAACAACCACATTCAGGCATTGTTTAACCTTGAACCTATGCAACATGAATCGAGCTATTTATTACGTAACATGGTGGACGTCACTAACAAAAATTTACGTGCACTTGCTACATTAGGTGAACCGACCGACCACTGGGACACATTAATTATACATATTATGTCTAAGAAGTTAGATTCAGTAACTAACCGTCAGTGGGAGGAACACCGGAACCTTTTAACGGGTTCGCCGACGTTACATCAATACACTAGTTTCTTGAATAGCAGGGCTGACTTACTAGAATCAATTCATAATAAAAACATTGATGACAAATCTTCTAAACATAAAACATATATACATATACATAATGAAACACAAAAATCAAAAAATTTCCTTAACACTTCGAGTAATTCCTATCGTAAACCTATTGTTTGCCCGTTATGTAAACAAAATCATTTCTTATTTACATGCGAATCTTTTCGTAAATTAGATGTTGATACGAGGATAATTAAAGTGAATAACTATTCCGTATGCAAGAATTGTTTACGCCCGGGGCACAACGAGTCACGGTGCGTACTCTCGCATTGTAAATATTGTAAACAAAAACACAATACCCTTTTACATAAACATGCCGATGAGCAATTTTGTAGTACTGATGTACCGATCCCAAACGTTCAGTTTAGCGGCAATATTCAAGCAAATATGTTTACACCTGCTAAGTCGTCGGCATTGCTATCCACAGCTTTGGTGCAAGTATGCGACGTGCATGGAAGGCTTCGCGATGCTCGCCTTCTCCTCGACAACGGAAGTACTTCGAACTTCGTGACACGAGACCTGTGCGAACAGCTCGGGTTAGCGAGGCGCAGCGCAGGAACCACGATCACAGGTATCAATAATCAGCTTTCACATAGTACAGAGTCTTGTGATATCGTTATTCAGTCGCCTCATAGTGATTATAAGACAACCGTAAACTGCTTCGTGTTGCCCGAGATTAGTAAGTCACTGCCGTCGTGCCATATCGATACATCGCATATACCTATACCTGCCGGCATCATATTGGCAGATCCGTCATTTTATAAGCCATCCGCTATTGACATTCTTGTTGGCGCGGAAGTTTTTTGGGACGTCTTGGGTTCCGCATCTATTAATTTAGGTAAAAATAAACCTCGATTGCATGAATCGAAGTTAGGCTGGCTTTTATCGGGATCAGTACCTACTAACAATAAAAACGCAAACAAATCTTTATTTTGTTCATTCCTCACGCACAATGAGGAGACTAATCTTACGCGGTTTTGGGAACTAGACTCGGTGTCTTCAACACATTCCATGTCTTATGAAGAACAGGCTTGCGAAAAAAGTTTCCTGGATAACACCACCCGCGATCAAGATGGACGCTTTGTCGTCACACTCCCATTAAAAGAGTCGCCTGATGTACTCGGTGACTCATACCAAATGGCAAAGCAACGTTTCTTATCATTAGAAAAAAGATTGGCGCGTGATGCTAATTTTAAAAACCTTTACTTCGACTTCATAAAGGAGTACATTGATCTAGGTCATATGAGCGAAAACGAATCGTTCCAGTCTCCTACAAAGTCTTATTTTTTTCCACATTTGGCGTCATCCGGGATTCAATAAGTACTCGCTTACGGGTCGTATTTGATGGCTCGGCTTCCACGACCAGTGGCAAGTCTTTCAACGACATCCAGATGGTCGGACCGACCGTCCAAGACGACCTTCTGTCGATTTTGCTTCGTTTCCGACAGCATAAATATATAGTCTCGAGTGACGTCGAAAAAATGTATCGTGCAATACTAGTCGAACCTCCTCAACGTTCGTTACAAAAAATCATATTTAGGTTTGATCCTGCAGATTCCTTAAAAACATACACTTTAAATACTGTGACATATGGAACTGCTTGTGCCCCTTATCTAGCTACAAAATGCCTTGTTTCACTTGCCAATCAATGTCAGGATGACAGAGTCAAACGAGCGATACAGCACGACTTTTATGTAGACGATTTTCTCAGCGGCAGCGACTCTATTGAGTCTTTAGAAGAAATAAGTAAGGGCGTCGCCATTACATTACAATCGGCGAAATTCAACCTACGTAAATGGCAGTCGAACTGTCCTGAATTGCTGCAATCGATTCTCGACCATAAGGAAGGCGACAACAAGGCACTTAATCTTGACAGCACGTCACCCTGTAAGACCTTAGGATTATATTGGCAATCGAAAATAGACAAATTGCTATTTTCCATAGACATTAAAATTCCAAGTAAAATAACAAAAAGAAATATTTTATCTGTCATCAGTCAGGTCTTTGATCCGTTAGGCCTTGTCGGTCCATGTGTAGTAGAAGCCAAATTTATATTACAAAGGCTATGGCTTCTAAAATGTGAGTGGGACGACGAGCTACCTATGGACATAAAAAATGAATTCATTTCTTTTGCAACGTCACTTTCCAAATTGAACACGCTTCAAATAGATCGTTGGGTATTTAGTAACTCACCAACCGAAGTTCAACTTCACGTTTTCACAGATGCGTCCGAGCGTGCATATGGCACTTCTGTCTATGTTAGGACTGTGGACGATCACGGAGCAGTTTTCGTGCGTCTGATAGCTTCTAAAAACAAGGTAGCTCCACTTAAATCGTCCACCATCCCTCGGCTGGAGCTTTGCGGCGCCTTGCTCGGTGCAAGACTCTGGGCAAAGGTCATTTCATCATTGACCGTGAAGGTTGATCATAGTTACTTTTGGTCTGATTCTATGATCGTGTTGGGCTGGCTGGCAGGGTCATCTAATCGTCTTAAACAATTTGTTCGTAACCGTGTGAATGAAATTCAAGAAAGTACTCGCGGACAAACATGGAATTATGTACCCTCAAAGCTTAACCCATCAGATCTTGTGTCGCGAGGTGTGAAGGCTGACGACATCAGCATATCTACATTATGGTGGACTGGGCCAGAATTCTTACATCATCCAGTCATTCAATTTCCTCCAACGCCCAATACACAAATAAAAGACCTGCCAGAAATTTCATTACATACAAACATACATACAGACTTAAATGATAATCGTATAACTAAACTTATAACTAATAATTCAAAACTTACGAAATTAATAAGAATCATGGCATATATTCTCAGATTTACATACAATTGCAAAAACAAAAACAATAAAATCACTTCAAACTTAACGTACACGGAAATAAAATCATCTCATTGTACACTGTTACAACTTGCACAACAGGAAATGTTTTCTGAGGAGCATAAACTTCTATTAGCTGGCAAACCGCTACCATCGAAAAATCGTTTACTTTCGTTGACCCCTTTCTTAGATACACGCAACTTAATGCGCGTCGGTGGTCGTCTTAATAATGCCAACTATAGTTACGATATTAAGCATCCGATTTTGTTGTGTAGCAAACATCATTTAACAAAGCTCATTTTCGAAATGCAACACCTTTCTTTACTACATGCTCCACCTCAGCTATTACTGGCAAGCATTCGGCAGACATACTATCCACTTGGTGGAAGAGATCTAGCCCGTAAAATCGTTCACAAATGTGTTCGTTGCATTAGGTTCAAGGCTAAACCTCTTCAAATGACAATGGGCAATCTACCTACAGACCGCACACGGCTAGAATACCCATTTTTACATACGGGAATGGATTACGCCGGACCAGTTCTGATAGCTGACCGTAAGGGGAGGGGTAGCAGAACAGTCAAATCATATATTTTAGTCTTTATCTGTCTTTCAGTCAAGGCTCTGCACTTAGAGCTTGTAACGAGCCTAACTACAGAGTCTTTTTTTGCTGCTCTCCGCCGTTTCATGAGTCGTCGGGGCAGGCCTCAAACTCTGTATTCAGACAACGGAACATCGTTTGTTGGGGCATCAAACGAACTTAGTAGTTTCCTTAAAAATAACAACGACATGCTGCAGTCAGGTATGGCCGAAAATAATATTAATTTCAAATTTAGCCCAGCATATTCTCCACACTTTGGCGGCCTCTGGGAAGCCGCTGTAAAATCAATTAAACATCATCTCAAACGCATTCTCTCTCTTACCTATTTGACTTATCAAGAGATGAACACATGCCTGATACAGATAGAAGGTATTCTTAATTCTAGACCTCTTACACCCCTATCAACTGATCCTTCTGATCTCACATACCTATCGCCCTCTCACTTCCTTATTGGGCGCTCGCTTCTGTCAGTGCCGCAGGAATCATTGATTGAAGCAAACATCTCAAGGCTTCAGAGATTCCAAAGAGTTGAAAAACTCAAGCAACATTTCTGGAGCCGTTTCTCTAATGAGTATATTACTCTCCTCCAGCAGAAGACGAAGTGGCGCACTTCATCGGACAATTTGCAGACCGGCACACTAGTCCTGGTTAAGGATCGCGGACTACCTCCTCTCCTGTGGCTGCTGGGTCGCATCACGAAGGTCTACCCGGGCTCGGACAACGTCACCAGGGTCGCTGACATACAGACGAAGAAGGGCATCATCCGAAGAGCTTTCAACAACTTGTGTCCTCTTCCTATCTCTTAATGTTCTTCGTTAATTTTCTATTGTGTTGAGTTCCTCAACGCCGGGGAGCATGTTGCGAACGCAACTCTTATCTAATTTATACATATGTAATAACTTAGTATGCAGTAGCAAAACGCGCCCGTCGGGCACGGTTAGTATAAGAGCGGCTTTTTTAAAGCCACCAATAGCAACGCTTCACATACGCTTTATCCCTACCATTGTAACATACGTTAACTCAAATTATCAAATCTTGCTCGTCATTACCTATTCTTATTCTCACATTCAACCACTTCTGCACATACCTCTTTTGGCCAAACTAATTTTGTAAATCAGCACCTATTGAAATTATACAGTCAACTTTACATCGAAGTTTTATTTGAGTCGTCGAGTTCCATCACCACCGGCACCGGCGTCTACAACATTGTAGGCATCCGATGCTCCTGCCTTCCTTAGTCAATATTATGCTAAGGCTGATATTTTTGTCTTGTTATTTGTGTTCCTCGTTGGCAGACGTGGGCGCGGGGCGGCAGGTGGCGACGGACGCGAGCCTGCCGCTGGAGGGCGCGGCGCGCGCGCTGGGCCGCTCGCTCGTGCTGTTCGCGGCGGGCGGCGGCCGCGAGCGCCTCGCCTGCGCCAACATCGAGGAGGACCACGACATCGTCAAATACGTCAACATCATGAAGCCGCCGCGGTTTGCCATGTGAGTCCTGCGGTCGGTAGTCTTGGCGGATACTCGACTGGCCGCTATGATTTTTATACAACGACGATGGCAAACGAGTTTACCGTCCGTTTGATGGTAAGCAGACATCGTAGCCTATGGACGTCTGTGACGCCAGAAGAATCACAAGCGCGTTGTCGACCCTTAATTGACTTGTGGATTCTTTGTGTTAACAGCTATAGGTTTAGGTATGTACGTCAAGTGCCTACAATTTGTGGGTAATCTTACACAAATCGACCTAATCTCAAACTAAGCAAAGCTTGTACTATGGGTGCTAGGCGACTATATACATACTCATATAGAGAAATAGATACTTATGTAAATAAATAGAAAACATCCAAGACTCAGGAACAAATATTCGTACTCATCACACAAATAAATGTCCTGATCAGGATTCGAACCCGGGACCTCCGGCTTCGTAGGCAGTGTCACTACCAACTATGCTAAAGCGGTCATCAAGTCGATTGAAGGAAAATTCAATGAAGTTTTTTTGGAAAGTACAAAGCTGGTAGCAATATGTCGAGCAAAACTACCAATCACATAATGCGTTTTTTATATCGCTGGAATATTTACTGCTTCCCACATCGGTGATGATATGATTCCTTTTAATGACGGTTTATGTATCGTATTCCAGCGGCCTATTCCTGGCGGAGGTGCGGCGCGTGATGGGAGTGCCGCCGTGGCTGCTGTGGGCCGAGGCGCGCCGCTCCCACGTGCTGCACTCCGGCTCGTGTCTCCAGCTGCTGCTGCACTTCTCGGGGCCCAGCGCCGCGAGGCTGGAGCAGGACTTCACCAGGTAGTTCTAGTCCTGGCGGAGGTGCCGCCGGCGCTGCTGTGGGCCGAGGCGCGCCGCTCCCACGTGTTGCACTCCGGCGCGTGCCTCCAGCTGCTGCTGCACTTCTCGGGGCCCAGCGCCGCGAGGCTGGAGCAGGACTTCACCAGGTAGTTCTAGTCCTGGCGGAGGTGCCGCCGGCGCTGCTGTGGGCCGAGGCGCGCCGCTCCCACGTGTTGCACTCCGGCGCGTGCCTCCAGCTGCTGCTGCACTTCTCGGGGCCCAGCGCCGCGAGGCTGGAGCAGGACTTCACCAGGTAGTTCTAGTCCTGGCGGAGGTGCCGCCGGCGCTGCTGTGGGCCGAGGCGCGCCGCTCCCACGTGTTGCACTCCGGCGCGTGCCTCCAGCTGCTGCTGCACTTCTCGGGGCCCAGCGCCGCGAGGCTGGAGCAGGACTTCACCAGGTAGTTCTAGTCCTGGCGGAGGTGCCGCCGGCGCTGCTGTGGGCCGAGGCGCGCCGCTCCCACGTGTTGCACTCCGGCGCGTGCCTCCAGCTGCTGCTGCACTTCTCGGGGCCCAGCGCCGCGAGGCTGGAGCAGGACTTCACCAGGTAGTTCTAGTCCTGGCGGAGGTGCCGCCGGCGCTGCTGTGGGCCGAGGCGCGCCGCTCCCACGTGTTGCACTCCGGCGCGTGCCTCCAGCTGCTGCTGCACTTCTCGGGGCCCAGCGCCGCGAGGCTGGAGCAGGACTTCACCAGGTAGTTCTAGTCCTGGCGGAGGTGCCGCCGGCGCTGCTGTGGGCCGAGGCGCGCCGCTCCCACGTGTTGCACTCCGGCGCGTGTCTCCAGCTGCTGCTGCACTTCTCGGGGCCCAGCGCCGCGAGGCTGGAGCAGGACTTCACCAGGTAGTTCTAGTCCTGGCGGAGGTGCCGCCGGCGCTGCTGTGGGCCGAGGCGCGCCGCTCCCACGTGCTGCACTCCGGCGCGTGTCTCCAGCTGCTGCTGCACTTCTCGGGGCCCAGCGCCGCGAGGCTGGAGCAGGACTTCACCAGGTAGTTCTAGTCCTGGCGGAGGTGCCGCCGGGGCTGCTGTGGGCCGAGGCGCGCCGCTCCCACGTGTTGCACTCCGGCGCGTGCCTCCAGCTGCTGCTGCACTTCTTCGCTGTTGGCCGTTTTATGTACCTGTTATAATTGGCGTATACCGAGCATACTGTGTCATACTTTCCAGAAAGTTTCAGTAGATTCATCAGATTTAAATTGAACGTGTGTACAGATTGCTGGCGACGGGACGCCTGGACTCGCCCAGCCTGTTCATCCCGGGCCACGTGGACTCCAAGCGGAAGCGGACCACCTCGTACCGGCAGTGCGGCGTCTCCGATCCGAACGATAAACGTAAGTTGCTGTTTTTATTTCATCATACGGTAACGTCGCGATGATTGGAGAGCACGGCACTAAGACATTATCGCGACCGATTTCCAACTCGTCTATATTTCTTACTCGTAAACACTCTCCAATTGTCGAGATTCCAATCTCGACCGCATTCCCAGTTCGTCCACATAAAATATCAACTCGTCCACATCCACATTTCCAAGTTCCTCTAGGGTTTGCGATTCCGGGACTGACTTAATTGTACTTGATTTACCGAAAATCCTGGTATTTTATGTCGCGGCATGAAATGTTTGTCACTTGTTGGACCTTAATGTTATTAAAATGAAGTCGTAAAATCGCTAACCTTTTTATTCCTCGACAAGCCAGTCGCGGAGCTGCAAGCCCTACTAACTCTATTCATAATTACAAGAATGTCCGTCCCATAGATAACCTCCATTCGTGGGTCTTAACCAGGCGCGGATCCAGGATTTTGTTCAGGGGGGGGGCACTTTCGAACTTTCCGAAAATAAGACTGACTTTTGATGACTGTTTTTATTGTCAGAACATATTTCCTACGTCAGGACATAGGCAATTGCCCTCCCCTGACACAGGCTTCAGGGGGGGGGCAATTGCCCCTGATGCCCCCCCCCTGTATCCGCGCCTGGTCTTAACCCTAACCTCGAGTGTTGTGTTGCAGAGCGGCCGCTGTTCGCGCCGCGGCCGTCGCGCGCGCGCCGCGTGACGTCACCGGCCGCCGCCGCCGCCGCCGCCGCCGCCGCACTCTTATTGTTTACATTATTTATTTCATAGCACTAATACATTGCTTTTTATACGACACTGTTGCTCTTTCACTTACGTACACGCCAACGCCTACCCTACCTTTAGAGATCAGCTATGTCGGACATAATTAAATCATTCATTCCTTCCCAGCACGGACGAAATGCTTTATGTCCTACATATAGATGATATCGATCATGCTAGCCAGGTGGGCTCGATAACAAACCCATCGGCTGATCGAACAAGTGAATGATATTATGAAATGTTATTCCGCTTTCCACGGTTTTATTTATTCAATTTTAGCAGTGAGGAAATCAAGTAATTAAACCAGACATAGGGCATGGCAATTTTTGAAAATTTACTATGCAGCGATGTCGTGTAGTAACATACAATAGCTATCCACACCACCACAAATCATATCATCGCCACAAAGATATTTTAACAATTATTTAATGTTAAATCTTCTTATCAACAAGAAATTAACTTGATGTATTTTTTACTTATAGACCGAGTGAAACGAAGGTCTCTGCTTCAGCTTCAAAAAAATGCTTTCGTGTCCAGAAAAAATCCGTGTAAAATGTCCAGATCTCAGACCAAATAAATAATATAGACGGAGCATGTCAAAGAAACTAGTGAGGCCATCAAAAACCAAGCGTAATATCAATAAGTAAACACACGATCACTCACACATATACAAACCAACACCAAGCCCAGCCGTGCTACCGCGAACGGCATTCGAAATTTTCCCTCTCTGTCGCACTTGCAAGTTTGCACATAAGTGCGACAAAGAGGGAAAATTTTGTTTGCGGTTCGCGGTAGCACCTGAGTTGGGGTTAAATACGAGAATGATACAATAATTACTGCGCCAGGTACGCACACTACGTATCTTATTAGGTAGGGTCGCTAGGCCAGTTACGCGGCCTGCGTCAGTTTGCGGCCTTCTGAAGAACGAAGTTTTTTCAATTAAAGATATTTACATTTTTACATGCCCTAAAGACATAGTAAGTCGTATGATTTAATTAGTAGCTATTGAATGGGAATATATTAAAAACCGGTCAAGTGCGAGTCGGAACCCTATTAAATCAGGAAAATCTCAACATGGTGTGAAAATTAGACGCCATGGGTACAGCACCATCTATCGGCGACTTTTGTTACAAATTTGAGCGACTGAATAACTTTGTAAGTATGGTAGTTTTTCAAGGATAATTCTTTATCACGTAAACCGATTTCATTTTTTTTTCTATTTGAAAGAAGGTACTTTCAGCATAATCTCGTAGGAATTTATAAAACAAAAATACATGCAAAGGTGATTAAATTACAAACTTAGTATAGAAACGTTTTTGGACGATAAAAAAAAGAACAACTAGATAGAGATACAGTTATATTTTTCCTGTAAAACATACATTGAGATCAATGTTATCTAATAATTTACATTTTTTCCTTGGTAAACTTCGGAGATAAGGGGGGGGGGCGGTATTTTTTTTACATTTTCCCTCATAAAATAAAAATGACAACGTAAAAAAAATAAAAAATTGTTTCAGAGTGTGCAACTCAAGCCCTTTCATATGACACCCCGCTCGACATATTAACTAGACTTTCAAATTTTGAACCACATATTATCTGTCATTTTTCACAGAAATAAAAGTCATGTTCTATGTATGTAGGTAAGCCTTCTTTATAACTATTCCAAATTGATAGTATATAAGTAGTTCTTGAGACGATTACGACGACGACGCGACGAGATTACGACATTCTTGCACAATGTTGAGATATTTTTACTGTCAACCGTGTCAGATATTTATGCAGTATATATGTGATCCGATAGTAATGCTTTCACAGTGTATAGATATTTATGCTGGTGACATGTCACATAATTTCGATTTCCTAGAGTATCAGATACTTTTACTCGATCCGATCCGATACTTATGCTGTTACAGGCAAATGATAATTATGCCGGCTATTAATCATCAGATATTTTTACCGGCTATGTATCATCATATAATTATAACTTTAATTGATGATCAGATATTTTTGCAGCTATGCCCATAGTCATATATTTATGCTGGTGACTGTACTGCTCCCCCTTCACGTGACGCCTGTCCAGATGACGTACGTCACCGCTCGCGCCCACCATCGACAGTCATCGGAGTCAGCTCGCTCAAAGACTGGTACTCCTCGTCATCTCCATCAGGTCCATCTGAAATTTCACGCAAAACATTGTTAGTTTCAATATTTATTACCTACAGGAATTTCATTATGATTTTGTTGCGACTCAATTTGTTTATTGAAATATTATTCATTAAGGTATCAAATAATTAATAATTATCATGAACATTTTTATGTTTATTTTTGTAATAAAAACGATTCTCTGTGAACGCCATACTACGAGACAATATACTATGTATATGTATGTATTGGGACTAGATGGATCGCATTAATGATAGCATTTTGTAGTTTCACTATAGCCAACAAACATCATTAGTTTGCCCTTTGTGTCCAGCTTTTGTTGTTTCTGTGAGGGAATCGGACAGACTCGGAGATGACCAAGATCCGCCTTGGATCCAGTCCAAACCTCCAAAAATTACATAATGTAGTTAATTTATTTCAATGACCAAATAAACGTTCCTTAGACAAAGTTTATCCCAACCAATAATCCTACCGATTCGTATAATAAACTAGCGAGGGTTAATTTTTAATTTTTAGTCGGTTCGATTCCCGGTTGAGACTAGCAAAATTTTAAAAATCTTTGAATGCAGTTTTGTTTCTTTTTAAAAATAAAGGAATGTTTCCTTTCAGTAAAATGAGCTAACTAAAGGATTTAAAGCAGTTTCCCTCCAGGGCCCATAACTTTTTTCCACCCTGTATATGGCGGTCATTACTGCCTAGCCCCAAAAACTGTTGCTAAGACCTGACTCACTAAGCATCTGACTTTATCCATAGTAGTGCAATTAAGTTGCTCACTTACACCATTTTGGCTCGGGCAATAGGGCCCAGTAGTCCGATGTATAATGCCCTACCGTTTCAAGTAATCAGAGAATCTTTTATCAACAAATTCGCCACCATGATATGTTCGTAAGAATTTAATTGACTGCCCAATATGACATACACAGACATTTAACTTGTAATCTAACACATAGTACATGCAATAGGCTGGTCAAAGTCAGTGGCTTTGCTCTCAAAAATACAACAACCTTTATCATTAAACTGAACAATATGGCCAGACTCTATCAACTAAGATATCGAAATGAATTAGCATGAAAATTTTGGCACATACATTAGACAATACTAATGAACTCACCTTGTCTTTCAATAAGATTTTCATTTTCCCAACTGCCTCACAGTTTGTAGTGTTATTGTTAGCTACAATGGTAGAAAAATGACGCGGCACAACATCAGTAAGGTATTTCTTGCTAAAAACCATATGATTTGCTGCTCCGTTACCCAGATAACATTTTTCTGATCACTCCCCCGCCAAGAATGCAGCAGCAATTCTAGTCCGGTCTCTGGCATTCCTAGGTTTCTTCTCACGCAGCTGTGGTGGTACGCAGCACCTGAATCCATTTCTGTGATAATGAATAATTTCGAATACTATAGCTGGGATCATAACCTCTTGTAAATTGTAGTCAAAGAGTATAATAAGTATATTTGTAGTAGCAGGCAGTGGACAAGACACGATGGGTAGCGACCAAGTAGCGACCGGAGCAGGGCGCACAGACAAGAAAACATCTGTTGTTGCAATCACATTTTCAGTTAAATGTCCAAGATTTAATAATATATAATGAAAGCTCACATTTGCGGCATTTGCCTGACTTTTTTTTTAGGTGGACGTGAGACGTGAGGGCATAGTTCCATAGCCATTGTCAAGTAAACGATTACTTGATTTATATTTGTCAACAATGAGGCACCAGCAATCTAAAAGTGTTAAAATGTTAAAAGTGTATCATTTATCGAATTTTTTACAAAGTTCTAGATTTCGAATTTCGAATGCCCACTGACAACCGCGAACGGTATTCGAAATTTTCCCTCTCTGTCGCACTTGCATGTTTGCAAATAAGTGCGACAGAGAGGCAAAACTTTGTAGTGCGCGACAGCACTTCAGATTGTACTATCGTCATTCAAGGCGTATTTACATATTTCAACAGGCACAACCACCTGTTCGCATTACAAGGTTAACAAAGCACATACTTTTTATACCAAGTAAAGTAAGACTGATAGGTTTGAAGGTTTTTTCAAGGGTAGTAGCCTAGATAAGAGTGTGTAGGTAGAAGGATAAATACGTGACGTGACGTGTAGTCAATCGGGTGAAAAATAGTTGTTCTGGATTAGGACGGAAAAAATAATCCCTTGACTAAATATCTCATCTGAAATTGATTTCCAACACTTTGTTAACAATCTACTATTATTCCACTACCTCTTAAGTCCCCGCGTACTTGTACAAGTACAAATTCAAATCGAGTTTCGAACTTTAACAAAATTAATTAGGATTCCAAATTCAAAATCACATCAATCAATTTGGGACTTACGAGGTTATCACATTAAATAACCTAATCTGACATGTACCTACGTCAACAAATTGCATTACCATAGACTTAATCATTTTAATTAAGAAGACAAGCCGCTGATGTAATAATTAATTAAGTCGTGAGCTCGTAACTGTCAATACGCTGGGGCAGAGAAAGCGCAAGTCTTGGGAAAATCGTTAGTGTTGAGTACTTGGCCAATTTCTATTGGGTTACGTAATTTATCCATGATGCTATGAGATGAGCCTGGAAAGATATAAATATAGATAAATTTAGGTATTTAACATATACAGCATTTCTTTTTCCGAGATTAAATTTAATAGAGTAGGTTATGCATTCGAGTGCATGTACCTACAAGTGATCTACTGCTACTAACCAAGGGCGGTAAAACTAAGAATGTTCAGTTCACTGGTATTCGACCTGAGGTTTTCTTTATTATAAACTAGCGACCCGCCCCGGCTTCGCACGGGTGCACTATTTAATGGATGTTATTATACATATAAACCTTCCTCTTCAATCACTCTATCTATTAAAAAAAAACCGCATCAAAATCCGTTGCGTAGTTTTAAAGATTTAAGCATACATAGGGATATAGGGACCGAGAAAGCGACTTTGTTTTATACTATGTAGTGATATGTGATCTGAGGCTTTCTTTATTACCACCCTTGGTAAGTAAAAATTTTATGTTTTCCCCTGGTAGGCTAGCATAACTTGCTGCCAAGTCGTATCTCGCGCGACTCAGCGATTCCTGTTTCACTCGAACTGTGCTAATTAGAAAGAGGAGGGTAGATTTATCTCTACTCGCGTCGCGTCGCAACGGCAGTTGTGCTAGCCCCGCTGGTCTGGAGGCAGGATTTACCGCGCGCGAAATCACTTTATTGCCAGGTGTGACATAAAGTATATTACAGCATTCCTCGGCACTCCAGTCACTTAATTTTAAAATATTTAAAAAATCCGTTTGAAACTTTATCATCTATTCTACTGCCTAATGAATTAAACAATAATGCAATTTAAAAAGCTTGTTTAATTCTTCCCACGAATCTACTTCAATAGACCTATTATTAGATGAGTTTTCGAGAGTCAATACTGAGAGCAACAAACAGAGGGGCTACCGCGAACCGAAATCGAACGAAGTTCGTATATCTCCCTCTCTGTCACACGAATAAGCAAGTACGACAGAGAGGGAGATATTCGAACTTCGTTCGTTTTCAGTCGCGGTAGCCCCTCGGGTTACCTAAGAAAAATAAACAATGCGGTCGCCACGCGGCCTATCGTATGGATTGTCCAGTGGGGCTACCGCGAACCACAAACGAAGTTTTCCCTCTCCGTCTCACTTATGTGCAAACTTGCAAGTGCGACAGAGCGGGAAAACTTCGTTTGTTGTCGCGGTAGCGCCCCTGAGGGGCTACCGCGAACCGAAAACGAACGAAGTTCGAATATCTCCCTCTCTGTCGCACTTGCTAATTCATGCGACAGTGTCGTAGTCGCACTTCGTTTGTTATCGCGGTAGCCCCTCAGACCGGCGGATCGAGGCAAATGCATTGAGTGAAAAACCCGTGGGGTGGCACCCTTGCGTAGGGTGTCTCAAAATAATCGATTATTATTAAATAAAAATTTAATCGATTTAGATTTTGCGATAAGTCGATTAATAAAAAATCGATTGTGATTTTCACAGAATATCCGGATTTGCTTAGATATTATCACGATACTGCAATACATGTCAACATTCTTGTGATACTGATCATGATATGAGTGTATCGCATGATAATAATCACCGTGGAACCGACCACATAGGAAAATAAATCAAAAATGGATTATTGAAAAAATCGATTACTATTTCTTCAAAAATCGATTGCTTTTTAATCGATTTTAATTTGGAGCAAAATAATCGATTATTTAATAATCTATTTTTCAAGCCGGAAGTGAGTGACATCCCTACGCCTGCGCGGAAGCGGCGCGCGATCGATCGCCCTCGGCTGTGAGGCAAGTAAGTTAGGTGAAGTAAGTGAGATGTGGGGCATCTTGGTAGCGCTGTCACTGGTGGGCTCAGGCCGGGCGAACCTCGAGGGCCCGTTCCTGTTCTTCGGCCCGGCGGCTCTGGAGCAGTATCGGCGTCCGGCGCTTCGGCCGCTGGCGCAGGACGAGCTGACGCACCTGTACGCGCAGCAGGCGTGCGTGGTGGTGTTCAACAGCCAGGACGGCGGCGCGGCGCGCGCCGAGCTGCCGCGGCTGCGGACCGCGCTGCGCCGCCGCCCCGTGCTCGCGCTGCCGCAGCCCTTCCTAGACGTGCATCCCGACTATGTCAGTAACGAGACACAGGTACCGTATGCCCTGTCCTACACAATGCACCTTATTATTCCGTGGTCCTATGTTATAGTTTCCGCGTTTCTAACCGTTTTAGTATACATAATGAATAATAAATCAACTTTTTAGTAGCTCCTTATTGCGTAAAATTGACCTTGAACTTATTACGTAACTAGCTGTCAATTTGACAGATTCGCCACTGACGCTGCGCATTTGTTTATAAACACTGACACGCTATAGGAATAAAATAAGTACCTAAGGCACATTTTGAAGATATCAAGAAAATTAGATTCAAATGTATGGAAAATTTGGCAAAATTAATGGAGAACTTTTATCTATCAGGATATGTAGGTTATAGGACAAAGTTAAATTTTATCTACTCCTCCCGGACTCGACTAATTCGACTGTGTGTGTATCCGTCCGTTTATCACAGTCAATTTTCTCCAAAACTACTGGACTGATTGAGTTGAAATTTGGCACACATATGTAAATCGGTGTCCCAAATACGGATCTGTTACGTAAATAAATAAATTTTTAAACATGGGAGGTACTAGTGGGGTGTAAATAATATTTAAAAAAAAAATTGCGAACTATATCGTGTGACATATCAAATGAAAGGGTACATTATGAGGATATCAAATATATTTTTTTCATAATTTTAAGATAAACATTTTTGAGATTATTTTAGAAAATTGGCGAAAATTGACCATTTCTCCGCCCCCCTCTTATCTCCTAAAGTACTAGCCATAAAAATATATAAAAAATACAGAAAATAGTACTATACCTACAGATTACAGGAAAACGTATAAGAAGAATATGGTATTTTAGTACCACCGTTGAACTAGTATGAATATTTATATTTCGCTGTATGGCCGAATGAATTAAATTTAAAAAATAGCACAGCAACGGTAAATGAAAGTGCGTAGAAATGAATTATACCTTTTTATAAAGAGCATATTCTATTCTTTACTTTAGTCATACATATTTTGGCGGTAATGTGTGAAATTTTTGAGAAAACTAAACTTACAGCAAAAAATATCGATCATTTTTTGAAAACGTTCGTATTTGGTGGCAGATTGCGCTGAAACTATGAGTGATATCGCTTTTGTATGTAGTAGAGGTTTATAGCTAATTTATCAAGGATTATTTCGTTCCTGTACACTTTTTATGTATCGTGTACGGTTTTCTTTTAAAATGGAATATAGGGGGGGGGGGGGGGGGGGTGACGCTCGCCCCGGAGGGGGGGGGGGAGTAGATAAAATTGAACTTTGTCCTATAACCTACATATCCTGATAGATAAAAGTTCTCCATTAATTTTGCCAAATTTTTAGCTAATTTCATTGAACTAATAAATGTGTAGTGTGGCGTGTTCGAATAGATAGGTAACCACAAATGTTAAAGATGTATATGTAGGTACGCATACATCTTTAAAATTTCAAAACAACAAAACAAAACTGCGTATATAAAACAAAATAAATCCAGTTATTATAGTTGGGAAGATCTCCATAAATGTTCGACTTGCGAGTACCAACAAATGGAATGCTATGGGCTTAATCTGGCTTGTTGTAAGTAGGTTTATGCTGTCTATCGGTGAAGTTAAAACTGTTAAAAGTTAACAGCGTTACAACGATTTTGAGCAACTTGATATTAAGCTTGAAAAATAACACGTCGTTATTATTGTGTACTAAAAATAGCTTTTATGATGTTTTTTTGGAGATAACTGAAAAACAAATTTGCTACATAAAAACACTGTTAATGTGTCTTTGGGTGGTGATGGTGAGCGGTGATTTCAAAACTCCAGCAGAGGAATATTATATTTATTGCAGCACGGTGATGTGTAACATGTACAGGTAAAAATGCTTACGCTAGTTACGATCAACGGCAGTTAATAGCAGATGCGGCGTAGATAGAAAAGAGAGAGAGATGCAGCCGGCAATCGCTTTATATAAAACTGTCATTCCGTTCAGAATGAACGGAATGGTAGCGGCTGTATCTGCCAATCAGTGACCCGGTCTTTATGAGACCGGGAGTCAGTGTAGCCACGATATAAAATGTCTGGGAGAATAGAGTGGTGTGTTTAGACGCCACATGTCTATTAAATTAGAACTTATTGAACAGATTCTAGTACCTCTTTTACGTACCACTTAACTGTAACAACATTTCACGTCAATAAATGAATACTTGATTGTCAATGTCATGTTATTTTCCGTCTGATTGTGTCGATTGCAAATAACTTTTATTTTACAATGCCTTACCGCTACACATATAATGATTATTTTAACATGGTAATGTGTTATCATGATGCAAACTACAATGCGGTGAGAGCTGCAAGGCTTTATCTACAACAATACAATGTGAATGTGGATACTCGCGCTATCACTGGAGCATTATGAGCGAAATGACAGAGTGTTAAACGTCTTATCAGTTAAATGCACATGGTGTAATCACGGTTGCAGACAAAATTACAATTAATTTTTTGTTCGGTAAATGAAACCAAAGAATTATAAATATAAACATATGAAAGGATTTCTTAATTTCTGTTTAAAATTAATTGTTTTAAAATATCTGCAACTAATAAATCAACCTTATAATATATATACAGTAGAAACCGCTTTTAACGACTACGAAATCACCACACATTAGATTTCATACCAAACATTTTCAAAGTAAATCAGTCCATTTTGTGCGACGTTCTGTTAGTGCGACGTAATATCACCGGTCCCTTGACTGTCGCTTTATCCGGATTCCACTGTATATAATATATATTTTACCAAATCACTTCACAGCCCATGCTTCCCATCACTCATTCATTGTTCTGATCGTTACTCCAGTATAGTATGTATTATTCAGATTTTTATTACTTTACTTTTATTTCATACACGTTCGCGTCTAATAAGTATGTAGTAGGACAAGAGAAGGAAACATCTTATGTTTGTCCCAAGTTGTTGTTGGATAGGTATTTTTACTCATAATAAAGTAGCAATCTTCTTTGCTTTCCTTTGTTCATGAAATGAGTTATGCGTACATGAGGCCTTCAGCCGGGCGAACCACCGGCGTTCGCAACTTCCATCCATAACGTCTCTGTCCAACCAGTATAAGTCCTACCTCCGATTACACATAGTTGCTCGGAATCCCAGGCCAAGTTATATTAGGGAAGCGATGCAACTCATGTCGTCACATAGACCTTTGTTCTTCAAGTAATCATTAGTGCAGTGTGTGAGTTGTGTTTTTTGTTCAGGTCCTCACTCTACAGGGGCCATGGTCTGAGCGAGATGCTCAGATGACAGAAACCTTCGCCCGTCTCCAGGACATCTATGGGGACGGGCAAGTGCTCGGAATACTCGGTGAGTGTACACAGTTCTGTTCAGGGGAGAGCAGCTGAAGAGGCGTGGAGTTTGTGGGTGTTTTGTCAAGTTAGGGTGTTGTTGCAGGTAACTCTGTGACGCAGAGTCCGCCGTCGGATTATGGCGAGGCGGAGTGGCGCGTGCGGCGCGCGGCCGACGAGCCGGCCTCGCCGGCCGCGTCGGCCGCGTCGGCGTCTCCGGCGCCTGACGACGAGCGGCCGCCGCGCGCGCAGCTGTCCTATGCACTCTTTAACGCTTCAGGTTAGTTGACTTTTTGTCTCGCTTTGAGTCACGTAATAGTTTACTTGTATAGTTCATAATAAGTTGGTTAAAGTGAAAAGGTCCCATCACTATCAGTCCTGGGGCACTAAGAACAAGCTTAAATTGGGCAAGGCAAAGTATGTGGTATATGATTGTGGACAGACGGGTAAGTGTAAGTGTGAGTGTAAGGTGCGGTGTGGTGTGGCAGGCCAGCAGCTGAAGGGCGCGCTGGTGCGCTCGTCGGGCTGGCCGGAGCTGGCGCTGGCGGACGGCACGCGCACGCGCCTGGACGCGCCCGTCGGCGAGCAGACGCTCAAGACCTCGCGCATCTACTACATGCTCGTCGTCAACTTCGCCGACGACACCAACCCCCGCGAGAAGGTAAGCCTCAACGTTTCGAGCGGATAGTAGTTACAGTTCATTCATCGTCGGAATTTTTAGCTTTACATACTAACGAAGTTTGAAGTTAGGTACTTGATTCTATCGTCACTGAAATACGATAGAAGACTGCTGAGCGAATATTAAATGAGCAGTTTGCTCGAATTTACTATCCCCTGGCAAAAGTCGAATACGAGATTGGCAGCACTTTTTAGGGTTCCGTACCAAAATGGCAAAAAAGGGAACCTTATGGTTTCATTTTACTGTCTTGTCTGTTTGTGACATCGCTCAATATATCAAGAACTACTTATGCTATCGATTTGAAATTTGGAACAGTTATAAAGAAGGCTAATCTAGATACATAGAACATGACTTTTTTTTTCTGTGAAGAAGAGTGACAGAGGTGGTTCAAAATTTCAAAGTGTAGTGTGACTATGTCAAGTGGGATGTCATATGAAAGGGCTTGAGTTGCACATGCTGAAACGATTTATTTATTATTTTTACGCTGTCGTTTTTGTTTTATGAGCCCCTAATACCCCTCCGCCCCCCTTGTCTCTTAATTCACCAAGGAAAAAATATAAAATTATTATACAACATTGAAATCAATGTATACTTTACAGGAAAAATATAACTATCTAGTTTTTCCTTTTTTCATCATTAAAAAACATTTCTATATCAAGCTTGTAATTTAATCACCTTTGAGTGTATTTTTGTTTTATAATTTCCAACGAGATTGTACTGAAAGTAACTTCTTTCAAATAAAGATAAAAAAATTAAATCGGTTCACGTGATAAAGAATTAACCTTGCAAAATCACCATACATACTAAGTTATTCAGCCGCTCAAATTTGTAACTAAAGTCTCCTACCCTGGCCTGTACCCATTGCGTTCAATTTTTACACCATGTTGTTGAGATTTTCCCGAATTAATAGGGTTGGAACCGGTACACATATCTGTACGGAACCCTTGGTGCGCGAGTCCGACTCGCACTTGACTGTTTTTTTTCTATTAGTAAAGACAGTTGGTATTCGGAATCCGGTGCACGGAACTTCGGATTGCATGTCTTTGTTTTTTACTCTAACAATAGTATTTGACGAAGATGTAGTGGCTGGAGGATTCTTTTCTGAGACTTTTCCACCTCGAGGGCGCGGGGAGCAAAACGCATGTTTGTGTCGCAGATCCAGCTGGAGCTGACCTTCAAGCAAGCCGGCGGCTGGTGGACGGCGGTGGGCGCGGAGGTGTCTCTGCGCAACACGAAGGTCAGCCTCCTGGCGCCCGCGGCTCCGGACGCGCCCGCCGCCGTGCTCGGCAAGGCCTACCGCTGCGGCCTGCCGCTGGTGTACCGCGGGGAGGACGGCTCCACGCTCACGTTCCCGGACATACAGGTACTCTAAGGTCACACCATTGGGCCTAGTTCATGTATGGTAATTGAGTAAAGCCTCATACATCTCGCATTTCGTGTTTCTAGATGCAGCCCTACATGGACAGCACGGAGGAGTTCGCAGACGCCTTCGACTGTGTGGGCTTCACCACAGCCCCCATCTGGTAGTTAGAACATTTGCTCAGACCATTTCATGAATGTATCGCAACAGAATTACCTGTAGTCATCAAATAAACGTATTGCAGGTCGGGGTTGATGGTAGCGGCTATAATGCTGCTGGCTCTGGGCGGGTCGGTGTGCCTGATCCTGGACATCCGCACGATGGACCGCTTCGAGTCGAGCCGCGGCAAGCAGCTCACCATCACCGTCTCAGAGTAGTGTGCTGCGGCCTCCCTCCCCCCGGCGCAGGCGTTCCGCGAGGACACGACCGATTCAAGGAGCGAAGACTTGTAGCCTCCTGAAACGGGCCGCAGTTGCACAACCTTGATACTTGTTTAGCACTTCCGTCGTCAACCCTAAGCGGGAGCGCTAAGGAGTGCAGACTTGGCTAGTTGTTCAACCGGCTGCGTAATCTCGTGGATGCAGCATTTCCAGCCGTGTAGTGCAGCGTGGACGCTCTGCGCTCGTGTTGGAACGAGTGCTTGTGGTCGGAAGTCCTGAGTTATGGATTGACCCCTTTATTTCAAACCACGTCGGTGGCATACTAGCTGAGGTCACAGCCTAGTTGCCAGTCTTCTCATAACCTGTACCCTCCCACCCTAAAAAAGTTAAAGTGAGATCTTTTCAGTGGCTCTGTGAGCTGAGGACCTCGGGACTGGTTTTTTTTTTAATTTCCCAGAACTGACTACAAAAATTCTATATAATTACCGAACCTGCTCACAAAATTTCACGAGAATCGGTTGGAAATTCTACCTGCAGAGGAGAACAAACGGAAATCCGCCGGACATACGAAAGCATTTTTGTCGAAGTTGAAACAGAGACCTCCGCTCTGTTTCACTCTGTCAACTAGTCAGTAAATTAATAATTGTCGTAGAATAAGTCTTATTTAATATAACATATCCTGTAATCGGTTCAAGTTAGGTTAGGTGGTTTGCGATTCTATTGGTCGCGTTCGTTAGTGGGTAAGCTCAGTAGGTACAAGAGTTGGCGCAGACGCCAGCGTGCCGACATCCGGCGCCTCTTCCAACACAACCCACTGTAGATTAGGCATAATTTGCTAACTAGGTAGCTGTAAGGCAGAGCTGGGCATTAACTCATTAATCCGTTAATCGTTAATTAATGAATTTAACCATCCGTTTATCGGATTAACTTTTAAGTTAACTTTCAAAATTGTTAACGGACTCATTAACTTCCGCTAACTGTCCAAAGTTTCGTTAATCCGTTAACGCAGTACCTATTTTATCAAAGGAACACCGCGCCGCGAAAGAGGTTCTGACAAGTCCGTACGATCGGGGCGGCGTAGGCGCGAGCTATAGACGCTGAGTGAGACAGACGATGCAAGTGAGGCGCGTCACGAGTTAACGATTAAACAAAAAATGGTCTCGCCAGAAGACCAGCGCTGGCTTGTGAGTCAGCATTATGCTGAGGCGGGACCATTTCGTGGCAATTTTATTAGTTAATAGTTAAATATGTATTATCTTGTCTGGTTCTATGTCACGAATAAATTATTTTCATTTCATTTCATTAACTTTCGTTAAATGGTTAGCGAAGTTAACTATTTGGTTAACGGTGCCCAGCTACGCTGTAAGGTAACTTTCGTCGTTTGTCGTATCTGTTTGTTATCAAGTTTACGCTACAACAATATAATTATTGACATCAGCGTTAGTTTTATTTCATATCCACTATTAGGTAGTCCAATCTATTCGCCCGCTCTTACCTCGTCATCATCATCATCCGCGTATATACGTCGCACTGCCGGACAGAGGCCTCCTCTCGTACATGAGAGGAAGTCAGCATTAGTCCGAGGATGACATACTGTGATAAAAACACATAAGTAAGCAATGGAATGAAGCATTGACATATTGTTATTAAATAAATAAATGAATGAAATGAAATGAGCAGAGGCGCGTCCTCGTGAGAGTCGCGAGTTAAGTTTTATAGCATATAATTTTCTCTGAAGGAACGAGAGCGCTTGTACACACAGTAATAAGTACAATAAACTGACAGTACCTTGTGTTGCAATAAGGTTCAAGAGGGTATAGGGCCGCACGCCTCCTTATGGGTGACTATTAATAGGGAATGGGAGCTACCGTGTGTGAATTCGCCGCTAGAGGCGCTAGTGTAGCGTGGGGTCTCCGAAATGTCAAATTTCACTCTGGTTGCCTACGCGGGTTAATATCTAATTGGAACAATATGGTGACGGGCTCGGAACCGGTTTTTATTTTTTTTGAAATATCTCCTAAAGTATTAATCATATCTCCGTTTTTATTTAAAGATTTGTTTTTGTTAACCTTCATCTATGAAATAAATGATTTAAAGTACGAAATAATATAGTAAAACGCAATTAACCGAAATTTTTTACCGGTTAATTGTTTGAAGACGAAACCGGTTTCCGAGCCCTGATGGTGACTATGGCTTAAATTATGGCAAATATGAGTTAAGGGTCAATGACTGTCAGTGCTTTGAGACAGTTTTGCTTTCGGAAACTTATGTCCCTTTTTTCGAACAAAACGGGACCGCGCTACAATGCGGGATGTTCGATATATTTACGGTACGGTTTTAAGGTATTAAATATGATTTAAATGTAAACTTCGTTCTCATGCCCATAATAACCAATAACACTTTTTGACAGCTGGGACAAAAACGATAACCCTCATTGGGTTGACATTTGTCGTGGTGTGGGCGATGAACTTTCAACTTGTCACTGCAATATAATTTCTTAGATTTCCAAGGTATTTGATAATGCCACTATAATGATGAGCCACATTTACACGCGATGGTCCGTTGTCTTTGACATACTTTAGTATGGAATAATAAACCATTTAAAGGTTTTCTCTTTCATCCAACACGCCGCCCGCTAGACACCTATATGGCAGTCGTTATAATTACTATCGCTTTCGAATGTGGTATAATTTATCATGTATCGTAAAGTTAAAAAGTCCATGTTGGATTGGAATACCACTCGCGGTTCTACGACGGCGCAAGCGACGAGTGTCAAGCGTCGAAATCTTCACTCTTTCCACGCCATTCATCATGTAAATATAACACTAGAACGTCAACATCTTTGGTAAAAATATGGGCCTACATTGAAAATGTGCAGGTTACTTTGAGAGGATACATACAAAGAGAATATAATCACTACGTTTTAAGAGACGGCACTTCATAGATTCGAGTGATCTCTCACTTTTTTTTTTAATTTCTGAAATGTTATGCAAAGTATTGCCAACCGAACGTAAAAAAACGCTAGTGCTGCCCAATCTCATCTTAAATTTATCCACGTAGTGATGTACAAAGTCGGTATTTTTAACGATACTTTTACAGGCTCACCGTATTCCTCTATATATTACTATTCGAGTACTAAATCAGCAACATTTGTATACTTTACCTGTTTTTAGAAGGGATATCTGATACGGCATTTGAGAAATCAAAATTCTTCTGTTGTTCATTATTTATTTTTATTTATAGAAAATTCAAAATAAATATATTGAAAAAGAGGAAACCATAAGCGATTTATTAAACTTTTTGACGCCAAATAAGGATATTATCCGTAACGGCGTGCAGTGCGATATGCATTTCTATTTGGGTACAACGTCACGTTTGGCATTCCCGTGTGAAACTTTTGTATTGGACATGTCGTTGAAAAGGTTAATATGTTAACAATTATAGACATATGTAGTGAGTTACGCTTTGTACAGAGAGATTTGCTTTGTACAATTATAAATTATACGGTGTTAAGTATATAACAATTAAACTATAATTTAATTTTATGTTGTCATTTCTTTAATAGTTTACTTTTATTAATACACAACAAAAAACGAGCAAAAAACAAACAACATAATAATATAAAGCATTATAAATAAAAAATTTGCCCTAAGTCTTCGGTGCTCGGTAGGGTTCCCAGAAGGCTGGCCGCATTGCCACGCTGGATAGCTATGCTAATCCGCTGGGCGAAATAGTGGCCAGCCCTCTGGTCACCGGAAGCCTCTATAAGGCGCCGTGCAATGTCCTTATAGAGGCGACGAGCACTTGGACCCCATGGCCCCAGAGTCTCAATCCCAAACGCCGCAAACATGTAACTACTGCCGAGAGTGGCATATTTGCGGCGCTTGAGGTTTTCAGCTGAGGATGCAGCTGCACCAGCATCAACTTTGGTGCCTGGAATATGAGACTTCGCCAGGGTATCTACACATTTGTTATCATTTCTATTTTGTTAGAAAAAACCCATTAAAACAAATTTAAAATGAGCGCCAAGTTCAGTATTAAAAATAAGCGCCGTTGTTGACTTCGCCGGCTAAAGAATTGAGATCTTTATGGGTGCCAAGTTTTGTGTAGAACTTCCTGAAATTCATTTCACTACGCATGTATTTCTCAGGTCAGGATTTGACTTAGGTCATTTTTACCAACAATACAAATTTTAGAAAAATAACGTAGAGAGATATGTAAAATGCTGCATTTCGAGGAAACTGAAAGAAAACAACTCTCAGTTTACACAGTTTTTCGTACATTTCATAACAACTAATTTAAGTTATCGCAAATTTCAACAAAAGAGGTAAGGTGGTTAAGTTCACCATTAATCCTCAAAGTCCCCAACATTTTGAGGTTTCACAATATCGGATGGACTTAGCAAAATAGAATGGAAAAGCCCAACAAATTATTGTTAATGAAAAAGAAAGTTATCTTTTTTAGTTAGATCATTGTTATCATTTTGCATATTTTTAAATCATTATTTACAAGTTCAGACACAACATAAGGTTATGTTGTGTCTGAACTTGTAAATTTTAGACACAAGAAAACTTCATCTTTCTTTAGATTGTTGTTGGGCTTTTTTAGTTAAATCAGCATTACAATTTTCCATATTTTTTAGATTACTATTTACCATGGTACATTGCTGTCGAATAAATAGCTTCGCAACAGTAGTGAATAGTATTTTTTTCATTTTCTGAGAGTGTTCTGGACAAGCAAGCCATGTCACATCGCAGTGCATCTCAAACACGAGGACAGTAAAGTTGGATATATTCTCACTGTGTAAAGATTTCACTATATCGCTTCCAAATACGTTTTTCGCCGTATTTATTGTGTTACATAATTCTTTTGTGGGATATGTAAGAGAAGTTCTGTCTTTCCACCATTCTCTGAGAGATATGTACTTATATAAACCTTCTTGGCAATCTGGGTTTTTATTTTTTATACATGCCTCACACATGCTGCATGTACTGTTATGTAAAAGTTTAGTAGCGATGTACCCGCTTACATATACAACCGGTTGCTCTTCAAATGAGAGCAAGTCATTTTCAATGTCTTGTAGTTCTTCTGGTAAAGAAATAACAGGGTACTCTTCTGTGTAAGCTGAGAGTTCTTGTCTCTCAGTTTCCACGACGTGGAATCCAGATGACGAATAAGCAGTATTTTCATCTACAGCCCCACTTTTCTTGTCTGCAAGTAAATTTTGAAAATGGAACAATAATAGATTTCCGTCTTCTTCACAATTTGAGCCTCGATTGTGGGAAGCAGTTAACCCAGATATTATCGAAGACTTCAAAGCCGCGGTAAAATGCGAGCACGTGGGATTTCTATTTGTTGGGCTGTGCTGCCTGATTGTCCCAAATAAATTTTCGAGGGAATCTTGGTTGAGCTGTCTAAGGTTTAAGTATTTGAACCCCTTAGATTTTAAGCAATTCCAAATGTCTTTAAGAGAATGGAGAGTAATTAAGTACCCTTTTATACATCGTACATTTCGCAGTGTCACCTTTGAGTGCGATTTCAAGAATTGTACGGTCTCCATTTTTTTAATATAGTAATCCCACGATTCCACGTGAATAGACTTTTCAGAGACATTTTCGCGGATTCCCTTTTTTTTTGTCTTTTGGGGACGATGGTCCATTGGTGACATCTAACAATCTGTCCATTTCCTCTATCACGTAAGCGGTATCGTTCAATTGTTGCCTTACTGGGTCTACTTGGCTCCATGCTAACATTTTTATTATAGCAGCCATAGTGTTGCTCAGGGCATGGACGGCATATTTTACCTTCATTTTTATCCTGTAGGTCGGATTTACCACAGTTGAATTAAGTTTTTTAAAATTCAGGAAATTCCTATTTCTTTCTTCAGCCTCGATCAAGTGACGCCACTGTCCAATTTTTCCATTGTACGAGAGTTGTCCTGCTTGACAGAAATTATTTCTTATTGACTTGAATAAATGTGGGACATCATAAATCATAAAAACTTTTTTTTCATCCACAAAAAAGAAATTATCGGTGGTTTCTAACCTAGACATTCTTTTTAACAAGTTCAGTGCTCCTATATTGGTTGGCCCTTGGTCACACACGGTTGTTAAAATAGAAATGCCAACTTCATTGAGTGATATTACAATATGCTTTATAATAACTGCCAACTTCTCGGATGACACTGTCCCATTAATAAAATAATAAGCGAGTGGCTGTTTTATTTTTTTTCCAATACCTTGTAGCATGAAAACTAGAGCGTGATCAGCTACGATGCAATTTCTTCCCATGTTTTCTCCTGGACCATAGTCAACATACCCTTCAACCTTGTCGGTGCTTTCGTTGTAAATTAGTCTTTTCTTAAGGGCAATTTCATCGAAAAGTAGGGCACAATATTTTTCCTTTTCACTCAATTCTTTTGTTTTATTCTTCAACATTTCAATTATGCCTGAATTTAGCCCCGGTTCCATTGGTATGCTCCTTAATAATCTGTGTAAGGTTTTTTCACTGGGAAGAGACATTTTTTTCTGTAGAAATCTGTAAGTTCGTGGCGAACGTTTAAATATTGCCAGTGCGGATATTTTATTTTGCATGTCCCAGCGTTTGCCATGTGGAGCCTTCTTTTGATTTTTCACGAAATCCATTAAGAAGTTTTTCAAGAAAGTGGATTCTAATTGGTCAATATTTATTGAAGTCTTCGCTAAAGCCCGCAAAGAAAGTTTCGCCTTTTTAAGACGTTCTAAAAGTTCCGATTCTTTTGCGTTTTTTGCGTGCTTCTCCCCCGAGGTCCTATTCCGTTTATAGCTTTGCACCAAGGTTTCTTCTGTTGCGCTGCTTGTTGACGGTTGAGGTTCCCCTGATGCGGCGCCGACATCAATATCATCTGAAAAGGCAATATTAAGTTATGAGCAATAAATACTTAAACACGTTACCTCTATTATGTCGCGCAGTCGATTAAAATTATTGGATAATTCCGTAGCAGAGTAAATATCATTTTACAAGCTTTTATTTAACTTGCAGTCATTATCAACCGGTCGCCAATCACCGATTGAGGTGAATTGGTGAGTCAATGAATCAAAAATTAGAACTTTGATAGTGGTCATATTTTACCAACCTACAGAAGAAATCTAAGAAAGAACACTTTCTAAACGCTCCTGCTATTCTCGTAATGAGTAAGTGCCTCATACATAAACTCCGAAATAGTGTAATATAAAATACCTACATCTATGAATTAATACAAAGTAGAATTAATAATACTCACCAAATTTTCTTTTGCCATATTTTGGAACAATTGAAGTCCTATCTATACTTTCTTCAACTACCACTGGGCCTGAGTAACATTCTGAAAATTAATATACATATTTCATTAAAAAAAATTATAACGAAAATACTAGCTTTGTACTTCGCCATATCTTTTCCATTCGATTTCGTAGACAATACCCAAGACGCCATAGGTAGGTAGTAGGGCCTATGATATTTGCATATTATAGAATTTGAATTGGTAGGTTATAGAGTATCTAGGGTATTTTAAATCGATGATGCGCTGTGCAGAGAGTGGAAATACAAAGAATCTTCATATCAAAAAAACCGGCCAAGTGCGTGTCGGAACAATGAAGGGTTCCGTGCCAACACCTACTAGTCCACATAATCACTATCTAATCTAAAAAAAACGTATCTATCTAGAGGGAGGGGGTGACACACTCTTTCTATGACTTGGCAGCTAATATCTTACCAACGGTTGACGTAAATGGACGACTATTTTAGAAGCCTCCATATCATTTTTAAAGGCCTATCTATTGATATCCCACACGACTATGTGCGTTGAAATTTTTTTTATCCACCGGTTACATGTGTGGAGTGCTCCCCGTTATTTTTATTTTTTTTTGTAATTTCACATCACTTTTATTTAGCAGTTCATAGAATACACTTTTCTACCAAATTTCATAATTGTAGTGTTTATAGTCTCCGAGTAAATCGGCTGTGACATACGGACGAACGGACGGACGGACGGACAGACAGACATGACGAATCTATAAGGGTTCCGTGCCATTTTTGATACAGAACTCTAAAAAGGGTCGGCTGCACGCTTGTGATTTTCTTCAGTCCCCGCGTCCTTAGTCCGTATGCGTGTTTGCCACCGTTGTAGAATGAAACCATTTGGCTGCAAAACCTGTGTGATAGGGGACGGAGAGATGGACAGACCGACACGTGAATGACAGCAATAGTGCTCCGTTTGGACTCTTCGGGTACGGAACCCTAAAAAGCGACTTCAATCGAGGTAGTACTGGTAGTAGCCCACTATTATGTACAATATTTCATCGAAATCTGGGAAATGACTACATTCGTGAGTAGTTCCATATTGGTTCATCAGTAGTTATAATAAACAGTTCCACATCACAAAACTTGTGATTTAGTATACCTAAACAGGACAGTAAGTACAACACATAGTAACAGCACTGATATTTCGCTGGGTATTACATTTTGCTAAAGTCCCAGCCCTTTCGAATTTACATTGTGTTGAGAGTTAGAGACCTGCATTTATATTATGTTGACGACACAGGTAATCCTAACACCAATAAAGAGTTGGCAACGCGCTCTAGACTCCCCTGCAGTGAGTGGTAAACGTGCAGAGACTACAGTTTCCTTTAGACAGGCGGCTTTATTGCCACTGTCACGCATGATATTTAAAAAAGCGCTTACCTAGTGATCGTTCTTCTATACAAACTTCCACCCCCTTAAGGGATGATTTCCGAGATAAAAGTATCCCATGTGTCTTTCCCCCGGACTTAAACTATCTCCATACTAAATTTCATCTAAATCGGTTCAGTAGTTTAAGGGTGAAGACGTAACAGACAGACACACTTATAATATTAAGTATAGATTTAACGAATTATTTAACAAATTTATATGGCACCTAGAATCTAGAATATCATATGTACCTATATAAAAAATAAGAATATGACGATGACCTGAGAACCTCCCACCTTTCTTCTCTTGGAGGTTGGTTTAAAATAAGTTAGTATGGCCAGTGAAGGGTTAATTTAATGATGTATGTATTTAGATATTACCTGCAGCAGTTGAATGTTCCTGATGACAGGGCTTTTGGTGTTGTACATCTTTCATCAAATTGGTGGAGTCTCTCAATACCCCTGAAAACAAAATAATACCACTGTTGGTAGTAACGACATTTTTTCTTACACATACGCGCGGGTCGGCTAAATGGGATCGTATGTAACAAATCCATGCATTTGCAAAAAAAAATACAGCCAATGAGTTGAGGGGCAGTATGGCAGAAGCAACAACAACATACAATATTTTTAATAGCTCACCACTCTGACTGTTTTCTTTTTCCCAACCAACATGTAGTGGAAATTCATCAAAAAGTGCTTCTGGTAGAGGTGGAAGAGGCAGACAGTACTTCGGAACTGCACTTTGCAATAAACGGTTTCCCTGTTTGTTGAAGTCTTCACGAGCGAAATGGATGGCGCATACATATTTCAGAGCATGCAATTTTTCGATGGGCATGTGTACTAAATCTTCTTGCCCAATGGCTTGAACCCACAAACGACATCTGTAAGTGATAAATGAATAAAATAATTATACAAATCTGTTATATTTTATTTAGCAATCAATAGAGTACTGAATGGTTGTTTCTATGGACGCATAATAATTCCTATTTTGGTATTCCTTTGTACAAGGCATAGTATTACGAAATTGACCATTCTATCGGAATATATTATTAGTTCCTGAGTCCTAATTGTTTTATGTGATTAAGTATCTATTTAGGTATGTACGTAGGGTCGCTAGGCCAGTTACGCGACCTGTGTCAGTTTGCGGCCTTCTGAAGAGCGAAGTTTTTTCAATTAATAACACTTACATTTTTACATGCCCTAAATACATAGTGAGTCGTATGCTTTTTAATTAGCAGCTATTGAATGGGAATATATTTAATAAGCAAGAAAATATATTTTCAGTTCATCAACTCATACAAGTGGCCGCAAACTGGCGCATCAAATTAACAAGCCGTAAAGCCACCTACCGACCTAGTTAGTACCCATCATACAAGCTTTGCTTGACTTGGTTGATTTGTGGAAGATGCTAAAAGTAAGTAAATTTAGTATTCTGTAGGTACTACAACAATAATATTTATAAATTCTAAGTTTTACTTACCGAACAGGATCAAGTGGTAATGCGGCTAAAAACACATCTGATCCGGTTACCCGTCGAGTGTTACACACTGTACACTTTTTATACATACGGCTAGCCATAGTTCCCAGTCATACACACTCTTATCTAGGAGCCATAGCAAAATTTATAACCGATGACTAATGTTGACAATGATGACGGGATTTTTGAAAACGGCGCCATTTTAATTAAGAACCACAGATTCAACAGACAATTCAAAATTGAAAACTTGTTTTTCAACAAATAATGTTACTAACAGTTGTACCAACCTGACAAAAATATTTTTCTCGTTGAGTTGGTACACCACCAACCGATATATATATTATTATTATGTTGGCGCAACACGCAGAACATACCAGTATAACTTGAACCAGTAAATCAAAGTGTTATTAATGGCTACAGGGGTCAGTAAAACTGGAAGCCTAACAATGTAGGCGAGTGTCCACCCACTGGATACATACATCGCAGCCTATGGCCACTACTATGGCGACTTCCTGATTAGTCGGTGCGGAGGTACTTACGATACGATATGGGAAAACTAAAAAATGTCAGTTTCAATTTTCAGTCGACTCAGTGCCGCATTTTACTGCGCTCCTACATTTAATTTAAACCTGCTTCCTCAGTGGAGTATTCCGTAAAGTGAGAATCACGTCAGTAAGTTTATGTCAAAGAAGAAAATGTGAAGGAAGTGCACATTTATTTTTTATTTTTGTTAAGGAAGTGTGCATTTTGTGTTTTTTGTTTATTTTTATATTCTATTTTTTGCTGTATTAATTGTTGTCTTTGTCTCGAATAAATATTTCTTATTTCTTACATATCGATCCCGCCCCACCAAGTCAGGAAGTCGCCTAATACACTGTCTGAAACTAACTATAAACTGAAACTATCAACTGAAATTATTAACTGAAACTATCTAGTTCTACGTTGACTAAATCTCAGGTAATAGCAATAGCTGCTTAGTGACTTCTTTAGTAAAATACAAAAGTACAGTAGAATCCGGATACAGCGACAGTCAAGGGACCGGTGATATTACCTCGCACTATTAACAGGACGTCGTATGAAAACCTAACGTGAGGGGATAAAATGATATATGCAGGCTCGTAATAAGCGGATTCTTCTGTAATCTACTAAAAAAAAATAGCTGCGAGTTTATGCCTAGCCCGTGTAGGCACTTATTGTCTAGAAGATACCCGCTGTCGCTCGTGCCACGCGCTGCCCGCGCCCGCGCCGGCACTTTCACTCGCGGCGGGGTCGGTCATAAAATCAACATCTTATTGGGACGCCTCCCGCGCCGCACCTGCGCGGTGCCGGCGCCGGCGCACACGGCAGCGGCTCCGTGACGGGCAACCAGTGCACGTCTCCTCCGGCTACATAGCTGCTTGAGGCCAAGTCGTGCTAGAAACGACTAATGTAGTGAGTCGAGGCAGTTTGTGAATTACATTACAATTTTTTTTTACATGATCGCGGAAACGACCTTACGGCCTACCTAATGGTAAGCAGACACTATAGCCTATGGACATAGAAGTGATAGAAGAATCACAAGCGTGTTGACGATCCTTTGTAGACTTGATGATTTAAAATATAAAACTCGTGAGTTTCAGACATATTGCAATATAATAAACGGGTCACTCACGTCTTTAAGGTCTAATATCGCTCGACATGTTTCGGACCCGCCGCGACGGCCCCATGTCTAGAGTGCTAGACGTTGGTGTGACAGCTAGAGACATGCAGGTTTCTAACTTTCAAACAGCGCATCCTCTGGAACTACTGCGACCTTACTCACCATCAGGAACATAACAACACATACCTAAAGAGCAAGAGGGTGGTATTTCTCTAGTTAGGCTCTGCTCCAGATGTGAGGGAGACAACGTTCTCTCTGAGCTAAAGCAGCGCTGTGTTGCAGTACCCGTCGAGGTGCTTGTTCGTGCTGCAATCAGCAGGACCCAATGAGTAGCTCTTCTATTCAAGTCAATGATAATCACAGCGAATGTGGCCTCTTGACAGAGAAGACTTGAAAAACCTGCGGTGCCGAATTATGCGCTGTGGCCGCGCCTCCGCCATTAAAGTAATTAATAACAAATCGTTTTATGAGTCGTTTTATCGGCCGCGCCGCGTTCCCACGGTCCGCGCGACGTGAGCGGGTGATGGCACGCGGCACGCGGACGCGGGAGAACGTCTTCAGAGACGTAGGGCGCGGCGGCACGTCGTCAGCTCGCTGTGGAGCACGGTGGTTGCCAGCTCTAACGCTGCGCTGTGTAGGTACAGACAGAGCGAGGGAGCTGCGTTTCTCTCTGTCGGCTACACGAAGACAAATGAAACCACAAACGGTTGGCAATATTTATAGTTATGACTCTTCTGGAATCACAAGCGTCCATAACCTACGGTGAATTTCTTACTGTTAGCTAGGCCGTATGCTTGTTTGTCAACTGCGCGTGGCTAGTGTGTGATTTACCCGCTGTCAGTCTCAAAAGGAATAGTTAGAGGTATTGTAAATTAATTGTTTCGCTTCCGTAGGCCTCAATCTCGGATCATAGAAAGGAATGTTTGTTTATATGTTCCTTATTTCATGCTCTAACTAAAACCTCAACGTGGCCTCAACACTAGGGAATGCAATCCCGATCCCGCAAGATCTCGGGTGATTTTTCGGGATCAATCCCGACGCATCATATGACGAGATCCCGTTCGAGATTGACGGGATTGGGATACTATTAATACCCTTTGTTTTTTAAGGAGTCATTTTCAAAATCACTCGTCTTAGGTAACTACTTCCTAATTCCTTTGAAATATGTAATTATTATTTTGATTACCTAATTTACCTATGTTAATTTCCTTAAAACCTGATAATTATTTTTGGTTGGTAAGATTAAAGAATAAAGGTTTTTATTTTCTTTCGAGTAATATGTTATTTTACTTAACCTCACTATCACAAACAAGCAGTTATTAGCTTTTTTAGTCATCCAAATTTATTATTTTTTTTAAACTAGACGGGATCCCGAAAATTCCGGGATCCCGCGGGATTGATATTTCTAATCCCGCGGGATCTCGAATTTGCAATCTCGAGTCGGGATTGCATTCCCTACTCAACACACACCGTGAGCCCGTGTCCTCGGCGGCATGATGACAGTTCACGTGCGGGCACAGTGGCAGGCAGGGCCGTGGGGCGTGGGGCGTGGGGCAGGGCAAGCGAGGCCCGAGCCTCGACTTATCAGTAACATGGTCCTTGGTAACATGTATAAAATAATTAGTACCTCTTGAGAGACTGGATTTTATATTCTGCGTCTTTCTTATTGATCCGATAGATCAATCGATTTATCGTTCTCGGTTCTATAGTTACATCGGTTTTTTCGTTTGCAACGTAACGTATACAGTTACATGAATGAAGCGTAGGCGGGTGGCGATGGCGGGGTGGACGACTACGTAAACACGATTCATGCGTACCGTCAACCGCGGTGTCGCGCGGCTTGCTGATGCGTGGCTAAAATATTCATTATCATAGGTATCATTTCCTAGCAACAGTATTGCCTCATGAAGACGCATTTTTCGATTTTTTATTACGGATGAAAACATGAATAAATGAATGTTTATGTATATCCTACAGCCGCCCAGATACCTCTTAAGGTCTTCATTGGAGTAGTGGTACCGGCCCAGGCAAAAAGTCACTCTCAACTTATGGATGTCCAGCCCAACTGTCCTTTTAAACGGTCTTCAAATAAAACATGCCGTATAGAATTTCAATCTTTTATTGAACTTCTGACGTATTTCCTGGCACCAGGTAGAAAGGAAGTGGGTTAAACTTTTCCGTATCGAAGTATACTATTGAATATTTCTAAAATAATAACACCTAAATGGACACTGGGCGCGATAAATAAATTTCAATTCTACTCTTGCAAAAAAATCTCTTTCGCCCACGCTAAGGCGAGATATCCTACAGCGAATGTCTTGTCTTGGGCCGGAACCATTAGGATTACATTAGATTATTTATTTAATGATGAGAAATTACATTATAAATTTGCACATATTGCAAAATTACAAGAATTGTTATGATGATCGTCATAACAGGAAAAATAAAAATAACATAATCTTGACAAAAGTAATACATTACACTGTAAAAAGTAAAATAAATGCATTTCTCATTCGACCCTATAAAAACCGGCCAAGTACGTGTCGGACCACGCACAATGAAGGGTTCCGTTCCAACACCTACCCTACTAGTCCACATTTAAAATCACTATCCAATACATTGAATCTAAAAAAGTCGTATCTTCATAGGCAACTCACGGCACTTACGACCTTTTGTTTGGGCAAGACAGTTTTTAAGTGAAAACTCAAAAACCGTAAAACCTATATTGTTCAAACCAAAAATCGTTGAAAGTATTTTTTTGTAATTTCACATCACTTATGTAGCTGTTCATAGAATACACCTTCCTACCAAATTTCATAATTGTAGTGCTTATAGTCTCCGAGTAAATCGGCTGTGACATACGGCGGGCGGATGGACGGACGGACAGACATGACGAATCTATAAGGGTTCCGTGTCTGCCATTTTGGCTACGGAACCCTTAAAAGGACATAGGTCCGTTATCCCATCTTCGGCCAAAAAATCCGGGGCGGCTAGAGGATAAGATACTATTTTATTAGCGACGGCGACGCGATTTGATGTGAACGTCATCTATACCAATATACATATAAAAGAACAAGTCCTGACTGACTGACTGACTGACTCATCCCCACGCACAGCCGAGACTGCTAATGCTAGAGAGTTCATTTTTCACAGTCGATTACATTTATGACGTAGGCTAGGGATAAGAAATGATTTTCCGAAATCCATTCCCTAAGGGGGTAAAACAAGAGATGAAACTTTGTATGAAAACACGTATTTATTGAAGTGAGAGATTTGAAACTTTGTATATAGACTTTGTTTAAATGTATTAATGGCGTATTTCAGCATTTTTCTAAATTGCTCCCCTACAGGGGTGAAAAGGGAGTTCTAAGTGTGTACGGAGAGCATCTCTTTTTTGAAGTGAGAGATTTGAAACTTCTCTGTATATAACAAAACATATTACAGCGTTTTTTGAAATTGCTCCCGTAAGGTGAAAAGGGGGTTTCAAGTTTGTACGGGGAGCAAATCTTTACTTTTCTTAAAAAAATATGTGGCTACATACGTAGGCACTTACAAACATAATGTCAAACTGAGAACCTCTTTTTTTGTAGACGGTTAAAAATTACGCTCAGTACGCGGGCGAAGCCCCGGGTAAAAGCTAGTTCATTACATTTTTTTATTTGAGTGACATGAGTTGACATGACAGATCCTTGTTTCTTCCTAATCTTTAGGTAGGTACATATAAAAAAATAATAATAAAAAAAACCTTTATTTCATGCAAACTACATGTACAAAGAATTATATTTACACTACTTCGTTCTTATTACTGTTTTTTTTTATTAATATTACTTTAATTTATGTATTTTTCTCTAATTCTTAAGATCTAAGCTACATATTACTATCTGAATCTGCATGAACTCCTAGACCCGTCTAGGGGTTCATGCAGATTCAGATAGTAATATGTAGGCCTCCTAGGATCATATAGGCCTCCTCCAAAAAATTCCATTGCTCTCTATCTTGGGCTATTTGTGGCCAGGAGGAACCAGCTGTCCCAATGATGTCGTCTTACCATCTCGTGAGGGGTACATATACTCATAGTCAAAAGGTTTTTGCAATGAACGATTGAACTCCACGGCGACACCAAACAAAATGCTGTACCGTCACCGGTAGGTACTCTACTTTTACATTATAATTTCACAATCAGCCCACGAGCCATTCAAAATTCTGGCCTATGCCTCTGGAGTTTTCATAGATTCAGAATCCATGATGATTGATTAATTACAGTAGTCCCTGGAAGCGCAAGTTAAGAGCATTGCTATGAAGTTGTGCAACGTGATTGGCAGCTTAGAAAGCAGAATAGATGCTCCTCCGATACCGGGGCGTCTTGTGATGACTCGTGTCGTGACGTCGGACGCACGCGGACAGAACTCACACGCCGAGTCTAGCTGGAAATAATCGCATACTTAATAGTATACCCGATTGATATGATAATTCATATCAATCGGGTCGGCGAAGGCTTGTGATTGTGGTGGTCACTTGACGCAGAAAAGCTTAGCTAGTGCACATTGATATCATATTGGATTGAGATTTATCGAGTGACATTGTATTCTATACAACATTTATACCCTTGTTGCTTCTTGTCTTCTTTATACTCTTATAGGTTCCGTTATTAATCGCCCCCCGCGGCGACAAGCGGTGCCTTGCGATTAGGGCCGCTATTCACAATTCACAACGCTTACCGAGAATTGGTCTCAGCTGAACCAGTATAAGTCCAGCCGTGAATTGCTCATGGTTAGTATTAGTATGGCTCGTAGCCATGTTATACTGGAGGTGACTGGTGAAACGATAGAGGTGGAAAATCGCATGGTAGCAGATGTTTATTGTCGCTGTAAACAATGCGAGGCATTAGACCAAATGATTGAAATGACTGTGCGTAACGTATTATCATAAGATCATAACATTACGTTGGTAGACTTTAGAAATGGAGGGCCAATCACTTATCTAATGGCGCATAATTGTCGAATGGATGGTTAGAGCTGGCAAAAATTATACGTTCGCATTGCATATTAAACTGTAATGACTGTAAGATTAAGGTCAGAATTGGCGACGCCTTGTCTGTGTCTGCCGCCCTATCATCGACACCCCGCCGACAACGAGCGGTGTAATGGCGGGACGCCGTCTGCTCTCTGCACCCGTGGCCCCGCGCGTGCGCGGCGGAGAAAGTTTCCCACGAGGTGCATCGCTGCGCTTGCGCCGTGTACTTGCAGGCGAGGCGCAAGTGCACTCTAGCTATATGCTTCTGCCAATTTTTACAGGGTTCCTGTCCACAGTAGCGGAAGTGGGCGGGGTGATCATTTTGTATAATTCCAATGGGGAGGGCATGATGTGACACTTCCGCTAGCTAGTAATATCATATGACATGTCACGTCAAGTCGGTTGGGTTCGGTTGCGTAAACCGCCGCGCCGCGCCCGGGGCGCGTCCGATCACGAAATGAAAGTTGATTTAGAGTTATCGCCTCCGCAGGAAGTGCATCGTCTGCCGGAGCCTCGCTGGAGCCGCCGACGTGTTTGTGTAAATAACATGCTCGCGTCTGCGGCGAGTCTTGCATGCAAAGCTCTACTCCTAGAGCCTCAAGGCGGACGATAGTTACCGTACTAAGGTAGTTTGCATTTCCCGTCAATATGTTGCGCACGACACGGGGTGAGGTAGGCACTAGTTTTTACGGAATTGACTGCCATCTGACCTTCCAACCCGAGGGAAAACCAGACATTATTGGAATTAGGCTTGTCAAGTCAGTGGGCAACTTGACTGTTAGAAGTTCTTGAGCCGTCCGAAGGCGTCTAATCTGGCTTAACAACTGCTATCATAGACAGCAGCCGGGATCAACGGCTTAACGTGCCTTCCAAAGCACGGGAGCGCTCAGTTAATAACCACTCAAAGCGGTCACCCATCCAATAACTGTCCTGGGCCGACGTTTCTTAACCTCGCATACCGCACGCGGTACGCGGGCGCCGCTGGGCCACGAGCGCTCCTAAGAGGCCTTATAAGTTTAAAAATGTATTTATTTAAAATTATGCCCAAAGTATTGATAATACAAGTAAAATGATTAAAGGATATGATGACTTTATAAAAGTTTTAGATAGTCACATAGGATTTTTTAAATGTATTATGTACAGTACAAATTAAGCGAAAAACAAGCCGTTTTTAGTTTGAAAACGGTCGTTTTATACTGGCCCCTATTTCACCAATGCTGACAGGCGCGACAATTGTCAAAAACATTACAATTGTAGTTGGTGTAACAGTTTTCACATGACGATTTGTCAGCCTACATATGTCAACTTGGTAAAATAGGAGCCTGATGTTTGAAACGATATTTATGACAGAAGGTCGCAATAGTCCAACAGTAACATTGAGAAAATGTCAAGATACGTGTCAATTCAAACAGAAAGTTGCCTTAATAGATTAGCGTTTTTTAACTCATGAGGGCTCTAAGTACTACTATCTGTTACTACACACGTATTCTGTGCTAGAGCAGAGCACGTGCATTCTAGACACAGCTGCAACAAAAACTGACCTTCATCTTGAATCCACTCCTCGAGGTGACTAGGCCTAGGCACAGGCAGTACTACAGCACTCCATGTGCCGAGGAAGAAGAAGAATATACTCAATAGTTGACACCTAATAATAATAATAAGACGTTTATTCAATGATACATTTACAGGTAACCAAGACAGGTACAATAAATCAAAGTATACAAAAACAATTGAAAGGGTATGTGGCTCAGCTTGTGTCTGTACCAGAAGACCACTAAAGACCTAATGCTCAGCTGTACGACCTATCGTGACATAAGATTGAAAGTGTCATGTGTTAGGCCAGTGTTGAGCACTGGGATGTTTACCAGTCATTTTTGTTTGAATGGTGCATGAATGGTGAATTGAACGCAACGTACCTACGTTTTCTTAAGTCGTGGTGGCCAGACGCTCAACTTGTGCAACTTGGGCATGAAGGTATTTTGATTTCAAATATTTATTGGGATTAAACGGTGCACCTTGCCTTCCTTTCCAAAGCACAGAAGCGCGATCGTTCTTCCGTTGCAGAAAATGACGAAACACGCCGGTGATCATCCTTTGCTGCCGCTCAGCTGCTGCCCATCTTACCTATATTGTACTCTAATATGCAAACAAACTTCTTAGGTAATCTTGACACCTAACAAATAACACACATAAATAAAGGTACATTAGCGCCATCACAATACGGCCGTAAATTATGTATGGCTGACGGCTGACTTATTATAAGCACATTTATTTGTTGGCGGAAGGAAGCGCCCGCTCCAATTCAGTTAATTATCGCTCGGCTAATAATTAGCCGCTATCAGATCACCGCGGCGCGGCCTCGCGTTACCTAACGCCTCAAGAAAGCTCGCGGGAATCAACAATTATTTTTATTTATATCATCTCAAAACTGGTCTTAGATAGGTACGTAGACGCTGCGCCCGCGCCCGGCGTCGTTGTCGGTGAAAGATAACTGACATTCAGGAAAGCCGGAGGAAGACCTCTACCTAAATTCTGAATTATTCTCGATTTAACTAGGATTAGGTAAAATTATTCTCGACAGAACCTAATGCCTACTTATTTTCCAATATTCACCTTGAATTTTCTGAAATATTTTATGCGAGACAAAAAATTGATTCTAGTGTAGGTACTCGTTAGCTCTTTTTAATTTGTCCTTGCCTTGCCTCACCATTTCAAATATAGTCACTTTTCTTAAAAGAATCATCACTTGTTGAAATATAGTGTTCTAAAATCTAGTATTTTGCCAAATATTAGAAGCTTCGGTTTTGTTCGACCTTTGTTCCACTGTAATTGAAAATAAAAGGGCGTTGATGCTCCCGTCGACCTACGAATCATAATCGACACTAGAAATGTCGATCACCATGCGTCCTGGGCATCCTTTTTATTCCACATTGACTAAATCCTATCTCAAAATTTACACATTGCGTAACCATCAAGTTTTCGATTATTGACAATGTTGACAGAAATTATATTATGTTTTCATTTGTTGCGGGTGATGAAATAGTGAGTGAAAAAAGTATGTTCATAAATATTTTAAAGAGTTTTATGCTCGAAAAATGTTATCTATGCTAGATATGAGCGCCGCGCCGGCGCGCCGCCGTCGCCGCCAATTCGAGTCGGCGCGCCGCCGCCGAGTGAAATACGCGGCGCGCCGGCGCATCAAGTTGCGATTTGCTTTCTTGCTCGCACTCGTAACGTATCCCACCCGCGTACGAACGCGGCTTCAGTCGAGTCAAGTATTTTGCCGAGTGAAGGCGTGTTATTTTTTTTGACCCGCGTCGTAAACAATGGCGTCAAGTTCCATTGCTATTGATGTTTACAAAACGAAAATAAAAGACATTTACATAACGCCAATGAAAAACATTTCCTCGAAACACACACATAGCTTTTGCTGGACAGAATTTGGCCAATTATCGGTAGAGTTAAATGGAAAAAAAGGGACTGTGTTGGGTGAACAAGTGTTTTGTGGAGTGTGTCTACGATATGCGAAAAACGAAGACGAGGATGATATATTTTCAAAGTTAATCTTGATTATTTTTATGTTGATGTAGGTTTGATAGTTTAGTAGTAGAAGAGCTGGTAACGCTCATTTAGAAATCCATTTTACTATACTCCGTTTAGTTTTAAGTTAATTAGAATGACAGACGGCATTCAGTTTTGCCATAGGAAAACAGTAAAAGTGACCGTGGTATTTTCGTTTTCGAAACCTTAAACTTTTTTTAAAATCTACATTTTAATGATGATTAAATATACCGTTATTTCCCTCTATAACTTTTTATTTTCTGGAAACGTAATCTTTAACTGATTTATATTTAGGATATATTTTCTATACATTACTTTTTTAAGTGAAGATTGTGATGATTATATATATGCTTCTTATGTTATTTCGATGTATAACTATGATAATTTTCATTGAAAGAGTGATTTTTTTGTTGTTAGTGTGAAATTAAAAAATATGATTGTTTATATCTTCGGTTCCTTTATTAAAATAAATAAAACTTTCTTTATAATAAAAAAACGAGTTTTTCAAATTGCTCCCTAATAAAAATATAAAGTTCAAGGTCACGCCGCCGTGACGCCGCCGCCGCCGCGAAATTTTGTCTATCACGCCGCCGCCGCGGAATTGGCCATCGGCGCTCATATCTAACTATGCTACATCAGGGGAGTGCCAGCCCTCCTCGTCTTCAGCCAACCGACAAACGTCCCTTGGACCCTAATTCTCTAACTACGCTCAGTGCGGGTCCGATTTTATTTACGAAAATATAAGGATGTATAGTGTTGGAATTTGCATTTAATTTCCAACCCTTAGGTTTAGCCTGACAGATAGTGATGGTTAAATGACGATGAGTGATGACGCAATAAAGGAACATGGTGCGAAGCGGTCATAACATAACTAACAATTTATTAGGTAGGCATTATGTACTCCTGTACGTTTTCTTAATAGTAAAAATCTAAACGAACATAGGTATTCAAATCGCGCTTGATCCTAATTTTATCGATAATATTTTTCGACATGTTGCGACATTAGAGACGTCAGGATATACTTCTAATCTTGAGATAGGTACGTGACTACGCCTAGAGCGTCCCACTAGCATCAGGAGGCTTCGCCGCGAATGCAGTTTGTTTGTGCATATTCACAAAGCTGGTCGATTGTAACGTCCCCATTATAACTTTATACAGATCTTCATAGTAACTATATGTAGTAACAGCTCAGTGTTTGACTGGTCTTGCTGCACCAGAGTGGGCCGTAAGCGGTAGGAATGGCACACAGCCTGCGCGCGCATTCAAGTCCCGCGCTGCTGCCGGCGCGCGCGTCTCTCGCCATCCCTCGAACTCGTGCGCGCGATCGATCTCGTGCGAACATCGCGTGTGATTTCCTATTTGGATTTACTCGTTTTTAATCGGTGAGCGGAATTTTAATTAAGATGTTAATCTGCTAATTGATATTGTATGAGAATATGGACATGTTAACACTTTTAAATTGTAGATGAATTATAGGCACTTGTAGAGTATTTATAAAATCTGATTAAACAATAAGGTACTTTCGGGTATTAAGGCCTAGCTAAGGGAGAATGTAAATAAAATGAAAAATAGCATATTTAATCAACATATTTATATTTTAATCAGTCATTAATTTCAGTTAGTATACAACTAACGTGAAAAATGGCATAAATTGCCATAAAGAGACATACAGTGACAGGTTTTTTAAAACCCTACCAATAGGCCTTATTTAAATATGGTAGCATAAAAAGGCCTAAGACCTTAACATACTTAAATAATTAAAACAAACTTGTTGTCGAGATCAATAATCACTTAATTATAACAAATACGTTTATATTCATCTATTGAGATATAATATTGCTCATTGTATGGCTTTTAAGTACAAAAAGACTTCAAAATATTCCGCTATCTAAACTAGCAATCTAATTAACATGTATAGAGATAATCAGTCTCAAACTTTAACTAACATAAAAAATAACCAACAATAGTAATCCTTGCTAAATTTAAATAAAAATTGAGTATTTTTTAGAATTTGCCCTAAAGGCCTTATTTTACTGTAGGCCATTTTATACTATAGGTAGTATAAGAAGGCCTACTACGTTTTCAACATAAATATAAAACAATTTGACGTTCTAAGCGTTCTCTGCTAAGCGTTCCTCTTTGAACTGCTCGAACTGCAGACACTAGGGCATCTTCTGACCACAATGCTCGTTTGGGAGGCATCGTGATCGAAAACTGAAAATATATCAAGTAGGTAATTAATTGCACACTAAGTTAGTAGAGTATAACTTAAAATACCGAAATAAATTATAAGAACCAAACAAAATTCGACATATGAAGTAGGAGGATAATAAGGCCTAAAAGATATCCCAAGTCATAGAGGGTAATATGGCCTATAGGGAAATTTTGTAGGCCTTATTCACCGCTGACCACGTGTATAAATAAAACGAAATATAAAGTATTTGCATCACAATATGTTATTGAAACCTGTACCACATTAGAAGCGTTAATTAGGGAGAACAACTGTGTGCAAATTGATATTATTAATGTAACATTACAATAAATACTCACGTTTGTTTCGGCCCGATTTTTGTACCACGTGCCGCGCACCCACCTGCTGAAATGTATGACGTAACACTGGCGGCGGGAAGCGGGGCATCCAGCCAGTTCGAACCTGTAGTTCCTTGTTTGTCCGCTTGGCATCAGGGTCGCGTGGCTTTGAGCGCGAGCGCTCGTATTTAATACGATTTTGGTTACTTAGGCCTTATTATCCGATAGGCTTTATTACCCGCAGGTACCTTACTTAGTACGAGTAAGATATTGTTTAAACAGATATATGTATATATCTAAACAGCTGTTATTTTGACCATGTTAATAAATAAACTGTTTTGTTTGCGGTAAAAGTAAGTTATGAAGATTTACTTCAATTTTCGTATTTATACAGCCAATTCTTCGCTCGAGTTTAAATAAACAGTTATGTCTGATAAACACTTAGCATAGACAAGAGTATTTTAATAATTTTTTGCACATTATTTCCATAGAAATTTACTCGTACCTCTCCTACACAATTATATATATCTATTTAGGTATACATTATTTTACTGTTTTATTGTATTCTATTTTATTTATCCGGGACATCGACAACATTATACAGATACATTATCGCCAATAGTCTATGAACGATAAGATAAATATATATTTTTGCAACTGCTAATTATAAGCATGTTCTTTATTTATAAACGATTTGCCCGATTTTCGTCGAAGCGGCCTGGGAGACCTCTTGCTTGACTCCATCGTCGGTCGCCATTCACGATTGAATTAAAGAAAAAAAGAAATATTTATTTGGTACAAATTATTTACACATTCTAGGAATTTGTAAATAGGTACCTATTTAGTACCAAAATGGGTGCCGCTCAGCATAGTGTCATGAAAATCATGACGCTGATTTTCAGGGCAACCCGTTTGGTTCAATTCGGCTCCTTGTAAGTGTCAATCGTTGTTACCGGCTTCGGCAATACAATTTTGGCTTCTAAAACAAGTCCTTCTCTGGTTTGAAGGAAGGAAGTTGATTTCATTATTTTCACTCCAACTACCCAATTCCCGCGTCCCTCATATTCGTGACTATATACTACGTATACAAGTAAGGAACATTACGGAACGGTCTTTGTCATGATCATATAAAATACACTCAGATAGTCAAAACATAACCTGCTAGTTTCATTTAAATAAAGAATTCATCACTTTCCATTTTAACCTGAGCAAGTTTTGGCCATATAGTGCCATTGCCCGAAATATGCAAAAGTTGTATGGGCGTGTAAAGTGTAAAGTGGTCACGCGGCGAGCTTTCCCGGAGAGAGCGACCACTAGTATGGCTTTACGGCGATACCTGTTCCGATGTGTGTCGCCAAATTTCACCCGAGAACAGATTATGGTATCAGGCGAGTGTTTTGCTACACATCACATTGTTGACGCGTTTATGTTCCAGTAGCTCGATTCCACTTACACCTCAGATTCGGTTGAAACCGCTCAACCAATCTGGCTGGAGCGAAAACTCTTACAGTATTCCAGTGTTCCAAACCACACGCGTAGTCGTGTCGGAGGTTTTCCCCTGGATTTATCCCCAGGCTACTCTCCAGCCGCGCACTCCTATCGCTTTATTGGGCCCCGCCTATAAAGCCACAGTCAGTGCCTTTACCATGAGTTTGCATGACCGTACTCGCTAGCGACATGCGTAAACGATTTAGTATGCCGATTCTTAGTTCTATTGCGTAACCGCCAGAGGCGCTGTACTTTTGCCCACACAATTTTTTACACAGTCGCTAGCGAGTACGGTCATGTAAACTCATGGTAAAGGTACAGGTCCAAAAAAAAGATTTATGTCGAGGCGGTGCTGCGCGTGCCGGGGCGCTGCGCTGCCACACTTCAGGGCTGCCGTAGTAACAACTGCATATGCATAACTAATACACTGTACTAGCACCATACTAGCACTTACCCTCTTACCCGTGAATTCATTCGAGTCGAACTTGCCAGTAACACTTCCCTAATGTAAACATGCCCATTTCATTTTCTGAGGACCTACTCCAAACTTCGAAATCCGAACTTCGTATCGTGCCGTTTCTTTCACTCTCGTGTTATACACTATATGAGTGAAAGAGACGGCACGATACGAAGTACAGATTTCGAAGTTCGGAGTAGGCCCTCTATATGATATCTGAGATGAAAGAATATGTTTTTCATTTGGTTCAAGTTAAATATAACGGCGGGAAAAGGCTATAGAATAGAGTTGCTGTTGCAGTTATAATTAGTACGAAAAGATCACTGTATAACGAAATGCTTAATGACAGACATTTTTGCTCATAGTTTGTCCTATTTCAAGAATAAGTTATTGTTATTGTGTGTATGTTAATTCGGCAATGTTTGTTTTCTAGATAATATGAAGTGAGGAAAAACATTGTTTTTAATAATCTCTTTTACTTTAGTTAAACTACTTTGCATGAGTACACAACTAAATAGGTAATTATAACGGCACCTGTAACTCATTTAGTCAATAATTGTTACGTAGTATATGAAACTTTAGGCCTAATCTGCGTCCATTTTTGTATGAATTCTTTTGTAAATGGCTGTTTGTTTTCTAAATAAACAAAAAAAAACCCTGTTAAAGTTGAATTCGGCTTCTACTAACTACGTCGTCAGTTACTGGACAACACAACTTGTATTGTTTTAGCACAACAATATTACCTACATTGGTACAGAAAGACTGATAATAACATCGAATTAAAATTTTAGTTTTGTTATTAAACTAGCTGAAGTTTTTTTAACCTGTCTGTGGCTTTATAGGCTTTAAAGGAGTGCGGGGTTGGAGAGCGGCCTGGGGACAATTCAGGCGAAACACTCTAAGAGTTTGCGCTCCAGTGAGACTGGTTGGCCTTCAACCAAATTTGAAGTGTGAGTGGAATCGAGTTACTGGGAGTTTTGTCGCTGGTTTACTAAACCTAACCTAGCTGAGACGAGTCAAGCAAGAAACTTAAGCTTAGCCCCGATCTGGGTCGGATGGCTCTATCCGATATGCGGCGGTACCGGGAGGAATAGGCACTATATGTGTCTGTGTTGTCATGCCTAAGTCGCTGACGTGTGTAAAGTGACTGCAATTCATGTTTTTTTTAAGGCAAGTTCGTAATCCTTACAATAACAAATTGAGCGCCTAGTACATTGCCAATTTTAATAATTCCACCCCGGCATGCCAAAACTATGGTAGACCTATACTTTAATCCACGTAAGTCCACGGATTATATACATACAGTAACATTCCTGCCCACAGTTAGTCATTATACGACTATATAGTACCACTTATGTAATGCGGTTTGAGAACGGCATCGGCAGAGATGAATGTACCTAATCGCGTATGACATCAGTCCAATAAGTGTTATGGTCACTCTGCGGCGCTCTAAAACAGTATTAACTGCTCGTACCAGGTGTCGGCATGGTTGAGATACAGTTAGATCATCGCGCGTGCGCTGTGGTAATGAGGCCGCCATTAAAAACATTATAGCGCCGGTATTACGCGCAAGATCGGCGCATATTTGAGAACGGTTCTTCTCAAGTAGTCACTTACACCTACATACGAAATAATGTGGCATACTATACTGTTTATAAATACCCGTATCATCCCACATTAAAAGCACATAGAACTTGATGAAGCATTTTTTTTACTGAGAGGTTTGCGAAAAGCGTTACAATGTGAATCGTTTAAAAAGAAATGTATATTGAGAATACTAATTGCCGTGTAACGTCATTTCTTCGGCTCGGCCGACCTAGATTTAATATATAGTAAGTGTAATATAATAATTGTAATAAATGCATTACTGGCGTCCTAATTTTTTTGTCTTTATAGTTTTGGAGCGGTCTCCATTATTGTTGCGATTGAAACCTTCTTTATAACCTTTTTAGGGTTGCGTAAACAAAGAACCCTTGTAGTTTCGCCATGTCCGTCCGTCCGCGGTTTAGCTCAGTAACCGTTAGTATTAGAAAGCTGTAATTTTGCATGAGTATACATATCAATTACCTACGCCCTACGCCGACAAAACGGGAGTACAGAATCTAGAAAAACTTTTTTTTTAAGGTACCTCTCCTACACGTAACGTAGGGGCGCAATTTTTTTCTTCCAATCGCCATTGTGTGGGGTATCATTGGATAACTAGGTCAAAAATATTTTGGAATCTTTAAAGGATGTGTCATCTATCTCTATCCGCGTTAGAGTCGATTTTGCCCCAACAGATCTTTCTGGGATTTTATAAAAAAAATAACCTCGAAGGTTAAGACGTCTTAAGAATCTTAATCTTCTAACGCGGATAGTGTTAGAGTTGATTTTGTCCCAACAGGTCGTTCTGGGATTTAATAAAAAAAATAACCTCTTCTAACCTGTAAGCGTTAACTTTATAGATAATGTGGTTGTGATAAGTGAGTGTTACGGTATTTAGTAAAATTTTGATATTTGGACGGCATGACTTGGATTTAGAGCGGTAGGACGGCGGCGGTTACCTCGTGTAGTGGATGAGCTGAGATGTTGTCGGCAGGTCGCGACGGCGTCGCGCGATGGGCTGAGAGCCCTGCGGTCCCTGCCCGCCGCATGGAGAAGGAGTGTCGCGCGCGCATCGGGCGCGGGCGCGAGGCGCGGGGCACGTCTCCGCGCGCCGCGCTCCGCCGCGTGCTGCTGCTGGCTGAGGGACGCCAGTTCCGGGAGGCTGCGGCGCTGGTGGCGAGGACCGGAGGCGCCGTACTGGGCGCGCTAGCCGCCGATCTCCCGCTGGACCTGTTGGCAGACGCGCTGCCCCACTCGGCCGTCCTCATCGATCACCTGCTCAACAGGTAACTGCCTCATCTTTTCAGACCTGTCCCCTGTCGCTCCGGTGTTCGAGCGCGGCCCCCTGCCGCCTCCCACTCCTGGGCGCTGTTCTGAGAACACTTGCAGTTAGCTGTGCTTATCGCACATTTGCTCAATAGGTAAGATCATTATCTTAAACTTTACTAACCTGTCGTGAAATACCGTTATCAACTGGACATTTGATTGTAAGTGTAACAAACATGTGTGCATCATCAATTGATTCATCGCGCGGCCGTCTAGCAGTAGGTACTCCTAGCACGCTTCTTGTGTTCTCGCTCACCTATACCATAATCTTAAGAGTAAGTAGTGGACAATCTTTCACGTGCGTGTCGGACACGTTGATAGGGTTTGTTGTGGTGAACAGTTGGTAGCTCTAGCGGAATGATCAACGTTGGCAATCTCACATACTCGTATTCTCCCAGATGTTTTTGTTAACCGCTTCGCAGGTTCGCATTTTTTTGTGTCCTTTCCGCGCGTGCTAACGAGTAATGTGACTAATGTGTTGGGGCAGAGCACGCGAAACACATTTGTATAATGGCGGTAATAATTTTTAAATAACAATAAATACCATTTATTTTGTTTTGATATCAATTTATATACAACACTAGAAATAAATTTATTTCTTGGTATAGGAAGAGATTCATCGCTTGGTCATCGTTTGGTTCACCAAACGTGAACCAAACCGAGGCCCTGTCGAAACCGCGATTCTGGTCAACAGAACATGTTTACACGTTCACATTATTATGCAACGTTTTCATCATCGGGTAATCTTCAGATAAGTGCTCGTCATAATCACACAATTATCGAAGGAGGCCGACTTAGTGGCCGGTGTCGAAAATCATCTTCCAGTAAACATTACGCGTGTTGTAAAATGAGACGTTATTATCATGTTATCAATATAAGTAGCTGAGGAGGGGAGACGGCGAACCGGTCCACGGCTTCGTACCGGGACTTTCTCCACGGTCGTTTTGGTTTACCGAGCTCGGACACGAGGGATAGCGACATCGATCACATGCGATCATTCATTACCAGCGGCCGCGCCGCGCTGCATTCACTCGCCCGGTAACGACAGCTAACGTTAGGTAACTCTAAATTCACTCGAGAGATGACATGTATTAAATAACTCAAGTTATGCGATATTTGACGGTTATTGACAGCAAATGACAGTACATCAATGGGAGTTGACAGCTCACTCACACAAATCCAACTACAGTAATATTAATAGTACTTAGATTGTATGACAAGGGTCTAAAATGAGCCGTATTGCCACGAGATAGTTATTTTCCCGAACGAAGTGAGGGTAATATGGCTTTTAGACCAGAGTTATACACTCTACTTTTCACTTCGATTGCGAGAAAATAAATAAACACAGGTTAACCCACCCAATATTAATAATAAATTCCACGGCGAAGATATATGCTGCAAAACAGCATGATTTTTTTTCTATACTCCTTTGACACACAAAACATAGACACTGCGGTTCGCGCGCAACATTCACGCGCGAAAAAAGCTAACTGACCTTCCATTGAGCGCTTCAAAGTGTTGCTCGAACGATTTAACCATTTTTTTAATTATTGTGAAATAGGGACTACTACAAACTTTAATCTTTAGACTCTTTAGAAAAATTATTTATGTTTCCAGATTGGTCGATTTTAGTAAAGCTGTATTCTGGTTGGTTAATACCCAATACCAAATATTTTTTAAGAGTTAAATTAGTGTTCTGTGATTGGTGGATTTAATAGGTGAAATATTTTGGTTGGTCAAATTCTGATGTTTTGTAAATCATAAATATGTATTCATATTTTCCCTAGGGGTTAAATGTACTACTTTAGCCCCGCTTGACAAGTCTAATATGACTCACTTTCCGAGCATGAGAAGTGAAAATAATATTACTACTTATTCAAAAAAATCAAACTCAAACATTTATTCTGCAAATAGGCCGCAAGGGCACTTTTACATGTCAAAATATTAATTTACAATTTAAGAAAGTCTGACTATAATAAGTAATACATTTTTCATGTCAAAATATTAATTTACAGTTCAAGAAATAATAGTAATTTCAAGTTTACAATTATAACAAAATTAATGTCATACAGTGAAGATAAACTTGCAAAGTTATCTATTACAAATATTACAACATCAGTAAAGTTAGAGATGTATAAGGTCTCAAGATTAAACAAGGAGTATAATGAAATTAATATAATATCCCAGAGATGTACATGGTCTCTGATCTTAATACCACATGAAAGTATCTTTCCATTGAGCCAATTTGATTTCAAATGGCATCTATCGTTTGAGTCAGTTTGATTTCAAAGGGCATTTATGTTTTGAGTCAGTTTGATTTCAAAGCGCATCTATCCGTTGAGCCAGTTTGATATCAAAAAGACATCTATCCATTAACCCATACATTAGAAATCATTCATTACTATAGGAATAGTGAATTCAGCCGCCCGTATCCTTCGCGGGGACTGTTTCTCTTATAACAAAGAATGAAAAAAAAAAAAAAACCCATTCACTGCCAGGCTGGCAGCCTATATTGTATAATTACGTTAACGCACACATATGCGTTGCTTAAATATAAAATTATTCGAGTGCTTACTATATATACTTCCCTGTATATGTATTGTATGATTATGATTTACAGTTTTGTAATACTTAGTCCTTTTTACTGAGATATGAATGAACCAAATGTTTCTGAGATATCATTTTGTAAGAATGACTAAACTTACAAATCACAACAACAACAATTACAACTTACAATTTATGGATCAAAGTTGTCCGAAATAAATGCATTTTATTTTATTTTTTTATTTTATTTTTTTTATTTTAAATCAATGGCCTGCAGTGATAAGTGACCGATTTTGATGTGATTTGAATGTGTAATAAATTACTACTCATTAGCCTGAAGGGTTACGATTTTAAAAGTGAACAAACTGTTTTAATCTGTCTTAATAAATAATAATGTGAATCTTATTTTGATCCGCTAAGTAGTGAGCTCTCCAACTATGAAAGTGTAGCTATTATAGTTTGTTGTAGCAGCATTACGCGCGCTGTCGGTGCGCCGCCGCCGCGCCGCGGCTGTAGATGCGAGGCGAGATAAGCCGATCGCCGTAACTCTTGGCTATGATTAAAATATGAGAGAAAACTAATACCAGTGGATAAAGAAAGCGGAGAGGCGAACAATGAATAATTAAACCTGTTCCCCGCGCGCCCCGCCCAGAGCTGTATACTAATTTGCGCTGATTTATCGCTTATTACATGAGTACATAATACTCACATATTAACACCGAGTCACACTCTATTTTGTCCACGGACGGCGGACACTCTCGCCGTCGTCCGGTCGTCGTGCAAACATGCTTTTTAAGTGCTTTTGCAGACATAAAAGAACTATGGGTTAAAGCAATAGACAAATAGATATATATCTAACAGTCGGCGACAATGTTGTGCAACACGTGCTAACTGGGGAAAAAGAAATCGCAAACAGAAACCATTAGTCGAAATACCGGATTCTTCGTAACAGGCACTTAATCCGCCTTGTTGGCAGCGGATGCTGCCGTCACGACTCACAATCCACTGATATTATGAGTGTTACCCACCCCACCCACTATGACTACTACAGTAGGTCTTGGCGAATCCGACGACGCATAAGTGTAAGTGCTTATTATTGTCCCATACTCCCGTTTCGTTTAAAAAAACCCTGTGTCTTTACCATGAGTTTACATGACCGTACTCGCTAACGACTGCGTTAAAAAAAATATGGGCAAAAGTACAGCGCCTCTGGCGGTCACGCAATAGAACTAAGAATCGGCATACTAAATCGTTTACGCAGTCGCTAGCGAGCACAGTCATGCAAACTCATGGTAAAGGCACTGTTATGCGAGATTAAGACCGCCGGTTCTTCTCAGCGACTTGTTTCGGCACCCTGGTCCAGTGGTCAATAAGTACCGGTCAAGAGGTAATAAGTAGTGCTGGTAGTGATTATAATCAATATAGGTACATTAACCCGTAAATTAAGACTGTTCACGCGCTTGGCGTAGGCTGGATCACAACTATATTGTTACGCATTTGGCCACAACAACCGGGTAATATCGGGGTTATACTGTAGTGAGGAAATGATTTCTCTGTCGGATTTTATCACAATGATATAAGGTTGGATTTGAGTTTCACAGGTTCTTTCATCCAATATCTGAGGGTCCTTCATATAGTCTTGAGGGATGTGTGGCGTGTTTTAGTGGTTCGCAGGAGCCAGTTAAGCGCCGCCGGCTGGGAACCATGCTGCGCGACGCGCCGGTGCCGTTACGGCGCGGTGCCGCAGCGGTGCCGCTTACAGTTGATTGGTTTTTGCGCGACACTAATCAGAGCGCGCGCCATTGTCTCGCGCATCCCGCGGTGCGACTCGCGGCGCGCGCCTGAGGGCCTACTCCGGACTTCGAAAATCGAACTTCGTATCGTGCCGTCCGTTTCACTCTCGTGTTATACACTATATGTGTGAAAGGGACGACAAGCTACGAAGTTCGACGTTCGAAGTACGGAGTAGGCCCTCTGGAACATGCCGATGAAGATTACTCGATGTCGATGTCGGTCATGGTGTCCATTAATGTCAATGTCGGGAGTACGTTGGCTTCAGTTTACTTACCGCAGAAGCACCGTTATACTCCTGTATTTTCTCAATGAATAGTGAAGTATCTATTTGAAAGCTATTGATTCTCTTATATAGTAGACACTATTCGATCTAATAGAATCTTCAACTTCCAGTAATATACAAATTGCTCCTGAGCTCAGTAACTAACTGAGCCCTGGCTCTTGGTTGTTGTATGGGATCCAGGCACGTATCGAGAGGGGAGGATAGTTGGGATTTATCCCCCCCCCCCCCCCACCCCCGAAAACGTTTTTAGCCAGTAGTGATTACAGCGATTTTTACACAGTTCACATGGTTATTTCAATGTTTGTCCCCTCCAAACCAAAAGTCTGGATATGTGCCTGAGGATCCCCCTTAAATATTAATTTAATTCTGTTTATAGTATTTGTTGTTATAGCGGCAACTGTAGAAATCTGTGAAAATTTCAAATGTCTAACTATCACGGTTCAAGCGAAGTCTTAGTAATAGGTCCCTATGGTACGGAACCCTAAAAATTAACTATAAGGATTTTTAATAAATTATTATTGTTATTATTCTATTGTAGTCTTATACCTACTTATATGTTAATTATCTTCATCATTAATCACGTTCAGCTGCTTCTAAGAACACTGCGCGGTATATAGCTGATGATGGTTAATGTGACGCTGTACTTACAGATTAGTGGACCTGGACGTGTCCCCGCGACCGGCGCTGCCCGTGGAGGCGCTGGCGTGGCGGATAGCGGCGCTGCTGGGCGGGCCCGCGGGCGCGGGCGAGGCGGCGCGGCTGGCGGGCGCGGCGCGCGCGCTGGCGCGCTACCAGCCCGCCCTCGTCGCGGCGGTGGACGCCCGGAGGAGGCAGCTCGACGCTGCCGTGCACGGTTAGTACAACACACACAAGTTTTCCACGTGGTTCAGACAGTTTACGTTGAACTTTAATAGTTTATGCAACTGCTGCATTAGAGGCATTCAAACACGAGTGTGGTTTAATGAACGAGCTGAAGGCGAGTTTCATAATAAGATCACACGAGTGTTTAATGCTTAATTATGTAAAGTTGCATACACTGCTTTACCTACACCCATATATTAAATCCTGTGCGCGCGCCTGTGCTAGTACTACGTGGTCTCATAACCTTTCAATTTATGATGCCTTCGCCTGATCTTCGATGATCTCCGCCCAGGGGCTGGGACGGCGGGCACGGTATATTTTAAAGCGGTTTTTGAACACATTAATGAGGAGGGTGTAGATAAAGTCATTTTCACCCACCTGTTCGACAATGGCTAATATCATGCAAACCTTATCATGCATACATTAATTGCATTTTTTGAGAAATCGTCTCGGCCGGAATAGCTTAAATCCCTCACTGCACTCAAGACTCAGACATAACAATCTCGCTATGCGGGGAAGTAAAATCTGGAGTCCCTCGTTACATTCAGGATTCAATATCACGCCCGTGACATAAAACAGTGCTTTATACCCTTGGTGTACAATCTAAGTATTTGTACCTACACATCCCCCCGTTAGGCTGTGACAGTTACAGCAGCAAATAATCTTTTAGCATTAGAATTTGTAGGTGTATAGGTTAGCTTCCTATATATTCTGATAGCGACCAGGGGATTCCCCCAGTTTTGTAGTACCAACCTATACCTATTGTACAGATTTGTCAATATTATGGTTGGAACTCGGACCAGAACTGTCAGCAACCCGCGTACCGAACACCTGCGCCTGCGCCGGCGGCTGGGAACCGGGCCGCCGCCGGAACAATAACCACTCATTAACCGTTCATTTAACTACCGTAACCGGCCCCGTTCCGACACGATACGGGCTACCGGAGTAGGACGCCGCGGCGTCAAGCTGCAGCGTTGTGGTCGATGGAGGAGGACGAGGCCCAGGATATAGAAGGTGCCTTTGATAGCTATAAGTAGAGTACCTACCATTCATAACAGGTACCTACGCAGCAATGTGTTTAAGCTTGTAATACGAATTGCAACAAAGTTGGGTAACAATATCCTCCCATATAGTATACCTAATACTAGTTCCATTTTATAATTTTTATATTTGTCCTAAATATCGTAATTTTTATTCGACTATGAAATTTGTGTAATTTTCCTGAAAACCCCGTTCTACCACTGCAAATTCTCAAACAAATAGTTGTACGTGAAGTCGTGAGCCCCTGACTCGCAAAGCATCAATGACGAGGCCTCTGTTCCGCGGTGGGAGTGGGACTTGTATTATTGATTGGAATGAGGTAGCGGCAGAGCACGGGTGACAGCCGCTTTCTCTCCATCACCGCTCGCCATTAGCGCAATTAAAACGAATTAATAACATGTTGGTAAACATCTGAAAGTCATGACGAATCGCCGGAAGCGCGCAATGCCGAGATCGAGTTATCGCGCGTCGTGTCGGAGCGAGCGAGCCGCGCTTCACCACCGGCCTGGAAAACGTTTTGTATCTATTTTTCCCGGGGTAACTGTGCCGGGCTAGCTACATAATAACCGAATCCTGAGTTTCGTAGTCGGAGGTCAGCCTCGAACCTCGTTCGGCCAACGTTGTGACCGTGCGCGTGCGCAGCTCGGGCGGCCCCGGACGCGATAAATATGGAAAGCTATGGAAACCATTACGATTAGTTGCGGCTAATAACATGGAAATAACTTCATATCCGCTCCAGCCTTGCGGCTTGCGAAACCAGCCTTCGAGCCTAATCCAATCTGCAGCGATGGCCCGATTACAACAGACAATACTTTGTCCAGTTACATTCAAGAGCAATAGAAACGGGTCAGTGTGTGGATGTTCGGTACAACTGTGTCTACCATTTCTCATGGATTTTGCTATATTTTTTGAGACTTGTAAATAACTAGCCAAACTTAGGTATATGAAAAAAAACCTATCTTTGTTTTTTGAGACTTCAAGTATTTTCTAACATCAGAAGACACTACTCCTGAAATTTTAATATTACAATACCTACCATATAATTAATATGAATAGCCACATGGACAATCCAACGATTTGGGGGTGCTTCAGTTCTCCTCTATTGGACCATCTAAATAATATAGTATGAATTTATACGTACACCAATAGTATGAATTTGTAATATGAACCTACATACTCATAATAAAATTGGTCAGCATCATATCTGTGTTCATATTTATGAATAAAAGATTGAATTTCCGTAGAAAACATGCGGTCATCGTTTCGTCATGAGAAAGTAACGTCTTGACAGTTGTTCCACTACTTCGTTGTTTATTGAACATGCGACAAGTGGTGACGGGCAGGAAGTACTCACGAGGACCACTTGAGAAGGAGGAGGCTCGATGAAGTGTGTTTACAGACTTCTTTAAGATTATCAGGATGAAACCAATCACAACGAGTCTAACATATTGGAATTCTTTTCTGGCGGTTTGGAAGGTTTCCGCGCTTATTTAGGGTTTTCTGTCAGTGAGTTGCAGATGCCTATTTATAGTCACAATAAAATAATCTAAAGGTGCGTCATGCAAACAAAATACCATTGAAAACTAGGCTTCCTGAGTCAAGCTTTCGGTGTAGCTAACCCTTAAACCACGTCGTCTGCAGTTTTAAATATCGTGTAGTGTGCAGTAGCGCTAGTTGTAAGTGTTGGTTGTGGCTGCGGGCAGGGCTCGGCACGCACGGGTTGACGGCGGCGGCGGCGGGCGGCGCGGGCGCCGGCGAGCTGCTGTCGCTGCACAGCGCGCTGCGCGATGCGCTGGCCGCGCACGTCGACGCCTACAAGCAGGCGCTGCACAAGGTGCAGGAGCTCAGCGCGGTCACCGCCGTCACGGCGCCGGCCGCCTCCAGCCATCAACGACTCCTAGGTACGCTAGCTTTCATAGCTGGAAGATTCCTAGCAAGATCATTTTGTTGTTAAATCTTGTGTGACACTGACATGTCTATTGAATTTTTCTAATTTGTCTATGGATGTCTATATCTAAGTCACGTTTGCATGTAGGAGGTAACCTCCGGAAATAATCACCCAATTTTAAAGAATATTTCACCCTTGTATAAAACGGATCTTCGGAATGGCCGCAGTTCCGCCGCACGGGCAGCTGTTTACAATAACGCGGTTACTTGCAGCGTTGCCGGCGGCCGACGTGGAGCGGCGGCTGATCGACAACGCGTCGCTGCTGGCGGCGGTGCGGCGCGCGCCGCCCACGCTGCCGGCGCTGGCGGCGGCGCTGGACGCGCGCGTGGCGGCCGACAAGCAGGTGCTGGCGTGCGCGGGGCTCGTGCGCCGCGCCGACCCGCACAACGCGCGCCCGCCGCCCGCTGCCGACAACAGGTCAGTCGTCATGGGAAGAATACACGTATCCAGTTGCTGGTGCATTCAGGAATGCCAGCGCTAGAAGGTCGTATAAATATATTTTAGTGCAAGTCCAACGTGACTTGATCCATACGGTACAGTGCCAGCAGTAACTGGATGCGTCTCAGTTCAGCTTTTATTTTCTTCTCAAAACAGGTTAAAGGTACACCACATCATCCTGCGTACTGCGTGCCTGCCTTCCTGCCGACTTACCTACCCGCGTACCTACTTGCGTACTGGCGTGGGGACTACTTGATGTTATCCGAGGCAGTCGGAAGGCACTGGAAGCGACTGAGGCCTTGGACATTAAAATGTTTTCTCACTTTATAATTGCGGCATTTCCTGTTATATAAAGTGTTATTTAGCGATTATGAAGTAGATTAACAACCTACCAGGAAATATAATCAGAACATATGTTCCGCGAGGTGCAGTTTTAACTTAATAACGCAGATAGGGCTATCAAGACATTACATCAACGCATAAGTAACACATAAACATATAATAACAGTGTCAGGTAATTTCGAACACGGTAATAAAAGTTAAGAGCGATTAACAAATGAAGACGCGAGGCCGCTCGGTCGGCTGCGGCAGCAGCGGCCTTCTACTCTCGCCGACATCAACTCAGCTCACCTGTTACATATATCTTAATCGAAAATATGGGAGAGGATACTGTACTGATATGCGTTCAATATATGATTAGAACATCAATTCGGCTGGAAAACTAGTGAGCCGAGCAACCGCACTGAAGTGGAACGAGGCGAGCGACCGCAAGGGCACCGTCCTCGCTAATAACAGATTAAGCAGTATTACCGAGCGTTAGATAACGTGTTGGCTTTCCCCGTAATATTTAGTTCCCAAAGACCGACATTGCTATTCAGGCGTCATAACTTAAATGCACATTAAGTGTTTAATGGAATCAAATCATCACAATGACCGTCGAGTCACCGACGTTCTCAGTCGGAGAGTGCAATGCGGTGTCGGAATGTACTTTCGTTTCCTCTAAACACAGGCTGTTGAACTATGCGAGTGCAGCGCGGGGGTAGCGACCGCGGAGCCCCGGCAGCCCGCGACCCGGCCCGGGCTCGTAAACGTAGCGGCGCTATTTAATTGTTGTGATTCTCAGATAGGGAATGCAATAACATAACCGACCAAATTTCATAACCGATTGTTATATCGGTTATAACAAGAAATAACCTATTAATCGATTATAACCAGAGCTCGGAATAGGTAGTGCCTATTTACCTAAACTTCGCGGGAGGACGTAACTAAGAGTGGTTACAAGCACCAAAAATAATTATTTATTTTTAATGAATGCGGGATTTCCCGGGATTTACTGTATTATTCTAGGGGCTTAATACATTTCGCTTTACTTATAAATCTTGTTATATTGCATATTATTTGTTTAATTACCTTGAAATAGCAATCAGTCATTAAAAATATAATATGGATCAAATTGAATCAAAAGGATTCCGAAATTTGATAGTTTTTAGTTGACTTAGACAGAATTATACTCCTTTCTTCCATGAGAGGGGACCTGTGTCCAGCATTAGGGCGTATATAGATTAGTGATGAGACAGAACTATGATATGGCATAGAAAATATCGTACAGATGTATTCTAATTTATTTCTAATATGATGGTATACATGTACTTATATATAAAATAAAACTATTTTTCAACCGATTATATCGTGTATAATGAATTTAAAATACATTCCGTGACCACGAGTGCTGTAAAGGACTCGAAACGTCGGAATGAATGTCGGAATTTTGTATACGATATCATAGTTCTGTCTCATCACCAATCTATATACGCCCTAATGCTGGACACAGGTCCCCTCTCATGGAAGAAAGGAGTATAATTCTGTCTAAGTCAACTAAAAACTATCAAATTTCGGAATCCTTTTGATTCAATTTGATCCATATTATATTTTTAATGACTGATTGTTATTTAAAGGTAAGTAATTAAACAAATAATATGCAATATAACAAGATTTATTAGTAAAGAGAAATGTATTAAGCCTCTAGAATAATACAGTAAATCCCGGGAAACCCCACATTCAATAAAAAGAAGTAATTATTTTTTGTGGTTGTAACCACTCTTAGTTACGTCCTCCCGCGAAGTTTAGGTAAATAGGCACTACCTATTCCGAGCTCTGATTATAACCGATTATTACAATCATTGAAAAAAATTGAAGAACAATGGTCTCTAAATGTGAATTAAAAAGCTAAGCTGCGTAAATACGTCTTATAAATGAAACTCGAACGATGTACTGATGGTACTTATCTATTTCTTTTATAAAAAGAATAAACCTAATCATTTCCGATTTTAATGAACATTGAACAAGTAAAGGGTTTTATTTTAATTACCAAAAATATAAACTCCAAACTCCAAACGTTGCTTTTGCTAGTAAATTCTACGATTTTTTCCATCTCGAGGTGTTTACCAATACCTGCACACAAATTTTGAAATAAATAAAATTAGAATTTCAGTTCCATTACTTCGATTGAGTTATAATATGTTCATTAAAGGCAATCATAGATGTAAAATAACAATTATAACCGATTTTTTCGGTTTCGGTTATAACCGATTTGCATTCTCTATTCTCAGAGCATTTCCTGCGAATGCAGGCACGGAAATAGCTTGCGGTGAGGAAGCGCGCGTTTCCCTCGTAAATCGCATCGCAGACGGCACGCGTTTTCCCATTGTCTACTGATTTCTACGACATTATCGATTATTGGCTCTTGTGAAAACTGAAAGCGCCGCACACACTTACACGGCACACATAAAATTTTATGCGTGTGTCGATTTCATTCGCCTTATCCATTTATTGTTTCGACCTTTTACCCACTTTTTTAATAGTCATTGTTAAGAAACATTTAGAATTATAATTGGCCATTGTATTGTCTTTCTGTCGGTAACTATATGATTTTGGGCCATAGATTTGGTCACACCGCGGCGCCAGCCAAATATTACAGAGTGGTCCATAACAGCAGATGTGAGACAACCAGGGAACAACAACCCTTTGTGTTGAAAATATGATTATATAGTGTGTTGGAGACATTATTTTATTTTCGAAAATAAGAAAATCTACATACAATGCCCAAGTGCACGCCGACTCTACAAAGATTTGTTGGCGCGCCTAAGAGAGACCTCTGGTGACTGGTGACCAGAGGGCTGGCCAATATTTCCCACAAGGAACAAGGATTGCCAGTCAGCGCGGCAATGCAGCCAGCCTTCTGGGCACTGACGGCGAATTGGCACAATTTTTTTTTATCTTCAATTTTGACTATTTTTGCAATGATTAAATAAACCGTGCCTAGACATTCGTTTATTTTAAGATACCGTGTTGCTAAGATGGATTATTTTTTTCGCATTTCATAAAAGTTTTGTGCTCACCTTTGGTCTGTACCCTAAGCTATTTTTCAATACTTTGTATGCAAGTATTACATACATATAATTACTTATTTTAAAAACAAAACGATATCGGCATAGAACAAAACGTGCTGCCCACGCTTATCTTCTACGAATATTACACGGTGCGGTGCTTTCCCTCCGAGTCGCATCGCACAGCCGCGGGACACACAATTACACTGTAGGTTTACACTTTTCTTATCTTTCAGATAGTGTATCAGACATTTTCGCTTAAAACATAAATCATGGTATTGTACTGCGTAAGTTTTTGCAGACAGAAATCCCACATGTGTACAGCACAGCTCCCAGCATTGTGCGGGTGTGCGCGCGCGCCGCAGCCACAACGAAAGCAATCGGAGGCAAAGTTGAAACACAGACAATATTTACATCTTAACAGACTTTTCACGTTTTTACAATTTTGCAACAATCTTATCAACACTTGCGAGCTGTTGCTCTGCGACACAAATCGGTGCTTTTCTACTCGGCGATAATATCTCCGTCTCGGTCTTCTAATGAGGGTTATCGTTTTTGTGCTCACCAGTTGGAGCCACTGTGGAGTAAGGTCCAGCTGTCAAAAATTGTTATTGGTTATAAAGGGCATGAGAACGAAGTTTTTACATTTAAATTATATTTAATACCTTAAAACCATACTGTAAAAATATCAAACAATCCCGCATTGTAGCGCAGTCCCGTATTGTTTGAAAAAAAAGGAGAAAATAAGTTTCCGAAAGACAAAACTGTCTCAAAGCACTGAAAGCACCCATAACTCATATTTGCCATAATCAAGCTCAGGTATTACAAAATACTCACCATATTGTTCCAATTAGATATTAACCCGCGTAGCGCAGCCACAAAGAGTGACATTTGACATTTCGGAGACCTCATGCTACACTAGCGCCTCTAGCGGCGAATCCATACGCGATAGACCTCATTCTAAGTCTGTAGACTTTTTCAAACCACCATCGTTTTTGGACAGCTGCTGAACACATACTCATACTCATTTAATTGCAATTAATTGTATACATTACACATCATAAAATGAAGATGAAATGTCAAAAAGGTAAATTTGTTTTAAATATTATGTCAGTAACTTTAGTAAAAAATACATATTAAAACACATAGACACATACACATACACAACGGTATTAAGTTATCGTTACTCCCTGCAACATGTGAAGCACGAGCTTGACAGCTTTGTATGTGCCGCAGACCGGTGGCGGGCGTCCTGATGAGCTACTCGCGCGGCTGCGCTACACTGCTGTCGCTGATGACGGACGGCGCGGGGCCCGGGCCGGCGCCGGACGGCCCGCCGGACGCGCCGGAGTCGCCGGACGGCTCGCCGGAGCCGACGCCGACGCCGGACGCGCCGCGCTCCCCTCCCGACTCGGCCAGCGACGGGTATCACTCCGACAGCGACCACTCGCACCCCGCCCCAGACAGGTCAGTAACTTGCAGGAGTCCGGTACAAGCATCACAGCTTAGTAATTTGTATGTGGATTTGGTTACTCAAGCCAAATTCGACAAAAATGAAATGAAATGAAATGGAATGGAATGAAATAATTCATTAGGTACCACTGACTCGACATAGCGGCTCGTCATTATCCTAACATGATAGGGTTTATTTTTGAGGAAGTGACGGTTTTGAGCCGCTGATGTTGCAGGAGCGGCGTGGTGGCGGGCGCGGTGGCGGCGTACGGCGAGGCGTGGGCGGGCGCGGCGGCGCGCTGGCTGCCCGCGCTGGCGGCGCTGCCCGCGCTGCGCCGCGCGCCCGCGCTGCCGCACAAGATCGTCTTCTCTGTAGTGGTGGTACGTATAGTACACTAGGTACGACTGGGCGGTTTAGTGCCGTGCAGTGCGATGGGTGTCCGCGTTAACCGCGGGCTTTCTCTCAGAAGACGCCATTTTTCTCTAAGTAAAAAAGACACTAATATATAACTTTGCTGGCCTACGACATCGTTCCATCTCTATTAAGTGATTTTTTTTCCTCTTAAACTCACGTAGCAATCAATTAACAAAGACCTTAAGGACGCGCCAATCTAACACCCCTGATGACGGCCCAGGACAGAGCCACCGGGAGACGACGGAAGTAATAGGAGAGCAGACCCGAAGTAAATCGGATAATGCTAGGACAATGAATCGAATAAAGATCATTACATTTTTGAATGGATTCATTCCAGTTGTCTTTTCGTGCTGCGATCAGTCTGCGCGACAAACGACTGAACGAGGTGAAGGCCCTGCTGGGCGTGGAGGAGGCGACGGCGGGGGAGGACAGCGAGGACGCGGAGGGGGAGGCGGAGGCGCTGGCGCGGCTCGCCGCGGCCGCCACGCGCGTGCTGCGCGCCCGCAGCGCGCGCGCGCCGCTGCACGACGCGGAGCGCACCGTCGTCACGCAGGTACTCCGACACGGGACCGACCTCACTTACCGGTTGCCCGAATAAGAAAGGCGACATCGCGCGCGTTAATAAATTCACGATCTTCTGCGTCTCTCTTAATCTGTGCTTGATATTTGAACCGTTGTCCTTGCCGGTTGCAGGTGGCGAGCACGCTGCGCGAGTACGCGGGGCTGGCGGAGAGCGCGGCGCTGCGTGCGCTGGCGCAGGACGCGTGCCGCGCCGCCTGGCGGCTGGCGCTGGCCGCGCCGCAGCTGCGCCTCGACACCGACTTCACCGCCAGTCAGTATTCGCTTCAAACACGCTTGTTGCTGGTCCCCCTACTGGTCAGGCGTTTCCCTTTGACTGTCAGGATTCTCGCCCATATCAATACTTCTTCCATCCAAAGCTGAGGATGGCATCTCCGTCTAGGACTGCCTTTACGGCATCTCCTTGGTGGCTATACTGGCCCAGAAGCGGGCAAACGAAGTGACCGATTTACCCAGTCCCAGGCGTGGTAGATTTTTCACCTAAATTCAGTTATACGTGTTTTGGAGTGCAGGCTGGTGTTCCGGGTGCGATACCTCAACAAAATGCAGCACTGTAACATAACCAGCTGACAAACAATTGACAAAAATTAGGCCTTTGACTCTTCGTGTGTGACTATGTTTGGGGATCGTAGAATAGGAAATACCCGAAAGTAAAGTGTGGGTAACCAAATAATAAGAATGTCATGTAACCATGAATGTTGTATTGCAGCGCGCTTCGACCCCGAGAAGCACGTGGTGTGGGTGGCGGACGCGGGGCGCGCGGCGGCGGCGGGCGGCGCGCGCGGGCAGCCCATCCGGAGCTTCGTGTGGCCGGCGCTGCTCGACGGCCACCGCTGCCTGTTCCGCGCCGTCGTGCTCGTGTGACGGCGCCCGGGCCCGGCGGGGTGCGCGAGCGGCCGTGTGTCGCGCGCTATGCTCGTGTCACGACCGAGGCTCGAGTCGACCGCCGAAGATTGAGACGGACCAACAGCCACCGCCGCCTCTTGCGCGCTGTGCTGTTTAAGAATCGTGGACGTAGCGCTACCACGCCCCGTGGCCCCATGACCCCGGTCGGAAGTATCCCCTGTACAGACGACTCATCAGCTGCCGTGCAGCGTGCTCCGGGCACCTAAGAATAAGTACCGTCCATGCTAGACTGTGTGATCAATGCAAAAACATATCATTAAAATTATACTGTAATTATGCGAGTGAACTTATAAATTCGTAGTCGCCACGGGCGACATGTTTCAAACTAATATGTTAAGCAAAGCTGTTGGAACTCATATAATAAATAAATAAATAACCTCTTTGTCAGTTATTTAGGTATCGCCCCGCACAGAGTGAATTCATACTATTAGTATAATTTTAAACAAGATTTAATTTCTATATACCTACTTATTCCATCATACTATAGGTTCGTATGTTTTCTTGCGCATGAGCCGGGAAAAATATCATGAACGTGTTTCTAAAAAGACGTAGAAGAACGTACCGTGTCTTAGAACCCGTGTTTAAAACGATTGGAACCAAATCGAAGTAGTAGGTAAGTCGAGATATGCCGTTTTAATACGCGTGGAAACACCAAATACATGTTAACATAAATAATTAATAAGAGTATCAACTTTTAATAATGAAAATAGTCGTGTTTAGTTGCATATTTAAGTAATTAGTTTAAGGTGTACATTTTAATATCAATGATAATAAAGAAGTTTTGTTATAATGGGCGGTGTTATCATTTCGCAACCTCGTCTTGATTAACCTCAGGATAATTGACATAACATGACATGAACCTCTTTCTCCTGTCAACCTGTAAACTAAACTAGGATTTATGCTAGGTACGGATGACCGGGATGACGAATGTAGGTAAAGTACTAAAAGAAACTGTAAGCTATAGAAGCTACTGAACAAATGAAGCAGGACATGCGTTGCTGTAATTGATTCAAAAATCAAATCAAAATCAAAACATTTATTCTGCAAATAGGCCTCAAGGGCACTTTTACAAGTCAAAATCTATCTAGGTACATCAAATAAAAATAATACAATAATCAAAGTATCATTAATTAAATGTCAAAAATAACTAATAACAATCGAGATTTGTTAGAGATGTATAAGGTCTCTAAGCGTCAAGAAAAAAGGTAATAAAGTAAGTACACTAATCATAATAAAATATTTTGAGCTATATCTATAACACGTCAACATGAAAATAATAAAATCTAATAAATAAATATCCTCAGAGATGTATAAGGTCTCTGAGCGTCAGTCTAAAAAATAAAATCAAATGAGAACAGTGAAGTCTCTCATCATGTCAATTCCACTGAACACTAGTACGAAGTTACTAGTCCTTGCAAACATGAACAGACCGTTATGTCACCCTAACGTTGTATTTGAAGTTCACAACTTTACGGTGACAGGTAAAGTCTATAAAGACACGCACGAGAGCGCGGTTCTAAGTGAACGTATTTTCTTTTTAGTAGCGAACGTATATATAGTGATTTTGTTTACCTAATACAGAGCGTAGCTGTAGTAACCCATCTTACGTTTAGGCACAGGGCACAGCACATCATAGAATAGGTAGTCACGTACAGCCCCAAGCTGTTTCACCAACTCGACAGTTGATAAATTGTCACTAGACCAGTTAATATTGTGTACAATAAAGTGCTTTGTAAGCATTTTGTATGTACATACAATGACAATTTGACGTTTGTGGTTTGTTTGGCGTTTGCTGGCTCGATAAGTATCGATGGTGTCCATGCCACCATCTTTAGCTAGGAATAGCAAATCATGGCATCCTTCTTGCAGGCGTATGCCATATTAGGACGTGCTTTTTTGTCCTGTGACACCTCGGAGGTGTGTGAGAGCAAAGTTTAATCCAAAGAATCGATATCCCTCTCATCCAACCTAAACTAGGTCCGTATCTCTTGTCACTTAACTCTCCTCTCACACGGCCAGAGACAGAGACTCCTGAAAGAATGCCATTGCTCGAAATAAAAATAATCGGTGGAGATCTCCACCAATTATGCTAGGAAGTGAGGGACGCAGTTAGCGATCCTGGGCTGAAATAAAAGTACCTCGAGGGAATACTAAATCCAACACGATCGCAAAATCCTAATTTCCTCATTTAGAAGCAGAAACGGGCGATATAGGCGCGTTATTGCCAAATAATTAAGGCTCTACCTACTTATTGGTTATTTATTTATTTATTGAGCAATAAAATATAACTAGCAACTAGCAATTTAAAATTCAAATAAACCTCTTTAGAAAATACAACTATCAGGTGTTTTTATTACATTCGGCTTATTTCATCATCACTTACGTCACCAACAGCGCCTAGGATATTATACCGAGCAAATAATTGGTACACACGTTGATTACGCTACCTGTGTAACAGGAGAATGTAGGTTTTATAGTTTTAGATCAGCTCGCAGAGTCGGGCCCAAAAGGGCAGCACACCATAAGTGGGTGCCGGGGTAAGCGCCAAGCGTTCCCCTAGCCCCATCCCAGGCGGAGCGAGGTCAAACCGGGGGGTTTTAGTAGGTAGACTGGAGACCAAGTCCCATACCCGTCCTTACCACAACACCTCCAGGACGGGATGCGTAACGCGTTTCCCCCCGTAAAAAAAAAAAGTTAGGTTAGGTTAAGGGACCCAGAGTTTTAGTGGGTAGGCTAGTCCCTTCTGGAATGGAGAGCCCCACATAACCAATGCGTAATTTCTGGTTTTCTCCCGGAACCTTAGGTTACGAAGTGGTATGCAGTTTCATGCATTTCTCTGGGTAAAAAAAAAAGAAAAAAAAAAAGGTTAGGTTAAGGGAGGGGCGCTATGTCAGGTAACCTCCTCGAGTGTCTGGGCTCTACCAATTCCCCTTGATCTGGTTGATCCGCGGTAAAGGGTAGAGCTCAGGCCGGTGCGCCCTGAAGGCAACGGCAGGTGAACATTTAGTTTTTTTTTTCTTTTTTTTATTCTTTGGTTATAATTTCTGTTTTATGTTGAGTTTGATAATGTGAATTGACCTAATATTGTTTGTATGACAGTTTTTTTTATGCAAATGAGTTTATTACGTAGAAATTGATGATATGGTATACTTTATTTGACAGAAACTGTCAAATTAGTGAATTTTGATTGTTTTTTTTTGACATTGTTGATTTCGATGTTACAACTTACTATACAAGTGATAAGATGGTCAGAACTGTCAATTTTGGTATGTTTGACAGTTTTTTGAGTTTTTATTTTTTACTGCAAATGCATTTATTAGGTGGAAATTGATGATATGACATACTTTATTTGACAGAAACTGTCAAATTAGTGAATTTTGGCAGTTTTTTGACATTGTTGATTTCGATGGTCGAGTTGTACACTTACTATACAAGTGGTAAGATGGTCAAAACTGTCAAATTTGGTATGTTTGACAGTTTTTATTTTTTAATGCAAATGCATTTATTAGGTGGAAATTGATGATAGGTTAGTTAGAAGCTTCGCTCCCGTCTTAATCTTCGAGGTTATTTTTTTTTTTATATAAGCCCAGAAAGATTGTTAGGGCAAAACCGACTGTAATGCGGATAGGTTAGAAGATTAAGACGGGAGCAAAGTTTCGAGGTTATTTTTTTTATATAAGCCCAGAAAGATTATGCGCCCTGAAAAATCATGCTTGTTTGGTTGTTTGCATGCATAGGGTGTGAATTGCTCAAAAATGGCATTATTTTTGAGATACCTCTTACCGTTTCTGCAATTTTTCAAAATTTAAGTGAATTTTGAGTTTTTTCATAATTTAAAAAACTCAGATTTTGACAAACGAGGTGTCGTTTTTAACAAATCTCGAATAACTCACACCTACAAGGTGTGAATTGCTCAAAAATGGCACTATTTTTGAGCTACCTCTTACCATTTCTGAGATACTAGTAATTAAAAGCCTCTGGTTGCTATCTTTGCCATACACTTTGTTCTTAGATGAGAGGTCAGCTTATAGTAGTCTATCAAGTTAAAAGTTAAAACTGTCAGTTTTTGACAAACGAGGTGTCGTTTTCAGCCAATCTTGAATAACTCATACCCATAGGGTGTGATTTGCTCAAAAATGGCATTATTTTTGAGCTACCTCTTACCGTTTCTGAGATTTTTCAGAATTGTTTTTTTTTTTTTTTTTTTTTTTTTTTTTTTTCAAAATTTAAAAAACTGTCGTTTAGGTTAGGTTAGGTTAGGTTAGGTTTTAGGTTAGGTTAGGTTTTTTTTTTTTTTTTTTTTTAGGTTAGGTTAGGTTAGGTTAGGTTATTAGTCTATCAAGTTAAAAGTTAAAACTGTCAGTTTTTGACAAACGAGGTGTCGTTTTCAGCAAATCTTGAATAACTCATACCCATAGGGTGTGATTTGCTCAAAAATGGCATTATTTTTGAGCTACCTCTTACCGTTTCTGAGATTTTTCAAAATTGTTTTTTTTTTTTTTTTTTTTTTCAAAATTTAAAAAACTGTCGTTTAGGTTAGGTTAGGTTAGGTTAGGTTTTAGGTTAGGTTAGGTTAGGTTAGGTTAGGTTAGGTTAGGTTAGGTTAGGTTAGGTTAGGTTAGGTTAGCCTGCCAAGCCTATCCCTGCTCCGCGTAAGAAGCGGGCCCCGCCTGCTGCTCCAGCTGCTCCGGATCCACATCCACCTGCTGATCCTCAAACTTGGGTGGAAGTAGGGAAAGGGGGAAAGCCGATAAGGCTCAAAAACCCGGGAAAACCCAAGAAAACTAAGGAAGCGCAAGTGGTTGGCGGTCCGACACCAATACCAAAAAAGAGGACGGTGGCGCCTAAATTGGTAGCACCTTCGTCGGCGGCGGTAGTCATTTCGTTGAAGCCGGAGGCAGAAACGGACTACATCACAGTCATGGGGAAAGCGACGACTATTAAGTTAGAAGAGTTGGGGATTAGTAATGTGAGGGTACGGAAATCGGCGACTGGAGGCCGAATTATCGAAGTCCCCGGAGCACAAAGCGGCCCACTTGCCGATAGCTTAGCGGATAGGCTTCGCAGCCTCATAGGAGATGTAGCCGAGGTCACGAGACCTATGAAGAAAGCGGAAATTCGAATTCACGGTTTTGATGAGTCGGTGACCTCGGACCACATCAAAGTCGAGGTGGCTGCCAAGGGGAAGATTCTCGGGGACCAAATAGAGGTAGGGAGGATTAGGTGGGGGCGTAGTGGGTCCGGTGCCGTAATTGTGCGATGCCCAGTGGCAGCGGCCAAAACTGTGGTGGCAGCGGGCCGCCTTATGCTGGGCTGGTCAGCAGCGCGGGTGGAAGCCATGCAACCACTACCTATGCGATGCTACCGATGCATGGGGACTGGCCACACTAGGGCAATGTGCCCATCCCCAGCGGACAGGAGTGGCTCCTGCTACAGGTGCAGTAAAACGGGGCACACTGCGAAAGAGTGCATTGCTCCCACTCCGTGGTGCGCGGTTTGTCACCAGGCTAAACGAGCGGCGGGTCATATCATGGGGGGCCCGTCCTGCGCACCACCTCATGTCAAAGGAAGGGAACCTGCTGCTAGGACTACAGGAAACTTCCAAACTAGCGGAGTCAATGAGAGCGAGGGAGAACAAATGGACACTAATGCCAGTACGCCAGACGCAGCACTTTGAAGTCCTGCAGTGCAATGCCAACCACTCCGCTCGTGCCCAGGATCTGGTAACCCAACACATGGCGGAGTGGGGCATTAGCATTGCAGTGGTGGCGGAACCCTATTTTATCGCCCCACAACCGAACTGGGTGGGAGACACCAAAGGTCTGGTAGCGGTGATTGTGCCCCCGGCGGGGAACCACCCGCCGATCACAAAAATAAGAAGCGGGCCGGGATATGCGGCGGTGGATTGGAGGGGCGTGGTGCTAATTGGCGTCTATTTCTCCCCCAACCGACCGTTGTTCGCTTTTGAGCAGTTTCTGGAGGAGCTTGGGAGGGTGGTAATTGGGGCTGCGCCGGCCCCGATTCTACTGTTGGGGGATCTCAACGCCAAGTGTGAAGCGTGGGGTTGCCCCAGAACAGACCCAAGGGGGGAGGTGCTTTGGGACTGGGCAGCGGGCATGGGGCTGGAGATCCTAAACCAGGGAACGACTAACACCTGCGTGCGCCGGCAGGGGGGGTCCATCGTGGACGTGACTTTCGCCAGCGCCGCCGTGGCTGCATGCGTTACAGATTGGCGTGTCCTGGGGGATGTTGAGACCCTCTCCGATCATCTTTATATTAGGCTGAGGGTCTCTGAATCCAGGCTGACCCATTCGGGGGGCCCTGATAGGCCAGAAGGAAGGACAGGCTTCCCCAGATGGAACTTAGGTAGCCTGGATCGGGATTACGCTAAGGAAGTAGCCATGATCGAAGCCAGATGGAGCCGAGGCCCAGACCAGCAGCAGGGTGTAGAAGAGAGGGCGCTCCAGTTCCGCAAGTCGCTCAGAAACATTTGCGACTCGAGCATGCGGAGAGCGGGGAAGCCACCAGCTAAAAAACGAGTGTACTGGTGGTCGGAGGAAGTTGCGGCCCTCCGACTATCATGCAGTGAGGCGCGCCGTGCATACACTCGATGCCGGCGGCGCAGACACACCCCGGAGGAGGAGGAACACCTTCATAGAGCTCTAAAGACGGCGAAGGAGGCTCTCTGCCTAGCTATAGCCAAAGCCAAAGATACGGCGCACGAGGCTTTCTTGGCAACACTTGACAGGGATCCATGGGGGCGGCCATACAAGGTGGTACGTAATAAATTACGCAATGGCCCCTCTATGGACTCTCTAGAGCCGGAGCTTCTTGCACGAGTGGTGGAAGGTCTGTTCCCGTCTGCCTTAGAGTTCACCCCACCGGCAATGGTGGAGCCTCAAGTAGAGAACTCAGAGCCGGTGGAGGTATCCCCAATCACTGAGGAGGAGGTAACGTGGGCGGTGCACCGTCTGAGGGCCTGTAATAAGGCACCGGGTCCAGATGGCGTACCCGGCAAACTTTTGCCAATAGCACTGGAGTACCTTGGGAGCCGCCTAAAAGATCTCTTCAACGACTGTCTGGAGACGGGGCGGTTCCCAAGCTGCTGGAAAGAGGGAAGACTCTGCCTCGTCCGTAAGGAGAATCGCCCAGCGGACTCCCCTGCAGGGTGGAGACCGATTGTTCTCCTGGATGAGACTGGGAAGATGCTGGAACGCATCATATCCACTCGGATAGTCCAGCATCTGGACGACACGGGCCCCAATGTGAGCGACCGCCAGTTCGGCTTCCGAATGGGGCGGTCCTGTGTGGACGCGTTGGGTGCCCTGAAAGAATTTTCGGAGGTGGCAGCAGGGAGGGGGGAGGGGGTGGTCGCGGTGTCATTAGACATTGCGAACGCTTTCGGCTCCCTCCCATATTCAGTGATTGGGGAGGCCCTCAAGTATCACCGCGTGCCCCCATACCTGAGGCGCATCGTGGAGCACTACCTCACCCAGCGGTTAGTGCTCTACGAAGATAGAGAAGGGCACAAGAGGACAAGGCCCATGGTCTGTGGAGTACCCCAGGGGTCAGTACTTGGCCCCCTTTTATGGAACCTGGGGTACGACTGGGCTATTAGGGGTGTTCTCCTGCCGCGGATGGCCGTCATGTGCTATGCAGACGATACCATGGTGGCCGTCCGGGGCACGGAGCTGAACGAGGCTCTACGGAGGGCGGAAGTGGCAGCGGACCTCATGCTCACCCGTATACAAATGTTGGGCTTAAAGGTGTCCCTCACGAAAACGGAGGCAGTAATCTTCGGAGGGAGGGGATGGCGACCACCTGCGGGAGCCTCGCTAAGGGTGAGCGGGGAGGCGGTCCAGGTGAAGCCCCATATAAAATACTTGGGGCTTATCCTGGACCGGAGGTGGAACTTCGGGGAGCATTTCCGCCAACTTGCTCCCCGAGTAGTGGCGGCTGCTTCGGCCCTGGGAAGGCTGCTGCCTAACGTGGGGGGGCCTTCCATGGCGTGCCGTCGCCTATATGCCGGGGTTGCCCGAAGCATGGCCCTTTACGGGGCCCCAATATGGGCGGACCGGCTAAGCGCGGCGAATAAGGCCCTACTCAGGAGGCCACAAAGGGTGGTGGCCATCCGCATGTGTAGAGCCTATGTGACGGTAGCGTGGGCGGCAGCGTGCGCGCTGGCGGGCACTCCCCCGTGGGAATTGGATGCGGAGCTGCTCGCGGAGGCACACAAGGAGCGGGTCCGATGGAGGGCTTCGGGAGAGTTTCCCGCTCCTGAAGAGATAATGGCGGCAAGGAGGCAAAAGGAGCGAAGACTCAGAGAGCGGTGGAAGAGCGACCTTGAGGACTCCCCCTATGGAGTCCACACCATAGGGGCACTCCTCGGGTCGTTCAACTTATGGCTGGATAGGGCCCATGGCAACGTGGGGTACAGGCTGGCGCAGGTAATGACCGGACATGGTTGCTTCGGTCATTACCTGCACAAAATTAAAAGAGAGGGAAGCCCCGCCTGCCACGAGTGCGGCGCGGAGGATGACACGGCCCAGCACACATTGGAGCACTGTGTTCGCTGGGCCGAGGAGCGCCGCACATTGGCAATAACTCTGCAGACAGTTGATCTCTCGTTGTCGAACGTTGTCGCACCCATGGTACGCAGCGAGAGATCCTGGGAGGCGATGGCCTCCTTTTGCGAAATAGTCATTTCGCAGAAGGAGGCCGCGGAGAGGGAGCGTGAGGACAGTGCGGACGCGCTCCCGCTCCGGCGCAGGCGAAGGGGTAGAGGTCGCGCACGGTTGGCAGTGGCTGGCCGTGTCATCCCCCAGTAGGGCCGGTGGTTTGGGGAACCACATTACACGGCCTTACACAGCTGGAGGAGGGTCAAGCGTCCCTGAACTTCCTCCGTCCTTCGGTGAGGGTGTCTCGGCATGAGCGAGCTGGGACCGCCGGGGGGTGTCGTGGATGGAAATGTTCGCGATCCCATGGCGCCCCCTTAACGGCAGAGCGGGTAACGCCGGTGTGTTTTTAGTGGGTATGCTCCCCCCCTCCCTCTGGCTAGCAGAGGGGGTTGCGGGTGGAGAGAGTCCCACATAACCCCCGTAAGTCCCTCCCCGGGCTGGGGGTATGCGTAATGCATTTTCACACCGTAAAAAAAAAAAAAAAAAAAAAAAAAAAAAAAGGTTAGGTTAGGTTAGGTTAGGTTAGGTTAGGTTAGGTTAGGTTAGGTTAGGTTAGGTTAGGTTAGGTTGGGGCGCTATGTCAGGTAACCTCCTCGAGTGTCTGGGCTCTTCCAATTCCCCTTGATCCGGTTGATCCGCGGTAAAGGGAAGAGTCCAGGCCGGTGCGCCCTGGAGGCAACGGCAGGTGATCATTTAGTGGACCCTAAGTGATCGCCTGCCGATGCTACCAATAACCTGACAGGGGGGGATGGGGGGTTCCGCATCAGGGAGTCGCAAGGCTCCCCAGATGCGGCGTTGAGGGTCAGGAGGCGGGGTAGGGGCGTTTGTCCTCCCGTTGCCTGTTTGGGGGGCACTGCGGACAGGGTAACTAGGGACCTGTGCCGTTGCGAGGTGGCCGCTCCGATTCCGGTTGGCAGAGGGCCTAGAACCGGATCGGATGCGGCGTGGTTGCGGGGTAGGGGCATTTGTCCTCCCGCGGCCTGTCGAGGTGTGCTACGGGGTAGGGGCGTTTGTCCTCCCGTGGCGGTGGTGCACCGGGGTAGGGGTATTTGCCCTCCCGGTGCCGTGAGGGTGGGACCGGGACACCGTGTGTCTGGTGCCGGTCCCAGGTTCCCCGGGGGTTTAGGGAACCAGGTGAGGGAAAGCACACTGTTCATGCTGCAGTGTGCTTTTTCGGAGAGGGTTCGCCCTAGGGCGAAGGTGCCGGTGATGTCGTGGTAGAATGTTCGCGATCCCATGGCATCACCACCAAGGCACGTGAGGGTAGCATCCCAGAGTTTTAGTGGGTAGGCTAGTCCCTTCTGGACTGGAGAGCCCCACATAACCAATGCGTAATTTCTGGTTCTCCCCCGGAGCCTTAGGTTACGTAGTGGTATGCAATTTCATGCATTTCTCTGGGTCAAAAAAAAAAAAAAAAAAAGGTTAGGTTAGGTTAGGTTAGGTTAGGTTAGGTTAGGTTAGGTTTTTTTTTTTTTTTTTTTTTTTTTTTTTTTTTTTTTTTTTTTTTTTTTTTTTTTTTTTTTTTCTTTTCTTTGATTCTCCAACATAATCGGAGGCATTGGTTACAGTTTCTCATTCATTCCAGTTCTCGCTGTTATTCCTCTCGCACTTTTATTCTGCATACTTTTTCTTTCTTTCATTCATCATTTATACTTTTGTGGGTGGGACTCCCACCTATCTACTTGTTTTACTTCCTTTTGGGTTAACGATAACACAGACACATGGGATACTTTATTTGGTATAAAGAAAAACTACACACAGGGCGGGTCGTTCGTTTTGACGGATTACATATTTCAACTTATTCTATATTACAATGTTTACTTATTATCTACGGTTAATACATTTTCACAATTATTATTTATGCAAAAGTTTCTTACATATATTTTGGGCACATAATGTGTATACTTTTTATAAACAGTTGTGCTCCTTTCTTACTTATTTCTTTTACCTACTGTTACAGCTAGTTTTTTACAATATGTTAAGAATTTATTTCTAACATTTGCATTTTCTAAAATATCTTTTATGCTTTCCATTTCTATTTTCATGTCTATCTCAAACTCGATTTCAAAACGTTCCTTTCCAAATACTGGGCATTGGGTAATAATATGGAGGACGCTTTCCGCTATATTGGGGTCACATACACATGCAGGATTTTCTTTGCATTTAAACCTATATAAGTATTCTGAGAAACCTCCATGACCTGTTAATACTTGTACGCATATGTGGTCCAAGTTTATCTTTTTTATTATACTGTATGCCCTTATGGCATCTGGGAAAAATTGTTTAGTGGTTGACGCTGTCTCCCCTTGTTTGTATCGCTGGTTCCATTCGCCGAGCGACTCCAGCCGGATCTGCCGCTTGGCGAATGAAACCGGGCACCTGTCATAGTCCGGTTTTGTTTTTAATTTCAGCGCAGCGTCCTTCGCTAATGCATCCGCTCTTTCGTTTCCCTCCATCCCCGCGTGGGCTTTAATCCAAAATAGCTTAGCTATTTTGCCTCTTTCATTTAGTTTAACTAAATTGGCTCTTATTTTTACTGCTAGGGGATGGAGTGAAACGTTATTCACCACTGTTTCGAGTGCTGATCTCGAGTCGCAGTAAATGCTGCAGGTCTGCTCTGCTACGTGAAGGGCTTGCTTTGTGGCCTCTTGTAGTGCCAGTAACTCCGCTTGGTAGACCGTGCAGCAGTTGTCGAGTTTCAGTTTCTTCGTTTTTATCTCTGTATCATTTTGCCAAATTGATACTGCTGCTCCGACCTTACCTTGTATTTTACTGCCATCGGTATATATCTTTAGGCCTTCACTGCTGAACTCTTCGAATTGTGCACGGTCTTCCAGGCATTCAAATTTTTGCTTTAGCTGTTGCGCTGGGTGAGGCATGTCCGTGAAGGGAACCGGCTTCTCCGTATCCCGGTCTAATTCTTGTAGCTGGGTATAACCTTTCTTTACGCAGTAAAGTGAGGCTGCTTCTCGGATTCTGATGTCCAGTGGAAGCAACCCTGCCAAGAGTATTGCCGAGTGTAGGGAGACGGTTCTGTATGCCTTCACAATTTTTTGTGCAAAGCCTCGCTGTACTGCATCTAATTGTTTGCGGATCCCCAACTTCTTGGAGGATGGTGCCCATGCACTTGCTGCATACAGTATGACTGGTTCTACTACTGCTGTGTATATCGTGCGGACTATTTCCGGACCCAGCCCCCAGTGGATCTTTGCTGCTCTGGCCAGTTGTTTATAAAGTCCGATAGCCTTATGACAGACTTGTGTTATATGCTTGTTGAATGTCAGCTTGCTATCCACTGTGAGGCCGAGGATCTTTATTTCTGGGGAGATGCCAATGTCTATCCCACCCATGCTCAGAAGTGGTGAGTCATATTTTAGTTTTCTAGTCAAAACCATTGCTTTCGTTTTGTGTGGTGCAAAATTTAACTTATTGCTCACTCCCCACCTCCGGACATGTTCAAGAGCGGCATTGGCACGTCCCTGAATGTCTTGTGCTGTATCTCCTGAGAATATCAGAACCACGTCGTCGGCGAAAGCCTGACAGTAGTGGCCCACATTCTTCAAGTCTTTCAGGAGAGGATCGAGCAACAGATTCCAGAAGGTTGGGCCACCAATTGATCCCTGCACACACCCTTTTGTTGTTCCTTTTATATATTCTTCGCCTGCGTATCTGACTCTCACCTTCCTGTTTGACAAGTAGTCGTCTACTAAGCGTCTTAGATTCACAGGGCACTTTGTTTCAGCGAGCCGACACTTTATGGCGGGCCACCACGCATTATCGAATGCTCCCTCTATGTCAAGCGAGATTAAGGTTACTATCTTTTTATCATCCAATTTAGTTCGTATATGTTCTATCATGTCATAGAGGGAGTCTTCCGTACTGCGCTGTGGCCTGAAGCCATATTGCTCATTGCTCATTTCTGGCAAGATATAGTACCTGATTCTCTTGACCATCATCTTTTCGACAATTTTTCCAAATACTGGCAAGAGTCCTATCGGCCTATATGACTTTGGGTGTGTATAGTTGTCTTTGCCAGGCTTTTTCAGCACCACAATCACCGCCTCCTTCCATTCATCCGGGAAGTGATTAAGTGCTAGACATCGGTTTGCCAACGCTAGGACTACCTCTGGGTTGTGTTCGGTGACCATTTTACATATATCGGCTGTGAGGCCGTCGTGACCTGGTGCCTTTTTTGGGTTGAAGCTTGTCGCAGCCCTTTGCAGTTCCTCCATGGTGAATGGTGGGTCGCATATTCCAATATGCACTCTCTCATTTACCATGTTTGCTCTAGCTCGTTGGTGTGCGTGGTCTGCGTTATCTTTTTGGGGCTCATCCTCTGGATAAAATGTGTCCGCCAGTAGTCTTACCGATTCTTCGTTGCTAAGCACTTTCCCGTTTTGGCTCAGGGGTACATCTTCTTCTCTTTTACTGGTCCGCCCAATTACACGGTATATCCCGTCCCACATACTTTCCCGGTCCTGTTTTCCACAGAAGTTTTTCCAGCTAGTGGTCTGCGCTTTCTTTGCTTCCTCTTCATATTTCTCTTTTGCTCTGAGATACTGTTCTACTACCCATGCTCGGCGAATTGGGGCAGCACATCGAATGCGACGTTTCTTAGTGGCAACCTCCTTTTTCAGTTTTTCAAGTTGCTTTGTCCACCATGGCAATTCCCTCTGTTTCTTGTTGCCTATTTTAGGAATCGAATCATCACATGCTGTTTTTATTGTGTTTATGAATTTTTCTATTGTAATGCCTAGTTTTTGTTTGGTGTCTACTTTATCTATTTCTGTTTTGTTTATATTTTTGTCTTCCCAAAGCTGGTTCAATTTCTCAAGAAATTGACTCCAGTTTGCCTTCTTTGTGTTAAAGATTCTTGTATTTCTTTTGATGCTGGTTCCTTCGGGTTTATCTAAATTTATGTCGAATATAATTGCTTGGTGGTCCGAATTTGTCACATCTCCTGCTACCCTCCAGTTACTGATTCGCCCAAGTAAGTCCTCCGAGCAAACGGTCACGTCAACACAGCTGGTGTATCTCCTTCCGCCTCTTATTGTGTCGAATGTGGGCTCAGAGCCTCTATTCAAAATATGCAGGTCCAGTTCCTCAATCATCCCCGCCAACACTTCTCCCCTATGATCCATTCTCTCGCTTCCCCACCAGATGTTCCACGCATTTACATCGCCACCTAGAAGCATTTTACCCAGAGAAATGCATGAAATTGCATACCACTACGTAACCTAAGGCTCCGGGGGAGAACCAGAAATTACGCATTGGTTATGTGGGGCTCTCCAGTCCAGAAGGGACTAGCCTACCCACTAAAACTCTGGGATGCTACCCTCACGTGCCTTGGTGGTGATGCCATGGGATCGCGAACATTCTACCACGACATCACCGGCACCTTCGCCCTAGGGCGAACCCTCTCCGAAAAAGCACACTGCAGCATGAACAGTGTGCTTTCCCTCACCTGGTTCCCTAAACCCCCGGGGAACCTGGGACCGGCACCAGACACACGGTGTCCCGGTCCCACCCTCACGGCACCGGGAGGGCAAATACCCCTACCCCGGTGCACCACCGCCACGGGAGGACAAACGCCCCTACCCCGTAGCACACCTCGACAGGCCGCGGGAGGACAAATGCCCCTACCCCGCAACCACGCCGCATCCGATCCGGTTCTAGGCCCTCTGCCAACCGGAATCGGAGCGGCCACCTCGCAACGGCACAGGTCCCTAGTTACCCTGTCCGCAGTGCCCCCCAAACAGGCAACGGGAGGACAAACGCCCCTACCCCGCCTCCTGACCCTCAACGCCGCATCTGGGGAGCCTTGCGACTCCCTGATGCGGAACCCCCCATCCCCCCCTGTCAGGTTATTGGTAGCATCGGCAGGCGATCACTTAGGGTCCACTAAATGATCACCTGCCGTTGCCTCCAGGGCGCACCGGCCTGGACTCTTCCCTTTACCGCGGATCAACCGGATCAAGGGGAATTGGAAGAGCCCAGACACTCGAGGAGGTTACCTGACATAGCGCCCCAACCTAACCTAACCTAACCTAACCTAACCTAACCTAACCTAACCTAACCTAACCTAACCTAACCTAACCTAACCTAACCTAACCTAACCTAACCTAACCTAACCTAACCTAACCTAACCTAAAACCTAACCTAACCTAACCTAACCTAAACGACAGTTTTTTAAATTTTGAAAAAAAAAAAAAAAAAAAAAACAATTTTGAAAAATCTCAGAAACGGTAAGAGGTAGCTCAAAAATAATGCCATTTTTGAGCAAATCACACCCTATGGGTATGAGTTATTCAAGATTTGCTGAAAACGACACCTCGTTTGTCAAAAACTGACAGTTTTAACTTTTAACTTGATAGACTAATAACCTAACCTAACCTAACCTAACCTAAAAAAAAAAAAAAAAAAAAACCTAACCTAACCTAAAACCTAACCTAACCTAACCTAACCTAAACGACAGTTTTTTAAATTTTGAAAAAAAAAAAAAAAAAAAAAAAAAAAAAAAACAATTCTGAAAAATCTCAGAAACGGTAAGAGGTAGCTCAAAAATAATGCCATTTTTGAGCAAATCACACCCTATGGGTATGAGTTATTCAAGATTGGCTGAAAACGACACCTCGTTTGTCAAAAACTGACAGTTTTAACTTTTAACTTGATAGACTACTATAAGCTGACCTCTCATCTAAGAACAAAGTGTATGGCAAAGATAGCAACCAGAGGCTTTTAATTACTAGTATCTCAGAAATGGTAAGAGGTAGCTCAAAAATAGTGCCATTTTTGAGCAATTCACACCTTGTAGGTGTGAGTTATTCGAGATTTGTTAAAAACGACACCTCGTTTGTCAAAATCTGAGTTTTTTAAATTATGAAAAAACTCAAAATTCACTTAAATTTTGAAAAATTGCAGAAACGGTAAGAGGTATCTCAAAAATAATGCCATTTTTGAGCAATTCACACCCTATGCATGCAAACAACCAAACAAGCATGATTTTTCAGGGCGCATAATCTTTCTGGGCTTATATAAAAAAAATAACCTCGAAACTTTGCTCCCGTCTTAATCTTCTAACCTATCCGCATTACAGTCGGTTTTGCCCTAACAATCTTTCTGGGCTTATATAAAAAAAAAAATAACCTCGAAGATTAAGACGGGAGCGAAGCTTCTAACTAACCTATCATCAATTTCCACCTAATAAATGCATTTGCATTAAAAAATAAAAACTGTCAAACATACCAAATTTGACAGTTTTGACCATCTTACCACTTGTATAGTAAGTGTACAACTCGACCATCGAAATCAACAATGTCAAAAAACTGCCAAAATTCACTAATTTGACAGTTTCTGTCAAATAAAGTATGTCATATCATCAATTTCCACCTAATAAATGCATTTGCAGTAAAAAATAAAAACTCAAAAAACTGTCAAACATACCAAAATTGACAGTTCTGACCATCTTATCACTTGTATAGTAAGTTGTAACATCGAAATCAACAATGTCAAAAAAAAACAATCAAAATTCACTAATTTGACAGTTTCTGTCAAATAAAGTATACCATATCATCAATTTCTACGTAATAAACTCATTTGCATAAAAAAAACTGTCATACAAACAATATTAGGTCAATTCACATTATCAAACTCAACATAAAACAGAAATTATAACCAAAGAATAAAAAAAAGAAAAAAAAAACTAAATGTTCACCTGCCGTTGCCTTCAGGGCGCACCGGCCTGAGCTCTACCCTTTACCGCGGATCAACCAGATCAAGGGGAATTGGTAGAGCCCAGACACTCGAGGAGGTTACCTGACATAGCGCCCCTCCCTTAACCTAACCTTTTTTTTTTTCTTTTTTTTTTACCCAGAGAAATGCATGAAACTGCATACCACTTCGTAACCTAAGGTTCCGGGAGAAAACCAGAAATTACGCATTGGTTATGTGGGGCTCTCCATTCCAGAAGGGACTAGCCTACCCACTAAAACTCTGGGTCCCTTAACCTAACCTAAGTCGCGCCGATGGGATGAGTGGCTGGAAGGAGTCCAGTCCCAAGCGAGCCGACGATGTGGAGTCATCGGAGAGTATAAAAATCATGCAGGTCGATTGTGAAAATAGTCCCCTGGCGGGTCTCCAAAAGGAGGAATCCCGCCCACTCACTGCGGTGAGTGGCTGCCCTCCGTATTCAGGGGTGGGCAACAATCGCCTCGTAGACCGGCAAGGCGCCGGTCTCCGTAAACACGACTCTGGCAAATTGAACATGGACTTTGTTACTAACGCGGTTATGGATGTTGAACGGGAGGTGAAGGACTACGGCCTGATGTCGTACTCCAACACCAAAGACTTTGGCAGGGAAATGGAAACGGATAGGCCATTGCGCCTAAGAGGTGGAGGCTCGCCCTCGCGAAATGCGAAGGGCCAATTCACCCGAGGGAGAAAGAATAAAAAAGGGGACGGCGATAAAGGGGGCTGCAATAGTAGAGCCCAATCGGCTCCCGCCGATTCAGACAAGGGTGACGAATTTGATAATTCGGAGACCCCCTCGGGGGACGAGGAAGAAAAGGTGGAAGAAGAGGTGGAGATGGCGGCGGCGCAGGCCCCCTCTGGCCGAAAGGTAAAGGGAAGGTACTTCGGGATCAGTGCGGCAAAAGCGAAGCTCAGGGAGTCGTTCCTGCTCTCGAACGAGCTGGACGATTTTCAGAAGGAGGCCGACGCGGATGCTCTCGCAGAACCCCTCTACAGCCCCACAAGGGCAAGGAGGAACTCGGGCTCGCGGTCGCGAAGCCCGATCCTTTTGGACACAACGTCCCACAACGACGAGGAGGAGGGGGAGAAGGCCCCCAAAGACGTAATAAAGCGGTGCGCGAAGGAGGTGCTCCGGGAGGCGGCCAAGAGTGGCAACCTCAAGGGGGAAGTTTGGGGCCGCATGAACGCGGCATGCAGGGAGCTGTTGAGCCTTGCCGACTCAATGGGGGAGTCGGAGGTTGTCCGCACATTGAAGGCGGACAACAAAAGGATGCGAGAAGAGCTGGCCCACCTCCGGCAGGAGACAAAGGCGCTGCGCACCGCCTTCTCGGAGCGCAGCTCCCCCCCGGTTACAGACCACACGAGGAGGCAAGAAGGCACGTCTGGCCTCCTCGAGGAGATGGGCGCTCTCCTCGACTCCCGGCTGGGGGATTTTGAAAGAGCCATATTCGTGAGCATTGGCAATATGGTGAATGTCCGCCTGGGGGATATTGAAGGGCGGCTCCCACCACAGCCGATATTGAGGCCACCGTTGGCCTCTGATAAAAGGGTGCCCCTGAGCCCTGTGGCGGATAAAGAAAAAGGGAAGAAAAAAAGGAAGGGGGGTCCCCCTCAGCCGGCCCCCCAAGAAGAGGAAGAAATGGAAGAGGCAACGGACCGGCCGCCGGCGAAAGCCCCAAGGGTCGTGCAATCCCAGCCGCCGACGCCAGCGCCCAGGTCGCACACGCCGGTGACAGTGACCAAGCCGGGGCCTGCCCCCAAAGGCAGAGAGACCCCCCGCGCCCCCGAGCCGCAGCCTCCGCAGGCAAGGAAGGAGGAATGGACGGAGGTGGTTAAGAGGGGGAAAAAGGGGAAGAGCCCTGCTGCTGCGGCTGCCGCCCCCTCACAGCCTCAACCCAAAAAGCGGACTAAAACGGCGGCCCAAATTTTAATGGTCCCAAAAACGGCGGCGGTAGTGGTGGCCTTAAAGGCCGGCTCTCAAACCGACTACAAGTCGATAATGGAAAAGGCCACCACACTTAAGTTGGAGGAACTGGGTGTAGACCATTTGGGGGTCCGCAGATCGGCCACGGGAGCCCGTATTATCGAGGTCCCTGGTGCCCAGAGTGCTCAGGCGGCCGATAACCTGGTGTCCAGACTGCGGGATATAATTGGGGACGAGGCGGACATATACCGACCAGTTAGAAAGGCTGAGCTGAGGATCTCCGGGTTTGACGAGTCTGTCACCCCAGAGATCCTCAAGAGGGTGGTGGCAGCGAAGGGAGGATGCGCGGAGGAGGCGGTATCGGTGGGCGCCATAAGGGTGTCGGGCAGTGGGGCCTGCTCGGTCATCCTGAGGTGCCCAGTAACTGCGGCTAAGACGGTGGCGACGGCGGGAAGGGTGATGATCGGGTGGTCGGCGGCGCACGTGGTGGCACTGGAGCCGCTGCCTCTGCGGTGCTACCGCTGCATGGGGAGGGGGCACACAAAGCCACTTTGCCCCTCCCCGGTGGACAGGGAAAGTTGCTGTTACAGGTGCAGTCAACCGGGCCATACTAGCCAAAACTGCACATCGCCGACCCCGTGGTGCGCCGTCTGTCACCACGCAGGATTACGTGCGGGACACACAATGGGGGGGCAAGCCTGCAACCCCCCCATTGTAAGAGGGAATACCGCCCCCCACCGGGCCACCCCCCAGAGAGATAACACAAGGACGGAAAGCCAAATGGAGCAGTAAATGTCCCTTGAGCTGCTCCAGGCGAACGTCAACCACTCCGCCCGTGCGCAGGATCTATTGATCCAGCACATGGCGGAGTGGGGAATAGCGGCGGTGGTGGTGACCGAGCCGTACTTCGTCCCCCCGCAATCCAATTGGGTGGGAGATAGAGACGGCTCGGTGGCTGTTGTGGTCCCGGCCCTGGGGGGGCTGCCCCTCTCCAGGGTGGCATCGGACTCCGGATACGCGGTGGCCAAAATGGGGGACACAGTTATGGTGGGGGTATACTTCTCCCCCAATAGACCGTTGCGGGAGTTTGAGGCCTTCCTGGAGAGGCTGGGGCGGGTGGTGGTTGGAGCGGCTCCCTCCCCCATAATGGTCCTGGGCGACCTCAATGCAAAATGCGTTGCGTGGGGTTGTCCCAGGACTGATGCTCGGGGGGAGGCCCTACTGGACTGGGTGGCCGGGCTCGGGTTGGAGGTCTGTAACCGGGGCACGACCAACACATGTGTGCGCCGCCAGGGGGGCTCCATTGTAGATGTAACCTTCGCCTCCCCGGTGGTGGCGGCGCGCACAGAGGACTGGCGTGTCCTGGACGAAACGGAGACCCTCTCCGACCATATGTATATTAGGATGAGGGTCTCCAGAGCCCGGCCAGCACAACAGCCCAGGCCGGCAGGGCATGGAAATCCGCCGCGGTGGAGTTTGGCCTCCCTGGACAGGGATGCCGCCGTGGAGGCGGCCATGGTTGAGGCCAGATGGGGGGGACCGCCGCCGCCACCACTTGAAGGGACAGGGGTGGACGAAGCGGCCCTCCACTTTCGGGCGGCCCTCACGAGTGTAACGTGTAAGCTGTGGTATTTAAGTTTTCTGTGCGACAGCCCCACTTACTTGGGTGTGATGGTCACTTGGTTAGGTACAACGTCCTTCCACACTTGTTGGTATGCCTCGGTCTAGTCAGCTGAGAGTATTTTCAGGGATTAACGTGGATAGGTTTGGGCAGCGGTCGTGGATCTACGCTAATAGTGTACTCGGTTAGAATAGAGAAGATAGAGGGCGCCAGGCATTTATATTTATACTCCAAATGCCAAGAGTCTTGGGTTGAATATATAACGGTTAGATAATTGAAACAAAGCTTGAATTGAAAACCACCTGGTATGTATATTAGAACATGTAAGAGCACATTAAAACAATGTTACACGGCCATGCCTGCTTACATTACTTTATTCTTATATCTATAGGTCATGGCAAATGGCTGTCCCGAGCGGACTCAACCTGACCAAGGTTTTGAAATCGACTCTCTAAAGTAGAATATTATAGTTTTCAAGTTTAAAATAAAGACTAAGCTGCTGTGTGAGAACTTGAGGTGTGTTACAAATTATAGACCTCTTTTACAAAGCATATCCGGCAACACAGAATGCGTTAAATTACGTTGAGGTTAGAATTTTGATTGCGGAACGATGTCACCTGTCAAACGTGGCGTTCGCGGCGGAGCTCACGCACGCGCAGACCACGACACGCTTCTCCCCTGATGACCGCAGGGGCCACCAGCTCGTGACGGGTTCCGCGCTCGGTGCCGGCGCATGCGCCAAGCTGCACCTCGACGCTCACGGCGTCCGATCGACGGCCTATGGATAGCTGGGACAGGGGGAAACCCAGCAGCCAGCATCCAATCGCTGTAAACACCGTTAAATGTTAACGTATATTCATAACACGACACAACACTCCTGAAAAGAAAGCAACCCGTCGCGATCTCTAAATGCACAGAGTGAACCAATCACGGGATAAACATGAAACTCACCTGGCTAGATACGAGACTAAGCTTAAGGTGTATTCCTTGGTTAAGTTCTTGTTTAAGTTTTTAAAATCATCTGTAACAAATAAAACGTGTCACGCACTGAAATGTTTTACAAAACCAACAAATATAAACGCCGCTTATGCATCCATAATGCGCGCGCACTTACCTACTATTGCATAGTGTCATCGCCCAAATTCTTTGCGAGATGTTATTAGATTAAAACTGTTACATAGTTGCAAGCTAAGTTAACAAAATATGGCCGGAGGCCGTAGCGAATACCAGCGAGTACGTGCTCTCTCTTCACATGATGGCAACGCACTGATTGATGTCTATTCCTTTCGCTGCTGTCTGTGACATGAGCAACGGTGCGTTCTCGTATGTCGGACTCCAACAATTTTGTAAACAAACAAAATTTCGAGACAATTAATTAGTTTGAGAAGTTTATAATAATCTATGCCTTTTTTTTAATATCTTTGTTTATTATTTAAGGACTTCTAGTGAAAACTATTTATTTGGATATCGAAAACAAAATCTAGAGACGAACGATCGGAACATGCGCTAGCGTCGCCGTCCGTACTCTCCAGATGGCTCTGTACCTGACTGCAAATAGCTGATCACAGATGGCGCTAAGAGTCTCAAAACTATAGATAGCAGACGTGTAAAATTACTCCGTAACATTACCGCTATAGTAGAATTTTTTTTTTTTGAAAAAAAAAAAAGATAAGATAAGATAACAAAAGGAAGCAACTACCTCGACCAGGCGGGGAAAACAAGACTTCAACAGACATCATCCATCCGAGAGAGCCCGATGCCATTGAACTAGCCTATGAACTCTTAACAAACATCCTCATACAGAGGTCAATGACCCTTGACCTACATGTGATTACCACCTTATAAGTATACACCTTGTAAGCCAATAGGTGCCATTCCATTAAGCTTAACTAGAACCGGTTATCCTATCTTAATGTTTACCTATATGCGCAGGCGTCCCCACTCTATGCTACAATCTTGACTACGAATCTAGCTAAGACCTAACTATTTTTCATGTACCTATACGATACCTATCTATCTTACGGTATGTACCTACCTATTCTAATGATTATACTTAATCAAGCTAAGCATTCACTTATTTGACTATATTGTATGTTATACCTACCTAACGCAAATGTTGGCCAGTCAAAAGCGTATCCTACTATTTAGGTCGACTGTACATTCCGGTATTTTCCGTGAGTGTGTAGTCATTGCCCTACAGCAACAACCTAGGAGAAACTACGTCCCTATATCCTACTCAACGAATGACGATTTCTCAAGAGATTGGTAGAATTCCATTATAGGTATAACACAATACATAACGTAATGTGCATATCATGGTTTCTTTATTACCTACATTACCTACATGGTTTAATTATCAATCGGTGGTCAATAAAAAGAAACGCTCTAATTAAAGGTTTCAATTATATAAACAGAAAGTTATTTATCTTGCACTCTTGTCATGGATAAATCACGAGTCTACCTACAAGGCTGGGATATTTTATTTCCCTGATTATGACTCAGATCATTATGAGCGTGTTTTATGTATTATACGCACCTACATCAGAACAAACATAGTCACGATTAAATGAATTTGACCTAGTTAGTCTCAGAAGCATTATTGTTAAGATTAGTGTAAAATGTCTCTGACCTGTGACCTAGTTTTTTGTACAAGGGCAGTTTCTAGTGAGGATACCGGGTCTCTTGCACCTAAAACATATGGTCGTGGGATATGCGTCACAACGAGAGTGGTGGTGGTTTCCACCACATTTTGCACAGTTCACAGTGGGTCTAGTTTGTCCCTGGCCAACGTTGCGAAGCCTAGCATCAGATGATAAGGGAATAGGGTTTGAGATCCCAGTACAAAAGTTAGGTACCACAGACTCTCTACCGGTGTTTAAAAATCCACGGTTTTCGCATTTAAACTTTGACACCTCTAAGCGCGCACAAATACTCTTAAGTTCCCTCACGGTTTGTACTTCCGTCAAGGCCAGACGCGAGATGAAATACGGATTCATGTTAGTCATGATGATATCGAGCTGCTCTGCATCAGTGCTAGGCACTGACAGGCGTAAAAACAAACCTTCCATGATATTAACATATGATCTAATCGATTCATTCTTGTCTTGCAACCTAGCCCTAATCTGGTTTAATAGACACCGTTCGTATTCCACCGGTTGAAATTCATTTTTAAGCGACTCGATAAGATCTTCAAAAGTACTAAAATGAGACTTATTTATGCGAAACCACGTTAGAGCTTCTCCAGAAAAAAGATAAACCGCGTTTCTCAACAATTCTACATCTGAAACCTCCGAAGCGTATTTGAGCTCTTGTAATCTAAAGACGAAGTCATGGACAGGAGCCCTACCGTCGTACACAAGACCCCACTTAAGTACCTGAGATGTACGTTTTTGACAGACTAAAGAAGCAACAGAGTCAGCAGTATTCGTCGCAGAGCTTTGAGAAGATGCGCCGGGCTTTGGATTACATCTTAAATTTTCTGTAGCGTTAAACGCCTTCGCCACCAGCGCTATCTTTCTCAATCTCTGTTCAGAACTAGTCAGAATCAATTTCTCTAACCTGAGTATGACATGAGACAACTTCGATAGACACCTTCTCCGACAGGACAATGATGAGTGGTCAGTCCGCAGCACTGCATCCAGCTTCGCTTCGCAGACCTGAAATTCGTCGGCAACGGACAAGCCTGAGATGAAAGTGTTCGCTTTCACACTGTCAAGGGAAGTGCCTTTAGCAGACTTAAATTGTTGTCTAAGTTCATCTACCGTGTTGCTAGGATCTACATCTATGCCTCTTGTTTGCAATTCAAACAGTAGTTCGTCCTTGGTCAGATTTTCGACTTCAATTTGTAATGCCATGTTTGACAAGTATATAAGTGTATAACACTCAGTTAAACAAATAAAACAGATAAGTGGAAATAGTCTCTAGTATTAATTACACCTATCTTTTTCATTTAGGAGAAGAAAGGTTATTTAATCACACTTGTGATTTTACATAGAAGTAGAAAATTATTCTTAAGTAATATCAAGAGTAACTTATGTATGAAATTGACAGTTCAATAATTATATAGTGGGTTAGCTTATTTACTAAAACCATCCACAGATTGTGTTCACTTGGAACATTAGAAGCAGTAAAGTTTTACTCATTTGAGTGAAAAATATTTAATCACATCTCGCAAATACACAACAATAAATCTAAAATATGTTGACACAATGGAGGATACTTATCAATCTATGATGCTAAGTAAGATAGTAGTCTTGTTTTAATTACAACCACAAGCCTCGCACACAGCAAATAACGTTTAAAATTCAAGTTTGTTTAACAGATTATTATTTATTATTCAATGAAGTAAGAGCGTACATCCACAAACCCAAAATATTCTCCCAAAAGCCATACGTTGGGCCGCCAGAAATGTAACGTGTAAGCTGTGGTATTTAAGTTTTCTGTGCGACAGCCCCACTTACTTGGGTGTGATGGTCACTTGGTTAGGTACAACGTCCTTCCACACTTGTTGGTATGCCTCGGTCTAGTCAGCTGAGAGTATTTTCAGGGATTAACGTGGATAGGTTTGGGCAGCGGTCGTGGATCTACGCTAATAGTGTACTCGGTTAGAATAGAGAAGATAGAGGGCGCCAGGCATTTATATTTATACTCCAAATGCCAAGAGTCTTGGGTTGAATATATAACGGTTAGATAATTGAAACAAAGCTTGAATTGAAAACCACCTGGTATGTATATTAGAACATGTAAGAGCACATTAAAACAATGTTACACGGCCATGCCTGCTTACATTACTTTATTCTTATATCTATAGGTCATGGCAAATGGCTGTCCCGAGCGGACTCAACCTGACCAAGGTTTTGAAATCGACTCTCTAAAGTAGAATATTATAGTTTTCAAGTTTAAAATAAAGACTAAGCTGCTGTGTGAGAACTTGAGGTGTGTTACAAATTATAGACCTCTTTTACAAAGCATATCCGGCAACACAGAATGCGTTAAATTACGTTGAGGTTAGAATTTTGATTGCGGAACGATGTCACCTGTCAAACGTGGCGTTCGCGGCGGAGCTCACGCACGCGCAGACCACGACACGCTTCTCCCCTGATGACCGCAGGGGCCACCAGCTCGTGACGGGTTCCGCGCTCGGTGCCGGCGCATGCGCCAAGCTGCACCTCGACGCTCACGGCGTCCGATCGACGGCCTATGGATAGCTGGGACAGGGGGAAACCCAGCAGCCAGCATCCAATCGCTGTAAACACCGTTAAATGTTAACGTATATTCATAACACGACACAACACTCCTGAAAAGAAAGCAACCCGTCGCGATCTCTAAATGCACAGAGTGAACCAATCACGGGATAAACATGAAACTCACCTGGCTAGATACGAGACTAAGCTTAAGGTGTATTCCTTGGTTAAGTTCTTGTTTAAGTTTTTAAAATCATCTGTAACAAATAAAACGTGTCACGCACTGAAATGTTTTACAAAACCAACAAATATAAACGCCGCTTATGCATCCATAATGCGCGCGCACTTACCTACTATTGCATAGTGTCATCGCCCAAATTCTTTGCGAGATGTTATTAGATTAAAACTGTTACATAGTTGCAAGCTAAGTTAACAAAATATGGCCGGAGGCCGTAGCGAATACCAGCGAGTACGTGCTCTCTCTTCACATGATGGCAACGCACTGATTGATGTCTATTCCTTTCGCTGCTGTCTGTGACATGAGCAACGGTGCGTTCTCGTATGTCGGACTCCAACAATTTTGTAAACAAACAAAATTTCGAGACAATTAATTAGTTTGAGAAGTTTATAATAATCTATGCCTTTTTTTTAATATCTTTGTTTATTATTTAAGGACTTCTAGTGAAAACTATTTATTTGGATATCGAAAACAAAATCTAGAGACGAACGATCGGAACATGCGCTAGCGTCGCCGTCCGTACTCTCCAGATGGCTCTGTACCTGACTGCAAATAGCTGATCACAGATGGCGCTAAGAGTCTCAAAACTATAGATAGCAGACGTGTAAAATTACTCCGTAACACGAGGACGTGCGACGCCTCCATGAGGAGGGCAGGGCCGCCCAGGCTCAAGAGGGCCGCCTACTGGTGGTCCCCGGAGGTGGCCGACCTGCGGCGGGTGAGCAATGGAGCCCGCAGGGAATACACCCGCTGCAGGAGAAGGCGGCACACCGCGGCGGAGGAGGAGGAGCTGAGAGGGAGGCTGACGGAGGCCAGGATGTCCCTAAGTCTGGCTATTGCCAAGGCGAAAGACGCGGCGCATACGGACTTCCTGGCCTCCTTGGACGGGGATCCATGGGGGCGGCCATACAAAATGGTTAGGAGAAAGCTCCGCCAGGCCGCCCCGATGGACAACATGGAGAGAGGGCTCCTCCAGAACATTCTGGAGGGGCTGTTTCCGCCGGCTCCTCAATTCGACCCGCCAATAATGGTTGCCCCGCGGGAGGAGCCGGCGGAGCCGGAGGAAGTGCCCCCTGTTACAGAGGCAGAAATGGCCTGCGGGGCCTTCAGACTGAGGGCCTGTAAAAAGGCCCCGGGCCCGGACGGCGTCCATGGAAGGATCCTGCCCATAGTGATGGAGCACCTTGGAGACCGCCTCCGGTCCATCTTTGATCAGTGCCTCAAAGATGGACGCTTTCCAAGGTGCTGGAAGACGGGCAGGGTGTGCCTACTCCGGAAGGAGAATAGGCCGGCGGATTCTCCATCGGGGTGGAGACCCATCGTGTTGCTGGATGAGGCCGGGAAAATGCTTGAACGCATTCTGGCTTCCCGGGTCATCCAGCATCTCGGGGGGGAAGGACCGAACATTTCTGACCGACAATATGGTTTCAGAAATGGTCGGTCCACAATGGACGCCCTGGGGGCGCTTCGGGGTTTTTGCGAGGATGCACAGGGGAGGGGGGAGGGAGTCATAGCGGTGTCCCTGGACATTGCGAACGCGTTTGGCTCTCTCCCGTACTCGGTGGTGCGGGAGGCCCTAAGATACCACGAGGTGCCCCTATACCTGAGGCGTGTCATAGAGCACTACCTCACGGAGAGGGTGGTGTTCTGTGACACGCCTACAGGGCGGGTGGAGAGGCGGATGGCCTGCGGCGTTCCCCAGGGGTCTGTTCTAGGACCCCTACTCTGGAACGTTGGATTCGACTGGGCCATCCGCGCAGAGCTCCTCCCTCGGACGGCTCTAATGTGTTACGCAGACGACACGATGGTTGCCGTTCGAGGCAAGGAGCTCAGAGAGGTAAAGAGGAGGGCGGAGGTGGCGGCGGAACTCACAATGTCGAGGATCCGCCGCCTGGGGCTGGAGGTCTCCCTACCGAAGACTGACGCGATAGTCTTCGGGGGGAGGGGATGGAGGGTGGCGGAGAATGCCTCCCTACGAATCAGTGGGGAGGTGGTCCAGGTGAGGCCCCATATTAAGTATCTGGGCCTCACACTGGACAGAAGGTGGAATTTCGGGGAGCATTTCCGCCAACTTGCTCCCCGAATAGTGGCGGCGGCATCGGAGCTGGGCCGCCTCCTGCCGAATGTGGGAGGTCCCTCCCACGCGTGCAGGAGGCTATACGCCGGTGTGGCCCGCTCCATGGCCCTATATGGGGCCCCGATATGGAGTGACAAGCTGTCCACGGCCACAAGGGCCCTGCTACGTAGGCCACAACGAGTAGTGGCCATACGTGTAATCAGGGCCTACGTGACGGTGGCGTGGGCAGCGGCGTGCGCTCTGGCGAGTGCCACGCCCTGGGAGCTGGATGCGGAGGTGCTCGCCGAAGCGCACAGGGGCAGAATCAGGAGTAGGGAGACCGGTGAATTCCCTGCTCCTGAAGAGGTAAGGGCGGCGCGCAGGATGATGCAAAGGAGGATGCGGGACAGGTGGAAGGCTGACCTGGAGGGCTCCCTCTATGGTGTTCGCACCATAGGGGCACTCCTCCCGTCATTCGACAGCTGGCTGGACCGGCCGCACGGGCGGGTGGGGTATAGGCTGGTGCAGGTATTGTCCGGACATGGGTGCTTCGGGCATTACCTGCACATGATAGGCCGAGAGCCTACCCCAGCCTGCCACCAGTGCGGCGAGACGGACGACACGGCCCAGCACACCCTGGAGGTGTGCAATCGCTGGGCCGTGGAGCGCGCTGCCCTCAAAACAGCACTTGGGACGGATGATCTCTCGCTGCACAGCGTCGTGGCGGCCATGCTGGGCAGCGAGAGATCCTGGGAGGCAATGGTCTCCTTCTGCGACACAGTCGTCTCGCTGAAGGAGACCGAGGAGCGGGAGCGCGAGGAACACCCGGACGCGCTCCCGATCCGACGGAGACGAGTTGGGAGGAGGCGCAGACGGTTTGCGGCTGTAAACCGTGCCCTCCCACCGTAGGGCCGCGGGTTGGGGACCCGCATTGCACGGCCCTACACGTCTGGGGGAGAGTCAGGTATGCGTTTACTGACTCTCCCCCCATTGGTGACGGCAAACCGGCGCCAGCCGGGACTGCCGGGGGGTGTAGTGGTGAAATGTATGATCCCATTGCACCCCCCTAACGGCAAGGATGGAAACGCCGCAGGGTTTTTAGTGGGTATTCCCCTCACTCTGAGGGGCGAGTCCCACATACCCCCCAATTGGCCCTCCCCAGGCCCCGGGGGGATGCATAAATGCATTTTCCCTGCGACAAAAAAAAAAAAAAAAAAAGGTTAGGTTAGGTTAGGTTAGGTTAGGTTAGGTTAGGTTGGGGCGCTAGGTCGGGTAACCTCCAAGTATGTCCGGGCTCGTCCAATCCCTCTAGATCCTCGCGGATCTGCAGGGAAGGGAAGGGTCTTGGCTGGTGCGCCCTGGAGGCAACGGTAAGTGATCCTGTCCGGGGATCGCTTACCGGTGCTACCAATAACCCGACACCAGGGGGGGATGGGGAAGGGCCCATAGTGGCCGAGGTGGGGGGCTCTCGTGCTCCTATGATCCCCGAGGCTATACCGGACAGGGCTACCCATACCGGGAAGGCAAGGGGGGAGGAGTCACAATAAGAGCGGCAAGCTCTCTCCCGGCCGTCTGATCAGCAGACGGCGGTGGAGATGAGCATGTTGAGCACCGCCTACGGGCGGAACGTGATGGCGGGCCCTCAAGGGTCGTAGCGCGGCGGGTCTGGCAGCCTCGGCTGCTGGGTGGGTTTCGGCCTCCCGCCGGGCAACCCGTAACCCGCATTGAGCGGACCGGGGGCACTGCTCACTGAGAGCAGTGCTACGTGGAGAAAACCACTATAATAAATCCCTAATCCCAAGGTGAGCGAGTCGCGCCGATGGGATGAGTGGCTGGAAGGAGTCCAGTCCCAAGCGAGCCGACGATGTGGAGTCATCGGAGAGTATAAAAATCATGCAGGTCGATTGTAAAAATAGTCCCCTGGCGGGTCTCCAAAAGGAGGAATCCCGCCCACTCACTGCGGTGAGTGGCTGCCCTCCGTATTCAGGGGTGGGCAACAATCGCCTCGTAGACCGGCAAGGCGCCGGTCTCCGTAAACACGACTCTGGCAAATTGAACATGGACTTTGTTACTAACGCGGTTATGGATGTTGAACGGGAGGTGAAGGACTACGGCCTGATGTCGTACTCCAACACCAAAGACTTTGGCAGGGAAACGGAAACGGATAGGCCATTGCGCCTAAGAGGTGGAGGCTCGCCCTCGCGAAATGCGAAGGGCCAATTCACCCGAAGGAGAAAGAATAAAAAAGGGGACGGCGATAAAGGGGGCTGCAGTAGTAGAGCCCAATCGGCTCCCGCCGATTCAGACAAGGGGGACGAATTTGATAATTCGGAGACCTCCTCGGGGGACGAGGAAGAAAAGGTGGAAGAAGAGGTGGAGATGGCGGCGGCGCAGGCCCCCTCTGGCCGAAAGGTAAAGGGAAGGTACTTCGGGATCAGTGCGGCAAAAGCGAAGCTCAGGGAGTCGTTCCTGCTCTCGAACGAGCTGGACGATTTTCAGAAGGAGGCCGACGCGGATGCTCTCGCAGAACCCCTCTACAGCCCCACAAGGGCAAGGAGGAACTCGGGCTCGCGGTCGCGAAGCCCGATCCTTTTGGACACAACGTCCCACAACGACGAGGAGGAGGGGGAGAAGGCCCCCAAAGACGTAATAAAGCGGTGCGCGAAGGAGGTGCTCCGGGAGGCGGCCAAGAGTGGCAACCTCAAGGGGGAAGTTTGGGGCCGCATGAACGCGGCATGCAGGGAGCTGTTGAGCCTTGCCGACTCAATGGGGGAGTCGGAGGTTGTCCGCACATTGAAGGCGGACAACAAAAGGATGCGAGAAGAGCTGGCCCACCTCCGGCAGGAGACAAAGGCGCTGCGCACCGCCTTCTCGGAGCGCAGCTCCCCCCCGGTTACAGACCACACGAGGAGGCAAGAAGGCACGTCTGGCCTCCTCGAGGAGATGGGCGCTCTCCTCGACTCCCGGCTGGGGGATTTTGAAAGAGCCATATTCGTGAGCATTGGCAATATGGTGAATGTCCGCCTGGGGGATATTGAAGGGCGGCTCCCACCACAGCCGATATTGAGGCCACCGTTGGCCTCTGATAAAAGGGTGCCCCTGAGCCCTGTGGCGGATAAAGAAAAAGGGAAGAAAAAGAGGAAGGGGGGTCCCCCTCAGCCGGCCCCCCAAGAAGAGGAAGAAATGGAAGAGGCAACGGACCGGCCGCCGGCGAAAGCCCCAAGGGTCGTGCAATCCCAGCCGCCGACGCCAGCGCCCAGGTCGCACACGCCGGTGACAGTGACCAAGCCGGGGCCTGCCCCCAAAGGCAGAGAGACCCCCCGCGCCCCCGAGCCGCAGCCTCCGCAGGCAAGGAAGGAGGAATGGACGGAGGTGGTTAAGAGGGGGAAAAAGGGGAAGAGCCCTGCTGCTGCGGCTGCCGCCCCCTCACAGCCTCAACCCAAAAAGCGGACTAAAACGGCGGCCCAAATTTTAATGGTCCCAAAAACGGCGGCGGTAGTGGTGGCCTTAAAGGCCGGCTCTCAAACCGACTACAAGTCGATAATGGAAAAGGCCACCACACTTAAGTTGGAGGAACTGGGTGTAGACCATTTGGGGGTCCGCAGATCGGCCACGGGAGCCCGTATTATCGAGGTCCCTGGTGCCCAGAGTGCTCAGGCGGCCGATAACCTGGTGTCCAGACTGCGGGATATAATTGGGGACGAGGCGGACATATACCGACCAGTAAGAAAGGCTGAGCTGAGGATCTCCGGGTTTGACGAGTCTGTCACCCCAGAGATCCTCAAGAGGGTGGTGGCAGCGAAGGGAGGATGCGCGGAGGAGGCGGTATCGGTGGGCGCCATAAGGGTGTCGGGCAGTGGGGCCTGCTCGGTCATCCTGAGGTGCCCAGTAACTGCGGCTAAGACGGTGGCGACGGCGGGAAGGGTGATGATCGGGTGGTCGGCGGCGCACGTGGTGGCACTGGAGCCGCTGCCTCTGCGGTGCTACCGCTGCATGGGGAGGGGGCACACAAAGCCACTTTGCCCCTCCCCGGTGGACAGGGAAAGTTGCTGTTACAGGTGCAGTCAACCGGGCCATACTAGCCAAAACTGCACATCGTCGACCCCGTGGTGCGCCGTCTGTCACCACGCAGGATTACGTGCGGGACACACAATGGGGGGGCAAGCCTGCAACCCCCCCATTGTAAGAGGGAATACCGCCCCCCACCGGGCCACCCCCCAGAGAGATAACACAAGGACGGAAAGCCAAATGGAGCAGTAAATGTCCCTTGAGCTGCTCCAGGCGAACGTCAACCACTCCGCCCGTGCGCAGGATCTATTGATCCAGCACATGGCGGAGTGGGGAATAGCGGCGGTGGTGGTGACCGAGCCGTACTTCGTCCCCCCGCAATCCAATTGGGTGGGAGATAGAGACGGCTCGGTGGCTGTTGTGGTCCCGGCCCTGGGGGGGCTGCCCCTCTCCAGGGTGGCATCGGACTCCGGATACGCGGTGGCCAAAATGGGGGACACAGTTATGGTGGGGGTATACTTCTCCCCCAATAGACCGTTGCGGGAGTTTGAGGCCTTCCTGGAGAGGCTGGGGCGGGTGGTGGTTGGAGCGGCTCCCTCCCCCATAATGGTCCTGGGCGACCTCAATGCAAAATGCGTTGCGTGGGGTTGTCCCAGGACTGATGCTCGGGGGGAGGCCCTACTGGACTGGGTGGCCGGGCTCGGGTTGGAGGTCTGTAACCGGGGCACGACCAACACATGTGTGCGCCGCCAGGGGGGCTCCATTGTAGATGTAACCTTCGCCTCCCCGGTGGTGGCGGCGCGCACAGAGGACTGGCGTGTCCTGGACGAAACGGAGACCCTCTCCGACCATATGTATATTAGGATGAGGGTCTCCAGAGCCCGGCCAGCACAACAGCCCAGGCCGGCAGGGCATGGAAATCCGCCGCGGTGGAGTTTGGCCTCCCTGGACAGGGATGCCGCCGTGGAGGCGGCCATGGTTGAGGCCAGATGGGGGGGACCGCCGCCGCCACCACTTGAAGGGACAGGGGTGGACGAAGCGGCCCTCCACTTTCGGGCGGCCCTCACGAGGACGTGCGACGCCTCCATGAGGAGGGCAGGGCCGCCCAGGCTCAAGAGGGCCGCCTACTGGTGGTCCCCGGAGGTGGCCGACCTGCGGCGGGTGAGCAATGGAGCCCGCAGGGAATACACCCGCTGCAGGAGAAGGCGGCACACCGCGGCGGAGGAGGAGGAGCTGAGAGGGAGGCTGACGGAGGTCAGGATGTCCCTAAGTCTGGCTATTGCCAAGGCGAAAGACGCGGCGCATACGGACTTCCTGGCCTCCTTGGACGGGGATCCATGGGGGCGGCCATACAAAATGGTTAGGAGAAAGCTCCGCCAGGCCGCCCCGATGGACAACATGGAGAGAGGGCTCCTCCAGAACATTCTGGAGGGGCTGTTTCCGCCGGCTCCTCAATTCGACCCGCCAATAATGGTTGCCCCGCGGGAGGAGCCGGCGGAGCCGGAGGAAGTGCCCCCTGTTACAGAGGCAGAAATGGCCTGCGGGGCCTTCAGACTGAGGGCCTGTAAAAAGGCCCCGGGCCCGGACGGCGTCCATGGAAGGATCCTGCCCATAGTGATGGAGCACCTTGGAGACCGCCTCCGGTCCATCTTTGATCAGTGCCTCAAAGATGGACGCTTTCCAAGGTGCTGGAAGACGGGCAGGGTGTGCCTACTCCGGAAGGAGAATAGGCCGGCGGATTCTCCATCGGGGTGGAGACCCATCGTGTTGCTGGATGAGGCCGGGAAAATGCTTGAACGCATTCTGGCTTCCCGGGTCATCCAGCATCTCGGGGGGGAAGGACCGAACATTTCTGACCGACAATATGGTTTCAGAAATGGTCGGTCCACAATGGACGCCTTGGGGGCGCTTCGGGGTTTTTGCGAGGATGCGCAGGGGAGGGGGGAGGGAGTCATAGCGGTGTCCCTGGACATTGCGAACGCGTTTGGCTCTCTCCCGTACTCGGTGGTGCGGGAGGCCCTAAGATACCACGAGGTGCCCCTATACCTGAGGCGTGTCATAGAGCACTACCTCACGGAGAGGGTGGTGTTCTGTGACACGCCTACAGGGCGGGTGGAGAGGCGGATGGCCTGCGGCGTTCCCCAGGGGTCTGTTCTAGGACCCCTACTCTGGAACGTTGGATTCGACTGGGCCATCCGCGCAGAGCTCCTCCCTCGGACGGCTCTAATGTGTTACGCAGACGACACGATGGTTGCCGTTCGAGGCAAGGAGCTCAGAGAGGTAAAGAGGAGGGCGGAGGTGGCGGCGGAACTCACAATGTCGAGGATCCGCCGCCTGGGGCTGGAGGTCTCCCTACCGAAGACTGACGCGATAGTCTTCGGGGGGAGGGGATGGAGGGTGGCGGAGAATGCCTCCCTACGAATCAGTGGGGAGGTGGTCCAGGTGAGGCCCCATATTAAGTATCTGGGCCTCACATTGGACAGAAGGTGGAATTTCGGGGAGCATTTCCGCCAACTTGCTCCCCGAATAGTGGCGGCGGCATCGGAGCTGGGCCGCCTCCTGCCGAATGTGGGAGGTCCCTCCCACGCGTGCAGGAGGCTATACGCCGGTGTGGCCCGCTCCATGGCCCTATATGGGGCCCCGATATGGAGTGACAAGCTGTCCACGGCCACAAGGGCCCTGCTACGTAGGCCACAACGAGTAGTGGCCATACGTGTAATCAGGGCCTACGTGACGGTGGCGTGGGCAGCGGCGTGCGCTCTGGCGAGTGCCACGCCCTGGGAGCTGGATGCGGAGGTGCTCGCCGAAGCGCACAGGGGCAGAATCAGGAGTAGGGAGACCGGTGAATTCCCTGCTCCTGAAGAGGTAAGGGCGGCGCGCAGGATGATGCAAAGGAGGATGCGGGACAGGTGGAAGGCTGACTTGGAGGGCTCCCTCTATGGTGTTCGCACCATAGGGGCACTCCTCCCGTCATTCGACAGCTGGCTGGACCGGCCGCACGGGCGGGTGGGGTATAGGCTGGTGCAGGTATTGTCCGGACATGGGTGCTTCGGGCATTACCTGCACATGATAGGCCGAGAGCCTACCCCAGCCTGCCACCAGTGCGGCGAGACGGACGACACGGCCCAGCACACCCTGGAGGTGTGCAATCGCTGGGCCGTGGAGCGCGCTGCCCTCAAAACAGCACTTGGGACGGATGATCTCTCGCTGCACAGCGTCGTGGCGGCCATGCTGGGCAGCGAGAGATCCTGGGAGGCAATGGTCTCCTTCTGCGACACAGTCGTCTCGCTGAAGGAGACCGAGGAGCGGGAGCGCGAGGAACACCCGGACGCGCTCCCGATCCGACGGAGACGAGTTGGGAGGAGGCGCAGACGGTTTGCGGCTGTAAACCGTGCCCTCCCACCGTAGGGCCGCGGGTTGGGGACCCGCATTGCACGGCCCTACACGTCTGGGGGAGAGTCAGGTATGCGTTTACTGACTCTCCCCCCATTGGTGACGGCAAACCGGCGCCAGCCGGGACTGCCGGGGGGTGTAGTGGTGAAATGTATGATCCCATTGCACCCCCCTAACGGCAAGGATGGAAACGCCGCAGGGTTTTTAGTGGGTATTCCCCTCACTCTGAGGGGCGAGTCCCACATACCCCCCAATTGGCCCTCCCCAGGCCCCGGGGGGATGCATAAATGCATTTTCCCTGCGACAAAAAAAAAAAAAAAAAAAAAAAAAGGTTAGGTTAGGTTAGGTTAGGTTAGGTTAGGTTAGGTTAGGTTAGGTTAGGTTAGGTTAGGTTAGGTTAGGTTCCCCTTCGAGTGCTGTCACCTTGCCGCGGTGAAGGGGCTTGCGTGCCCCCAGGATCCTCAGGGCTATGCCGGATAGGGCCACCCAAACCGGACAGGCCTGAGGGGAGGGGCCAGACTAAGCACAGCACACGGCGGGCTGCTCCGCGTGTCCCTCTGAACCTAGCAGAGGGCACAGCGTGAGACGCCAGGTCCCCCGGGACGGAATTGCAGTTGAGTTCACTCCTGCGCGGGCTTTAGTGCCAAGTTTTTGTGGTTGGCCGCTCCCAGCATGCCTCAGCTAATCTGAGGTGGCAAGGGATGGGGCCGTTTTAGCCCGGTAGCCTGCTTGGCAGCCAATGGGCAGCGGTGGCGGTGCGGACGCACCTAGCGGGCTCGTGGCGCGGCGGGAATGGCCTCGTGTCAGGCCCCCCGTCGGGCAACCCGTAATCCGCACTGAGCGGACCGGGGACCCTCCTCACTGAGCGGAGGGTCACGTGGAGATAACCACTATAAAAATCCCTAATCCCAAGGTGTGACAGGCGTGCTGATGGGATGCATGGCTGGGGGGAGCCCAGTCACAAACGTCAGAGGGGGGGCATACCTCCTATAAAATAAATAGCAAAAAATATGAGTGGCCAGAATAAAAAACTACCCCAGGAGGTTCCAATCCTCCGTGTCACCGCGGAACGAGCAAGTGCGCGCTCTGCGGTGACATGCTGCCCGTCGTATTCTGGGGGGGCACCCCACTCAATAACCAATACCGACGACCATGGCAAACGTATAATGGACACTGAAACACGCGGAGCAATCCTACGGTTGCGTGGGGGAGGGGACAAGCCGGATATAGGCGACGCGGCGACTCAGGACGGCAAAAAGACCGAGGACGAGATCTTCCGCCCTCGCTTATCCCTGAGGCGATCACCAGTGCGAGGGGCCGGCGTGGATCAATGCGTGGACTACCCAGGTCCATGCATTGATCTAAGCTCTACCGCGATCCAGATCCCGGCAAAGGAAGCGGGCAGCGTGCTTACACGCGACCACCACGGCCGTTTCGTGCGGCGTAAGACGACGGAGGAGGGGGGAGAACCCCGTGTGGAAGGAGAGAGTGGCGTGGGCACCTCCAAAGACCCCACAAAAAAAACCGAACCGCACGCTCCGGTCTCGGTGAGGGAAGGGGGGCGCGAGGCCAATTTCGGGAGGGTCGCGCGGGTCCTTCTCACAAGGCTGGAGCTGGGGACCCTGGAGCATGGGGACTCCGCGCAGGATACGGACGACTCCATGTACTCCTGCTCGCCACCAGCGAACTCCCCGAATGTTCAGAGGACGGACCCGCCGGCGGGGAAACCTGACCCCAGGGGGAAAGAAAAGGCACCCCCACGGAGGCAGACGCCTTTCAAGTCCGGAGACGCAGGGGGGGGGCGTCAATCACCGAACTCCCCAACGCAACACCCCGATGCGGAGGAGGCACCGGGGCAGCAGGAGGAGTATATCTCGGACGCTTACCCGGCCGGTGTGGGAGGGGAGGTGGTTCCTCCCGAAAAGGACAGCCCGATAACGAGCGGTTGGATGCAGAGGAGCCGCCATAAGAGGCCGCGCCCCTCCAATTCCCAGTCGGACTCCGAATCCGAACTAGGCGGGGACGGTCACACCGCAAGCGCTCTACCACGAGTGGCAGTCGGAGTCGCAGAAGGGCGCCCCCGCGGTAAGACAGACAGGAGTCCCATAGACGTGCAGGGCATGCCGGAGGAGGCTGTCATCGAGAGTGTCAAAAGGGCGGCCCAGGTTATCCGGGAGGAGACTCGGAAGTCCAAGAACCTCAACGGGGTGGTACAGAGCCGTATAAACGGAGCCTGTAGGGACATTCTCGAGGGCATGGACAGCCTCCAAACCCGTGAGGAGAATGAGGAGATACGCATTCTAAAGGCGGATAACAAAAGAATGAGGGAGCAATTGGCCCATCTTATGACCGAAACTAAGGCACTGAGATCCGCCTTTTCTCAGAGAGACCAAAGCCTAACCACATCTGGTAACCAACCCCAGCAAATGTTGGATCTCCTTAAAGAGTTCAGGGAGGAACTCAAAAGGGACCTCCTTATCAGTGTAGGGGACATCATCAGTGCTAGGATTGGAGAGGTCGAGAGCCTCCTTCCGCCTGCGCCGATTCTCCGCCCGCCTCTGGCAGCGGACCGCGGGAAGGCCACAGCGACGGACCTCTCTACCAGCCGGTCACAGGGGAATCCAAGCCCCCTTACGCCCACATCGACAGCGGCACCGGCAGCTGAGCCAGCAAAGTCCGACGCCACGGGATCTAATCTGATGCCCCCTGCCAGACCTGCCCCAGCTCCACGGACAGCAAAGGCAAAAAAGAAGAAGAAGCCTAAGCAACAGCGGGAGCCCCTGAAGACTCATCAAGACGGGCCTAACACCCCCGGCGGTCAGCCGGCAGCTCCATCTGCCCAATCACAGGGGACGGCTCACATTGAGCATGGTGAAGGCAGCTCTTTGCCGGCAGTCGATGCTCCTAGCTCCTGGTCGATGGTAGTGCGTAGAAGCAAGAAGGCCAAGAAAGCCGCCCCGACACAAACGACGGCTGCCCCTGCCCCAAAGAGACCTAAGCCTCAAGTGCGGAAGAGCTTCACCGCTCCAAAATCCGCGGCAGTTGTGGTCACCCTCAAACCAGGGGTGGAAGCCGACTATAAAACGGTAATGGGGATGGCCACAACCATTAAGCTGGCAGAGCTCGGCCTAGAGAGCGTTAAAGTGAGGAGCACGGCGGCCGGCGCACGCCTCATCGAGGTTCCGGGGGCGGATAGCGGAGTGATAGCCGACAACCTCGCCGACAAGCTTCGTAACGTTGTCGGTGAGGTAGCCGATGTCCACCGGCCAATTAAGACGGCTGGAATCCGGATCTCTGGATTTATCGAATCTGTCACTCCGGAATTCGTCCAGGAGGCGATAGCCCAAAAGGGAGGCTGCCCGCAGAATCAAATAAGGATGGGAAAAATAAGAACTGCACCCAACAAAACGGGATCCGTCATTGCTGTGTGCCCTGTGACAGCGGCTATTGCCATCATTGCTGCGGGACGGCTGCTGCTAGGCTGGACGTCGGCCCGGGTGGAGGCCTTGGACCCCCTCCCCATGAGATGCTACAGGTGCATGGGGACGGGACATACTCGCGCGCTCTGTCCCTCACCTGTGGACAGAAGCGACCTTTGCTACCGCTGCGGCAGCCCAGGCCACGTCACAAGGGAGTGTAAGGCTGAGAAACCGCGGTGTGCGGTATGCCTCCACGCCAAATTGCCGGCCGGTCATGTGATGGGGGGACCGTCGTGCACCCCCCCACACACAAGGGGTAAAGCCGGCCCCCCCCCAGGAATACCGGCACCTGACAGGCCTCAGGATGCCCCGGACGAGACAGCGTCCCAGACCCACGGAGAGGAACAGGGTATGGACACCTAATGTCAGTGCAACCAACACCCGCATACGAGGTCCTGCAATGCAACCTAAACCACTCCGCCAGAGCACAGGATCTCCTGTTGCAGCACATAGCGGAGTGGGGCATTAGCGTCGCAGCCGTGGCGGAACCGTACTTTGTTCCTCTCCAGCCTAACTGGGTAGGAAGTACGGACGGCCTGGCGGCAGTGGTAGCCGCACCTGCAGGCAACCACCCCCCACTCTCAAAAATTGAGAGTGGCGTGGGATACGCAGCGGCCAAATGGGGAGACATAGTTCTGATAGCAGTGTACTTCTCCCCCAACCGGCCGCTGCCAGAATTCGAACAATACCTCGTTGGGCTCGGGGGGGTGGCGGCAAGAGCGATGCCCTCGCCTGTGGTGGTGCTGGGGGACCTCAATGCCAAATGCAGGGCCTGGGGGTCCCCGTCAACCGACGTCAAGGGTGAAACCCTCTGGGACTGGGCGGCGCGGACAGGCCTCGAGGTCCTGAACCGGGGCACCGCCAACACCTGCGTGCGCCGGCAGGGAGGGTCCATAGTGGACGTCACCCTTGCGACCCCTGTCGTCGCAAGGCGAATAGCGGACTGGCGGGTCCTGGTGGACACGGAGACCCTCTCCGACCACAACTACATCCGGATGAGGGTCTCCAAGTCGATGCCACCACCAATAATCATACCGGAGGGGCCAAGAAGCCGGAAACGCTTCCCCAGGTGGAGCCTCGCTACCTTGGATAGGGATAGGGTGGAGGAAGCGGCAATGATGGAGGTGTGGCGGGCCCCTCCACCGGACCGGGCTCTAGACGTGGAGGAACGGGCGTTATTGTTCCGGACGTCACTCACCTCCGTGTGCGACGCGGCCACGCGCAGGGCGAGCCGGCTGCCTGCTAAGACCCAGGTGTACTGGTGGACGGGGGAGGTCGCGGCCCTTCGTCTCACCTGCAACAGTGCGCGACGGGCATATACCCGTTGCAGGCGGCGACGCAACCACACTGCGGAGGAGGAGGAGCTTCTGTTTAGCGCCCTCAAACAGGCCAAGGACGCCCTCTCCGCGGCGATCGCCAAAGCCAGGGACTCTGCACATGAGGAGTTCATGGCCACACTAGACAGGGATCCATGGGGGCAGCCGTACAAGGTTGTTCGCAACAAGCTACGCCGCGCTCCCGGCATGGACTCCCTCGAGCCGGAACTCCTCGGCAGAGTCGTGGAGGGCCTGTTCCCTCCGGAACAGCGAGACTTCTCCCCTCCCTGTATGGCCGGCCCCGTGGACGAGCTTGTGCAACCTCTCGACGCGCCACCCGTCACGGACGGCGAAATGGGGTTCGCGATCCACCGGCTCCAGGGAGGCAGAAAGGCCCCGGGCCCAGACGGCGTGCCGGGCCGTATATTATCAGTGGCATTGAAACACCTCGGGGACCGCCTCAAGGACCTCTTCGATGACTGCCTCGTAGCGGGGCGGTTCCCGAGGTGTTGGAAGGAGGGAAGGTTGTGCCTCATCAGGAAGGAGAATCGCCCGGCAGACTCGCCTTCGGGTTGGAGGCCAATAGTGCTGCTGGATGAGTCCGGGAAGATGTTCGAGCGCATCATAGCTTCCCGGATCATCCAGCACTTGGAAGGGACGGGCCCAAATGTCTCCGACTGCCAATTTGGCTTCCGCGCTGGTCGATCGACGATGGACGCTCTGGGTGCGTTGCGGGCCTTCCATGAGTATGCCGCGGGCCGAGGAGAGGGAGTTGTGGCGGTGTCCCTTGACATCGCCAACGCGTTCGGCTCCCTCCCATACTCAGTTATACTGGAGGCCCTGCGCTACCACGGGGTGCCAGCATACCTGCGCGGGATCATAGAGCACTATCTCTCGGAAAGGGTAGTGCTCTATGAAGAACAGGGTGGACAGCGGCGAGAGCGGGCGATGGCGTGCGGAGTCCCCCAAGGTTCCGTGCTTGGGCCCCTCTTATGGAACATTGGGTTCGACTGGGCCATAAGAGGGGCCCTGCTCCCCCGGACGACGGTCATTTGCTACGCAGACGACACGTTGGTGGCCGTTCGGGGAGCAGAGCTGGAAGAAGCCCTGCGGAGAGCAGCAGTCGCGGCGGACCTGATGGTCAGGCGTATACAGCTGCTGGGGCTGAAGGTGGCCCTGACAAAAACAGACGCCATCATATTCGGAGGCAGAGGCTGGCGGCCGCCCGCCGCGACTGGCATCCCCGTGAGCGGAGAAACGGTCCAGGTGAAGGCCCATATCAAATATCTGGGCATTCACCTGGACCGCAGGTGGAATTTCGAGGAGCACTTCCGCCAACTTGCTCCTCGAATTGTGGCGGTGGCGTCTGCGCTCGGCAGGCTACTACCCAACATAGGGGGACCCAGCGTGGCGTGTCGCCGCCTATACGCTGGGGTGGCCCGGAGCATGGCCCTGTATGGCGCGCCGATCTGGGCCGATCGGCTGAATGCAACCAATAGGGGCCATCTCCGAAGGTCGCAAAGGGTAGTGGCCAGCCGCGTAGTGAGGGCCTATTGTACGGTGGCGTGGGCGGCGGCGTGTGCCCTAGCGGGCACCCTGCCCTGGGAATTGGACGCCCTGGTGCTCGCGGAGGCACACAGGGAGCGGGTCAGGCGCAGAGCCTTAAACGAGTTCCCCGCTCCCGAAGAGCTGAGGGAGGAGCGCCGCCAGGCGGAGCGCAGAATGAGGGACCGGTGGAAGAACGATTTGGGGGACTCTCCCTATGGAGCCCGCACCATAGGGGCACTCCTCCCGTCGTTCGATCACTGGCTGGAGAGGACGCACGGCGCAGTCGGGTTTAGGCTAGCGCAGGTAATGACCGGACACGGATGCTTCGGTCATTACTTGCACCGAATCGGGAGAGAGGCCAGCCCGGCCTGCCATGAGTGCGGTGACCCAGACGACACCGCCCAGCACACCCTAGAGGTGTGCAATCGCTGGGACGGGGAACGCCGCACACTGGTCGGCGCCCTCGGAGGGGGAGATCTCTCGCTTCCCAGCGTCGTGGCGGCCATGCTGAGGAGCGAGAGATCGTGGGAGGCAGTGGCCTCCTTCTGCGAAACAGTCGTCGCGCAGAAGGAGGCCTCGGAACGGGAGCGCGAAGATAGGGCAGATGCGCTCCCGATCCGGCGCAGACGGAGGGGGAGGAGGCGGGCGCTATATGCTGCACGCCAAAACCCCTAGTGGAGTTCGTGGGTGAGGGGCCCACGACAATAGACTCCACACGTCTGGGGGAGGGATCGTTGCGTATTCCGATCCCTCCCTCCTTCGGCGCGGGAGCCCTAAACGCCAGGGCAGCCGGGGGGCGTCGTGGTAGAATGTTCGCGACCCCATGGCGCCCCCAGGAACGGCAGAGCGGAGAATCGCCGGTGTGTTTTTAGTGGGTATACCCCCTCCCGTGAGGAAAAAAAAAAAAAAAAAAAAAAAAAAAAAAAAAAGGTTAGGTTAGGTTAGGTTAGGTTAGGTTGGGGCGCGAGGTCGGGTAACCTCCAAGTATGTCCGGGCTCTTCCAATCTCTCTGGATCCTCGCGGATCCGCAGAGAAGGGAAGGGTCTTGGCTGGTGCGCCCTGGAGGCATCGGTAAGTGATCCTGTTCGGGGATCGCTTACCGGTGCTACCAATAACCCGACACCGGGGGGGGAAGGGAATGGGCCTCACAGGCCGGGAGGGAGTCGCTTTAGTTATTCTAGAGGCGACAAAAGAGGGGGAAGGGTAGTTCTAACAAAACTACCACCACGGGAGCCTACGCCAGCTTCCCTTATACCGTTATCCGCAGCACCTTCCAACGACCTCCATCATTGGCGGTATGGAGTATGGAAGGTGCCAGCAAGTCTGCGCGCGGACCGGGGGGCTTGCCTTAATTGGCCGGCCCGCGGGAAGGAATAACCCAATAAAACCCGACAGCGAAGTCGTAAAAACCTGTGCATACCGGGCGACCTGTACAGTATATAGTCACACCTCCGGAATGGGCGTCACCCGGGGGTGTAGCACTATCGACCCTACTCGTGGGATCTATATATGGCACTGAATTTAAAAAACAATAAAAACACAATGGAGGAAACTTCAAACGACACTGGCGACGACTTGGCTACTACTAATTTGGCGACGGAAGTGGACACCCCGACGGTGTGCACTGAAGTTAACGATACCGGCAATCTCAATATGGAACCGACTGTTCGGTTGACCCGACTTTCGGACACTGAAATCTCGCGGCGACTCTCGGGCTCAGAGTCGTCAGTAGCGAGCATGAAGACGGTCACTTCGAGAGACTCCAGTGTAGGAAAATTTTGGAGGAAAGGCGAGAAGCGTGCTGCCGACGAAATCGCTCTCTCGAGCTCCGATAGTGATGGTGGGGCTAAAAGTGGAGACGCCTCTCCGGAGAGTGGTAGGCGTCTATTAAAACCCTCGTCGAAAAGGGGTAGAGGCAGGCCGCCCACGACAGGCGAATATGTTGGGTTCGGCAGGCGTCAGGGAGAGATTTATGCTGAAAAAATGCGAGAGAAGCAGCTCGAACTGGAGGACGAACTGGCTGCTTACAATCAGTCTGTGGAGGCAGCGGCAAAGGAGGCGCAGTACCGTCTTTTGAATCGCCAAAATTTGAGCGACAGGCAGTTTGTGGAGCAAAGTTCAGCCGCCATGGCAGCTGAAGTCGAGGAAGCCTTAATAGTGGCGAATAAAGTTATCGACAAATCAGGGAACATGAAGGGCACTTCCGTGAAAGCCCTGAAGACAGTGTTAGCGACCGTGAGGAAAAACTTCACCGAGCTAAGGTCCCTTACCGTCACTGAGGAGGTTGCCCGCCTGGAGGCGGCAAATGCGCGGCTATCGTGGCAGTTGACGGAGCTGCGAAGGGAGGTGGCCGAGCTGCGCGCGCAGCCCACTACTCCGAATGAACACGATTTGAGGAGAGTAATTGAAGAGGTCTTGCGCTCCAATCGCGAGCAGTTCAGCGCGATGCTGAATGCTCGCCTTGAAGGAATAGAATGTCGACTACTGCCTGAGCCTCGCATGCGGCCTCCACTGGCTGCTGACCGACGGGTTGAGCAAAACTCAACCGCTGGACTGCTTCCTCGGGAAGAGAGCTCGACGGCCGTTACGCCCGCGCAAGATGTGATAGCGGGCGGTGAACCTCCTGAATCTAACCCCCGAAGCGAAAAGCAAGGTGGCATCAGTAAACAGAAGCGCAAAAAATCTAGTCTGGCTGCCAAGGAGGCGGCTGCTTCGAGAATTGCTCCACCGGCATCGTTGCCGATGCCTACACCGCCGGAAACGATTAGTCAGTCTTATAAAGACGTTGTGACTCGCAAGGCCAACAAATCAAAATCGGCCAGCGGGGTAGCCGCGACGGCAAATGCGACCAACGCACGGAAACCTGTGCTCCCGCGCAAGAGGAAACTCAAACCACCTCGCACAGCGGCTATCACATTGACGCTGAAACCAGAAGCGGTTGAAAATGGAGTAAAGTATGAGGCACTCCTGGCTAAAGCGAGAAGCAGCATAAAACTCGAGGAGATTGGAATCAGGGAACTCAGATTCCGAACCACAGTGACGGGCGCTCGGATGCTTGAACTGCCTCCGGATACAAAAGATGCAGACAAGGCTGCAGATGCATTGGCCGAAAAACTACAACAGGTGCTTACCGCTGACGTAGTCCATGTCCAGCGGCCCGTGAAATGTGCAGAAATACGAGTCACGGGGCTGGATGACTCGGTGACCGCTGAAGAAGTCGTGATGTCTGTGGCTAGCGAGGGGGGCTGCACAACTATGGCTGTAAAATCTGGCGTAATCTCCCGAGGCCAAAATGGGTCTGGGTCACTATGGCTAAGTTGCCCAGTAACTGCAGCCAAAAAAGTGGTCGAAGCTGGACGAATAAAAGTAGGTTGGATCTCGGCTCGGGTATCACTACTGGAGACTAAACCCCTACGGTGTTTCCGGTGTTTAGAAACAGGTCACGTGGGTGCTAAGTGCGACCGGAATGTGGACCGCAGCAGTATCTGTTACCGTTGCGGGATACCAGGACACAAAAGGAGGGATTGTACTGCTGATGCAAACTGCGCTGTATGTTCCGCAGCTGGAAAACCAGCAGCCCACACAATTGGTGCTAAAGGGTGTCAGAGTGGGACGGCCAAAAACAATAGGTCAAGAGGTACGAAGACGGTTAGTGGCCCGGTAGCTACTCCGCCTTCTCAGCTAAACGCTACGGAGGAAAACATGGACACCGCCCAATAAACAATGGCCTTCACGTGCTTGCAGGCGAACATTAATCACTGTGCCAGGGCCCAGGACCTCTTGATCCAGACCATGGCAGAGTGGCAAATAAAGGTGGCTATTGTCTCGGAACCCTACTTTATCCCTGACCGGGATGACTGGGTCTCGGATCACAACAACACGGTGGTCCTTATTGCACCAGCTAGAGCCGGTTCACCGACCTTCCAGAACATCGTGAAGGGTCATGGGTTTGTGCTCGCTGTATTTGATAGAGTGGCCATCGCTGGGGTATATTTTTCGCCCAATCGAAACCTCGCTGACTTTGAGCAGTTGCTCACACAAATTGGAGCTCTGATTGGGCAAATATCTCCCACGCCTGTGCTAGTTGCTGGGGATTTCAATGCCAAGCATGCAGCATGGGGATCCCCCGTGACAGATGCGCGGGGAGATGTACTGGCGGAGTGGGCGATATCCCTAGGATTGACTGTCCTCAACACCGGATCGGAGAGTACGTGTGTGCGACCACAGGGCGAGTCAATTGTGGATGTAACGTTCTCGTCCAATGCATTGGCTCACCGTGCACTAAATTGGAGAGTGGAAACGGAGGTGGAGACACTATCGGACCACCGGTATATCAGGTTCGATATCTCCACTCACCCTAATATGGCGAGGGAAAACCGATCAGCTGCTGGAGATAGTCCACGTTGGACCTTACGCAAACTCGACAGGGAGCTAGCGAAGGAGGCGGCCATTGTCGAGTCTTGGGGTGCCGGCTCCGGACTGGTGGAAGAGGGGCAGGTGGACCATGAAGCCGAGCGTCTTGGGGCCTCTCTTACCCGCATTTGTGACGCATCAATGCCCAGGGCGAAACCTTTCACGCCAACCCGTCGAGTGTACTGGTGGCGTCCAGAACTCCGCCAGTTGCGGAAAGCTTGTGTCGTTGCACGTCGCCGGTACACGCGATGCAGAAGAAGACGGATAAGGGACCACGTCGAAGAAACCGTCCGGTACGACATCTACAGGACGGCTTGTAAAACGCTACAAACCGCCATAGCACAAGCAAAGGAGTCGGCTTGGGAGGAATGGCTGGAGACTCTAAACAGAGAACCATGGGGCAGGCCGTACCGGGCCGTGAGGCAGAAGCTTCGTCCTTGGGCTCCTCCATTAACTAGCAGTCTTCAGCCAGAGCTTGTGGAACGCATTGTGGGCGCCTTGTTCCCCGAGAGAGGTAGATTTGTACCGCCAGCAATGGCATCCACCACTCAACCACGAGATCCCGTGACGGAGGTGCCCCCGGTGACAGAAGCCGAGTTTGGTGCGGCTGTCCTAAGACTTCGCTCGAAGAACAAAGCCCCCGGACCGGACGGCATTCCGGGACGCGTACTGACGATTGCGCTCAGTGAAATGGAGGAGAGAGTGAGAGGCCTTTTTACCATGTGCCTTACACAGGGGAGGGTCCCCGAAAGGTGGAAAACGGGCAAACTGGTGCTTCTCCGAAAGGAAGGGCGCCCACCCGATCAGCCTTCGGCCTACCGCCCTATAGTATTATTAGACGAAACGAGCAAGCTCTTTGAACGTGTGGTATCAGCCCGGCTCGTTAGGAGTATGGAGCCGGGTCTTAGCGAGTACCAGTACGGGTTCCGCCCGCTTCGCTCCACAATTGATGCGGTCGCCAGGGTGAGGAGCATTGCAGAAGAGGAGATAGCTCAGGGCAGGGTAGTGATGGCAGTATCGCTTGACATCTGTAACGCCTTCAACACCCTGCCCTGGGAAACAGTGTTGGCAGCGTTAAAATACCACAACGTGCCTGCTTACCTACAGCGGGTGGTGGCGGGTTATTTTGCAGGGAGAACGGTCTCCTTTCCACTAAAGAGCGGATGGGGGACACGACCGATGTCGTGCGGTGTTCCACAGGGATCGGTGCTTGGGCCGCTCCTGTGGAACATCGGGTACGACTGGGTGTTACGGGGAGCCATGGTACGTGGTGTCAGCATTACCTGCTACGCTGACGACACCCTTGTGTTGGCCCGGGGCAGTAACCACAGGGAGGCTGCATACATAGCCACCGCCGGTGTTGCTCAAGTGGTTCACCGCATACGCGCCCTGGGACTGGAGGTGGCACTGCATAAATCGGAGGCCCTCACCTTCCATGGCCATAGAAACCCCCCGCCACAAGGAGCACAAATAAATGTGGGCGGCACTGCAATCAATGTCGGGTCTTCTATGAAATACTTAGGGCTCATCCTCGACCGCCGATGGAAGTTTGAGGAGCACTTCAAACGCTTAGCTCCAAAACTGATTGCTGCAGCTGGAGCATTCGGTAGAATTCTCCCGAATTTAGGGGGGCCCGGAGGCGCGTGCCGGCGCTTGTATATTGGAGTGGTGCGTTGCATGGCAGTATATGGAGCACCGATATGGGAGGACACTCTGACCGTTCGTAGTGTCGCCCTACTGCGTCGCCCGCAGCGGGCCATAGCGCTCAGAGCAGCTCGAGCGTATCGCACGGTCTCACACTCAGCGGCCTGCATACTTGCTGGTAGCCCACCCTGGGATCTGGAAGCCAAGGTCCTGTCAGGGGTCTTCTGGCGCGTTAAGCAAGCAAGGGAAGATGACAACTGGCCTGCCCCGCGGGAGGTGCAGCAGTGGCGGGAGGAGGCGCAAGATGCCATGCTCCGCAGATGGTCGGAGAGACTTGAAATCCCGGGAGCTAGCCGGGAACTGGTGGACGCCGTTCGGCCAGTACTTAAAGAATGGATCGAACGGAAGCACGGTCCACCCACATTCCACCTCACGCAGCTCCTGACGGGGCACGGTTGCTTCGGCAAATACCTGTGTGAGGTGGTGGGTAGAGAGCCGTCAACGGCGTGCCACCATTGTGGTATGGGGGCCGTGGATACGGCGAAGCATACGCGTGAGGAGTGCCCTGCATGGGCGGAGGACCGCGCAGTCCTATCCACGGCAATTGGAGGAGACCTGTCGCTCCCTACGCTAATTAGAAAGATGGTGCGCAGCAGGGAGATGTGGGCGGCGGTGGCCACCTTCAGCGTGTCGGTCCTGACACGAAAGGAGGCGGCAGAGAGAATGCGCGAGGACGATGCCAACTCTGTCCCGCAGCGCCGTAGGAGGCCGGGCAGGCGGCGTAGGGCCTTCGCAGGCCATATGCAGCGACCGTAACGGGGACCTGCGGGTGATGGGCCGGGAGAACCATCACCTGCCTTTTAGAGGTCCAGGGCTGGAAGGCCCCCATGGTGTTCTGGGGCGCCGACAGCGGGGTAGGTAGGGCACCACTCCTACCATAAACGTGGGCCCGCGAGGGCAACGCTGACAGAGTTCTGGTGGTGTGCAAAGTTCGTTCCCAGGACTCTGTCAAAAAGCGACCGGTGGAACACCCCAGGGGTTTTAGTCCGTGCGAGTCGGACATACCCGCTCGGCTTCTCCCGGGTCGAGCGGGATCCATAACGGATTTCCCCTGGGTCAACAAAAAAAAAAAAAAAAAAAAAAAAAAAAAAAAAAAAAAAAAAAAAAAAAAAAAAAAAAAAAAAAAAAAAGGTTAGGTTAGGTTAGGTTAGGTTAGGTTAGGTTAGGTTAGGTTAGGTTAGGTTAGGTTAGGTTAGGTTAGGTTAGGTTAGGTTAGGTTAGGTTAGGTTAGGTTAGGTTAGGTTAGGTTAGGTTAGGTTAGGTTAGGTTAGGTTGGGGCGCTAGGTCGGGTAACCTCCAAGTATGTCCGGGCTCGTCCAATCCCTCTAGATCCTCGCGGATCTGCAGGGAAGGGAAGGGTCTTGGCTGGTGCGCCCTGGAGGCAACGGTAAGTGATCCTGTCCGGGGATCGCTTACCGGTGCTACCAATAACCCGACACCAGGGGGGGATGGGGAATGGCCCATAGTGGCCGAGGTGGGGGGCTCTCGTGCTCCTATGATCCCCGAGGCTATACCGGACAGGGCTACCCATACCGGGAAGGCAAGGGGGGAGGGGCTACAATAAGAGCGGCAAGCTCTCTCCCGGCCGTCTGATCAGCAGACGGCGGTGGAGATGAGCATGTTGAGCACCGCCTTCGGGCGGAACGTGATGGCGGGCCCTCAAGGGTCGTAGCGCGGCGGGTCTGGCAGCCTCGGCTGCTGGGTGGGTTTCGGCCTCCCGCCGGGCAACCCGTAACCCGCATTGAGCGGACCGGGGGCACTGCTCACTGAGAGCAGTGCTACGTGGAGTAAACCACTATAATAAATCCCTAATCCCAAGGTGAGCGAGTCGCGCCGATGGGATGAGTGGCTGGAAGGAGTCCAGTCCCAAGCGAGCCGACGATGTGGAGTCATCGGAGAGTATAAAAATCATGCAGGTCGATTGTGAAAATAGTCCCCTGGCGGGTCTCCAAAAGGAGGAATCCCGCCCACTCACTGCGGTGAGTGGCTGCCCTCCGTATTCAGGGGTGGGCAACAATCGCCTCGTAGACCGGCAAGGCGCCGGTCTCCGTAAACACGACTCTGGCAAATTGAACATGGACTTTGTTACTAACGCGGTTATGGATGTTGAACGGGAGGTGAAGGACTACGGCCTGATGTCGTACTCCAACACCAAAGACTGTGGCAGGGAAATGGAAACGGATAGGCCATTGCGCTTAAGAGGTGGAGGCTCGCCCTCGCGAAATGCGAAGGGCCAATTCACCCGAGGGAGGAAGAAGAATAAAAAAGGGGACGGCGAAAAAGGGGGCTACAATAGTAGAGCGCAATCAGCTCCCGCCGATGCTGACAAGGGTGACGAATTTGATAATTCGGAGACCTCCTCGGGGGACGAGGAAGAAAAGGTGGAAGAAGAGGTGGAGATGGCGGCGGCGCAGGCCCCCTCTGGCCGAAAGGTAAAGGGAAGGTACTTCGGGATCAGTGCGGCAAAAGCGAAGCTCAGGGAGTCGTTCCTGCTCTCGAACGAGCTGGACGATTTTCAGAAGGAGGCCGACGCGGATGCTCTCGCAGAACCCCTCTACAGCCCCACAAGGGCAAGGAGGAACTCGGGCTCGCGGTCGCGAAGCCCGATCCTTTTGGACACAACGTCCCACAACGACGAGGAGGAGGGGGAGAAGGCCCCCAAAGACGTAATAAAGCGGTGCGCGAAGGAGGTGCTCCGGGAGGCGGCCAAGAGTGGCAACCTCAAGGGGGAAGTTTGGGGCCGCATGAACGCGGCATGCAGGGAGCTGTTGAGCCTTGCCGACTCAATGGGGGAGTCGGAGGTTGTCCGCACATTGAAGGCGGACAACAAAAGGATGCGAGAAGAGCTGGCCCACCTCCGGCAGGAGACAAAGGCGCTGCGCACCGCCTTCTCGGAGCGCAGCTCCCCCCCGGTTACAGACCACACGAGGAGGCAAGAAGGCACGTCTGGCCTCCTCGAGGAGATGGGCGCTCTCCTCGACTCCCGGCTGGGGGATTTTGAAAGAGCCATATTCGTGAGCATTGGCAATATGGTGAATGTCCGCCTGGGGGATATTGAAGGGCGGCTCCCACCACAGCCGATATTGAGGCCACCGTTGGCCTCTGATAAAAGGGTGCCCCTGAGCCCTGTGGCGGATAAAGAAAAAGGGAAGAAAAAGAGGAAGGGGGGTCCCCCTCAGCCGGCCCCCCAAGAAGAGGAAGAAATGGAAGAGGCAACGGACCGGCCGCCGGCGAAAGCCCCAAGGGTCGTGCAATCCCAGCCGCCGACGCCAGCGCCCAGGTCGCACACGCCGGTGACAGTGACCAAGCCGGGGCCTGCCCCCAAAGGCAGAGAGACCCCCCGCGCCCCCGAGCCGCAGCCTCCGCAGGCAAGGAAGGAGGAATGGACGGAGGTGGTTAAGAGGGGGAAAAAGGGGAAGAGCCCTGCTGCTGCGGCTGCCGCCCCCTCACAGCCTCAACCCAAAAAGCGGACTAAAACGGCGGCCCAAATTTTAATGGTCCCAAAAACGGCGGCGGTAGTGGTGGCCTTAAAGGCCGGCTCTAAAACCGACTACAAGTCGATAATGGAAAAGGCCACCACACTTAAGTTGGAGGAACTGGGTGTAGACCATTTGGGGGTCCGCAGATCGGCCACGGGAGCCCGTATTATCGAGGTCCCTGGTGCCCAGAGTGCTCAGGCGGCCGATAACCTGGTGTCCAGACTGCGGGATATAATTGGGGACGAGGCGGACATATACCGACCAGTAAGAAAGGCTGAGCTGAGGATCTCCGGGTTTGACGAGTCTGTCACCCCAGAGATCCTCAAGAGGGTGGTGGCAGCGAAGGGAGGATGCGCGGAAGAGGCGGTATCGGTGGGCGCCATAAGGGTGTCGGGCAGTGGGGCCTGCTCGGTCATCCTGAGGTGCCCAGTAACTGCGGCTAAGACGGTGGCGACGGCGGGAAGGGTGATGATCGGGTGGTCGGCGGCGCACGTGGTGGCACTGGAGCCGCTGCCTCTGCGGTGCTACCGCTGCATGGGGAGGGGGCACACAAAGCCACTTTGCCCCTCCCCGGTGGACAGGGAAAGTTGCTGTTACAGGTGCAGTCAACCGGGCCATACTAGCCAAAACTGCACATCGCCGACCCCGTGGTGCGCCGTCTGTCACCACGCAGGATTACGTGCGGGACACACAATGGGGGGGCAAGCCTGCAACCCCCCCATTGTAAGAGGGAATACCGCCCCCCACCGGGCCACCCCCCAGAGAGATAACACAAGGACGGAAAGCCAAATGGAGCAGTAAATGTCCCTTGAGCTGCTCCAGGCGAACGTCAACCACTCCGCCCGTGCGCAGGATCTATTGATCCAGCACATGGCGGAGTGGGGAATAGCGGCGGTGGTGGTGACCGAGCCGTACTTCGTCCCCCCGCAATCCAATTGGGTGGGAGATAGAGACGGCTCGGTGGCTGTTGTGGTCCCGGCCCTGGGGGGGCTGCCCCTCTCCAGGGTGGCATCGGACTCCGGATACGCGGTGGCCAAAATGGGGGACACAGTTATGGTGGGGGTATACTTCTCCCCCAATAGACCGTTGCGGGAGTTTGAGGCCTTCCTGGAGAGGCTGGGGCGGGTGGTGGTTGGAGCGGCTCCCTCCCCCATAATGGTCCTGGGCGACCTCAATGCAAAATGCGTTGCGTGGGGTTGTCCCAGGACTGATGCTCGGGGGGAGGCCCTACTGGACTGGGTGGCCGGGCTCGGGTTGGAGGTCTGTAACCGGGGCACGACCAACACATGTGTGCGCCGCCAGGGGGGCTCCATTGTAGATGTAACCTTCGCCTCCCCGGTGGTGGCGGCGCGCACAGAGGACTGGCGTGTCCTGGACGAAACGGAGACCCTCTCCGACCATATGTATATTAGGATGAGGGTCTCCAGAGCCCGGCCAGCACAACAGCCCAGGCCGGCAGGGCATGGAAATCCGCCGCGGTGGAGTTTGGCCTCCCTGGACAGGGATGCCGCCGTGGAGGCGGCCATGGTTGAGGCCAGATGGGGGGGACCGCCGCCGCCACCACTTGAAGGGACAGGGGTGGACGAAGCGGCCCTCCACTTTCGGGCGGCCCTCACGAGGACGTGCGACGCCTCCATGAGGAGGGCAGGGCCGCCCAGGCTCAAGAGGGCCGCCTACTGGTGGTCCCCGGAGGTGGCCGACCTGCGGCGGGTGAGCAATGGAGCCCGCAGGGAATACACCCGCTGCAGGAGAAGGCGGCACACCGCGGCGGAGGAGGAGGAGCTGAGAGGGAGGCTGACGGAGGCCAGGATGTCCCTAAGTCTGGCTATTGCCAAGGCGAAAGACGCGGCGCATACGGACTTCCTGGCCTCCTTGGACGGGGATCCATGGGGGCGGCCATACAAAATGGTTAGGAGAAAGCTCCGCCAGGCCGCCCCGATGGACAACATGGAGAGAGGGCTCCTCCAGAACATTCTGGAGGGGCTGTTTCCGCCGGCTCCTCAATTCGACCCGCCAATAATGGTTGCCCCGCGGGAGGAGCCGGCGGAGCCGGAGGAAGTGCCCCCTGTTACAGAGGCAGAAATGGCCTGCGGGGCCTTCAGACTGAGGGCCTGTAAAAAGGCCCCGGGCCCGGACGGCGTCCATGGAAGGATCCTGCCCATAGTGATGGAGCACCTTGGAGACCGCCTCCGGTCCATCTTTGATCAGTGCCTCAAAGATGGACGCTTTCCAAGGTGCTGGAAGACGGGCAGGGTGTGCCTACTCCGGAAGGAGAATAGGCCGGCGGATTCTCCATCGGGGTGGAGACCCATCGTGTTGCTGGATGAGGCCGGGAAAATGCTTGAACGCATTCTGGCTTCCCGGGTCATCCAGCATCTCGGGGGGGAAGGACCGAACATTTCTGACCGACAATATGGTTTCAGAAATGGTCGGTCCACAATGGACGCCTTGGGGGCGCTTCGGGGTTTTTGCGAGGATGCGCAGGGGAGGGGGGAGGGAGTCATAGCGGTGTCCCTGGACATTGCGAACGCGTTTGGCTCTCTCCCGTACTCGGTGGTGCGGGAGGCCCTAAGATACCACGAGGTGCCCCTATACCTGAGGCGTGTCATAGAGCACTACCTCACGGAGAGGGTGGTGTTCTGTGACACGCCTACAGGGCGGGTGGAGAGGCGGATGGCCTGCGGCGTTCCCCAGGGGTCTGTTCTAGGACCCCTACTCTGGAACGTTGGATTCGACTGGGCCATCCGCGCAGAGCTCCTCCCTCGGACGGCTCTAATGTGTTACGCAGACGACACGATGGTAGCCGTTCGAGGCAAGGAGCTCAGAGAGGTAAAGAGGAGGGCGGAGGTGGCGGCGGAACTCACAATGTCGAGGATCCGCCGCCTGGGGCTGGAGGTCTCCCTACCGAAGACTGACGCGATAGTCTTCGGGGGGAGGGGATGGAGGGTGGCGGAGAATGCCTCCCTACGAATCAGTGGGGAGGTGGTCCAGGTGAGGCCCCATATTAAGTATCTGGGCCTCACACTGGACAGAAGGTGGAATTTCGGGGAGCATTTCCGCCAACTTGCTCCCCGAATAGTGGCGGCGGCATCGGAGCTGGGCCGCCTCCTGCCGAATGTGGGAGGTCCCTCCCACGCGTGCAGGAGGCTATACGCCGGTGTGGCCCGCTCCATGGCCCTATATGGGGCCCCGATATGGAGTGACAAGCTGTCCACGGCCACAAGGGCCCTGCTACGTGGGCCACAACGAGTAGTGGCCATACGTGTAATCAGGGCCTACGTGACGGTGGCGTGGGCAGCGGCGTGCGCTCTGGCGAGTGCCACGCCCTGGGAGCTGGATGCGGAGGTGCTCGCCGAAGCGCACAGGGGCAGAATCAGGAGTAGGGAGACCGGTGAATTCCCTGCTCCTGAAGAGGTAAGGGCGGCGCGCAGGATGATGCAAAGGAGGATGCGGGACAGGTGGAAGGCTGACCTGGAGGGCTCCCTCTATGGTGTTCGCACCATAGGGGCACTCCTCCCGTCATTCGACAGCTGGCTGGACCGGCCGCACGGGCGGGTGGGGTATAGGCTGGTGCAGGTATTGTCCGGACATGGGTGCTTCGGGCATTACCTGCACATGATAGGCCGAGAGCCTACCCCAGCCTGCCACCAGTGCGGCGAGACGGACGACACGGCCCAGCACACCCTGGAGGTGTGCAATCGCTGGGCCGAGGAGCGCGCTGCCCTCAAAACAGCACTTGGGACGGATGATCTCTCGCTGCACAGCGTCGTGGCGGCCATGCTGGGCAGCGAGAGATCCTGGGAGGCAATGGTCTCCTTCTGCGACACAGTCGTCTCGCTGAAGGAGACCGAGGAGCGGGAGCGCGAGGAACACCCGGACGCGCTCCCGATCCGACGGAGACGAGTTGGGAGGAGGCGCAGACGGTTTGCGGCTGTAAACCGTGCCCTCCCACCGTAGGGCCGCGGGTTGGGGACCCGCATTGCACGGCCCTACACGTCTGGGGGAGAGTCAGGTATGCGTTTACTGACTCTCCCCCCATTGGTGACGGCAAACCGGCGCCAGCCGGGACTGCCGGGGGGTGTAGTGGTGAAATGTATGATCCCATTGCACCCCCCTAACGGCAAGGATGGAAACGCCGCAGGGTTTTTAGTGGGTATTCCCCTCACTCTGAGGGGCGAGTCCCACATACCCCCCAATTGGCCCTCCCCAGGCCCCGGGGGGATGCATAAATGCATTTTCCCTGCGACAAAAAAAAAAAAAAAAGGTTAGGTTAGGTTAGGTTAGGTTAGGTTAGGTTAGGTTAGGTTAGGTTAGGTTAGGTTAGGTTAGGTTAGGTTAGGTTAGGTTAGGTTAGGTTGGGGCGCGAGGTCGGGTAACCTCCAAGTATGTCCGGGCTCTTCCAATCTCTCTGGATCCTCGCGGATCCGCAGAGAAGGGAAGGGTCTTGGCTGGTGCGCCCTGGAGGCAACGGTAAGTGATCCTGTCCGGGGATCGCTTACCGGTGCTACCAATAACCCGACACCCGGGGGGGAAGGGGAATGGCCTACAGTGGCCGAAGTGGGTTGCTCTCTCCACGGAAGAGATGAGCGTCGACCGCGAGGTCGTAGAGGCGGAGTAGAGGGCGACGATTGACTCAGGTCAGCCGTCGGCCGACTCGTAACCCGGTCCGTGGGGCCGGTACGAGGGTCGCTGTCTGCGGACGGGGTCTGCGAGGAAGGACACCTCTTTAAAAAACCACCGCATGAGGAGGGTAGTTTCTAACCGAACTACCAGGGAGGCCTACGCCGGCTTCTCTGATACCGTAACCCGCAGCATTTCCCAACGACCCCCATCAGTGGCGGTATGGGGTATGGGAGGTGCCAGCAAGTCTGCGCGCGGAACGGTGGGCTTGCCTTAATTGGCCGGCCCGCGGGAAGGAAAACCCTGTTAAAAACCCGACAGTGAAGTCGTAAAAACCTCTGGATACCGGACGACCTCCAGAGTACATAGTCACACCCAAGGAATGGGCGTAACCCGGGGGTGTAGCGTTAATCGGCCCGACTCGTGGGATTAATATATGGATTCTTTAAACAACAAAAACTTAAACAAAATGATGGAGGGCGTGGATGCCAAAAATGAGGAGACAGTTGGAGACGCCGCTATGGCGAACAACGAGGCCGTGACAACTGGCCTAAACAAGGAAGGGGCAGCGCAGCTAGCACAGCCGAAAATGAGGGAGCTGAGGGTGTCGCTCGAGCGAATCGACGCCATGGATACGAGAGATCCGATGGACGAGCAGCAATCCGACTCAAGCGCGAGTCTGATAACGGTGGCAACGAGATCCAGATCCGGGTCCACATCCTCAATGCCGGAAGGCCGTCTCTGGGCCCAAGAGGGCCAGAAGAGAAGGCGATTAAAGCTCTCTGAGTCGTCCAGCGGAGATGACTCAGATATCGCCAAAGTAGACGAGCCAAGACCGAGAGGTCGCCCGCCCACAACGGGAAAATATGTGGGAATAGGCAAAGCGCAAACTGACTTGAAGGCGGCGAAAGAGGAATTCCGTCGCCGAGCAGCTGAGGAGGCGGAGGCAGAAGTGGCGAACATGGTCATTCGCAAGCGACCAATTAGTGAAAGTAGGTCACCGCGAACGCCTCTAGTGGAGGACAAGCTGGCTTCCGATCTACTCATACAAATGGAGGACAGCACTGCTGTTATAAATACAGTTGTAGCCAAGTCAGGAAACCTAAAGGGCACCCACCAGCGAAAGCTGAAGGAGGCGGCGGCGGCGTACATGGACGCTGCCCGGGTGCTGATGGAACGGACTTCCTCCGAGGAGGTAAAAAAGCTTCAGGCGGCAAACGAGCGCCTAGAAGCTCAAATAACGGAGCTCCGAAGGGAACTTGGGGAGATGAGGAACGAACTCCGGCAGACTAGGTCCGTTCCGCCTCCGCCAGCACAAGACGAAGCTGAACGAGACATCATGGTCAAGGTGGGGACCATGGTAAATGCCCGACTGGAAGCGTTAGAGGGCAGGCTTCTTCCACAAAGGATCTTGCGGCCACCGCTCGCTGCAGATAAAAATGTAGCACTGGCCACCAAACGGCCAGACATTAGTGGGCAAAATGTACCACCTGCGTCAACGTCAGCGGACCAAAATCTCGCTGCTCCTACAGGGCAGGATAAGGCGGAGCCTAATGTTCCGCGCCAGGCTCCTGAAGCCGGGAAGAAGGGGAAAAAGAAAAAAGCTGCCAAAAAAAGCAAAAAGAACGCTGCAACGTTCCAACCCAGCGAGCTGCAGCCGGAGCCTCGCCCGCTGCCGCCCGCGCCGACGTCGATGAAAGACACATGGACAGAGGTCGTCAGTAGGGGAAAGCGGAAGGCTGCCGCACAGGGCAAGGCTCCTCAGGCCAGGCCAGGTCAGGCCAAGCCCAAACAAGTCCGAAAGCTGCGGGTACCACGCTCAGCAGCTGTCGTCCTAACGCTGAAGCCAGGAGAAGGTCAGCCAACCTACGGCGAAATAATAAAGGAGGCACGGTCGAAGATTGACCTCAAGGATCTGCAGATAGAGGGTGTCCGGTTTAAGCGGGCGGTCACTGGGGCGACCATTATCGAGGTACCCGGGGCAACAAGTGGCGAGAAAGCGGATGCCCTGGCGAATAAGCTGAGAGAGACGCTAAACAGCGGTGTCGTCGACGTCTCAAGACCCACAAAATGCGCAGAGATTCGTATCTCGGGTCTGGATGACTCAGTCAGCCCCGAAGATGTCAAGGCCGCTATTGTACAGAGTAGTGGCTGCCCTGCTGATGCGGTGAAGTGTGGCGAAATACGTCGAAACTTCTCGGGCCTCGGAACTGCATGGGTCCGTTGTCCCGTGACGGCAGCGAAAAAGCTGTCCGACAACGGGCGACTACTGGTAGGATGGGTATCAGCACGGGTGCAGCTGCTGGATTCCAAGCCAATGCGCTGCTTCCGGTGCCTTGAGGAGGGGCACGTCCGCACGCAGTGTAAAGCACAGGAGGACCGAAGTGACCTATGCTACCGATGTGGCCAGCCCGGCCACAAGGCAGCCACGTGCACTGCCACACCGCACTGTGCAGTATGTGCAGCGGCCAAAAACCCGGCAGCACATACTGTAGGGAGTAAAGCATGCTCTGCTCCCAAGAAGAAGGGGAAGTTTAGCAACAGTCAGCGAGCTGGCCTGTCAAACATCCATCCGCCAGCCAATGTGCCGGCAGTGACCGAGGAGGTGTCAGAAATGGAAACACAATAATGGCACTTTCATTCTTGCAGGCGAATCTAAACCATTGCGCTAGGGCCCAGGACCTTCTGTTCCAAAGCATGGCGGAGTGGTTGACTCACGTGATTGTCGTTTCCGAACCTTACTTCATCCCCCAAAGGGACAATTGGGCTGGGGACCTTGACGGTTTGGTAGCGATAGTCACGCAAACGGCGGCTGGTTCACCACCTTTTGCAAGAATTGAGAAAGGAAGAGGTTTCGTAGCCGGGGTCCTCGGCGGCACCCTGGTGGTCGGTGTATATTTCTCGCCAAACAGGACACTGGCCGAATTTGAGTCCTTCTTGACGGACCTGGGGGCGCTTTTAAACCGAAGCCAACCAAACCCTGTGCTAGTTGCTGGAGATCTAAATGCAAAGTCCGTGGCCTGGGGATCTCCGTCAACGGACGTGCGTGGACGGGAATTGGAGGAGTGGGCCATTACCGCAGGCCTGGTCGTTCTGAATCAAGGGTCGGTCAACACATGCGTGCGGCAACAGGGCGGCTCCATCGTGGATGTGACGTTCGCTAGTCCCGCCCTGGCGCGCCGCGTTAGGGGCTGGGAAGTGCTCGAGGGCGTGGAGACGCTGTCTGATCACCGGTACATCCGTTACAGCGTCTCCGCTCTATCAGATAACACAAACGGCTCCATAAGCCGGTCTCTGAGAGGGGATGGACCACGATGGGCACTCAAACGCCTCGATCGGGAAGTACTCGATCTTGCCGCTAACGTAGAGGCCTGGAATCCGGTCCCTGAGGGCCCAGTGGACGTGGAGGAAGAGGCGCAAGCACTCGGCGGAGCCATGACAAATATTTGCGACGCAGCAATGCCCCGGGTAAAACCTTTTCCTCCAAAACGCCAGGTCTACTGGTGGTCAGCCGAGCTCGATCAACTCCGCCAGTCATGCGTTGCGGCAAGACGCATGTATAGCCACCACCGTAGGCGCAGACGTAGGGACCCAACACAGGAGGCAGAACTATACGCGACGTACATCCAGCGCACGAAGGATCTCCAGTTGGCTATTAGCCAGGCTAAGGAGGGTTCCCAGCAGGAGATGCTGGAATCACTTAACAGGGACCCATGGGGCCGACCATACAAAATGGTCCGCAATAAGCTCCGCCCCTGGGCGCCACCATTGACGCGAAGCCTCGAACCAAACCTGCTGCGGGACGTAGTCAAGACGTTGTTCCCGGACAGTGAGGACTTTTCTCCGCCAGCAATGGCGCCTGCAACGGCACTCGCGGACGGGGAGGATAACGTTCCTGGTGTTTCAGAAGGTGAACTCGGAGCGGCGATTCTCAGGCTAAAGGCTAAGAACACAGCCCCCGGACCTGATGGAATCCCCGGTCGTGCCTGGGTCCTGACCGCTAACGTGCTGGGGTCAAGGCTGCTCAGGCTTTACACGGCCTGCTTTGAGGAAGCCGTTTTCCCCAAGCCGTGGAAAACTGGAAAACTTGTGCTCCTTAAGAAGGAAGGGCGCCCGGTAGACTCACCTGCCGCGTATCGCCCTATTGTTTTGCTTGATGAGGTGGGTAAGCTCTTCGAGCGTGTAATCGCCAACCGCCTCATCAAGCACCTTACTCGTGTCGGTCCGGACGTGTCGGAGTGCCAGTACGGCTTCCGCAGCGGCCGCTCCACTGTTGACGCCATCCTCCGTGTCAAGGACCTAGCGGATACGGCGGTGTCAGTAAAGGAAGTGGTGTTGGCGGTGTCCCTAGACATCGCCAATGCCTTTAACACCCTGCCCTGGAAATGCGTGATGGAGGCGCTGCGGTACCACCGTGTGCCTGACTACTTGAGGCGAATGGTCGGGGCATACCTCTCAGAGAGGTATGTGATTTTTCCGGGCCGGGACGAATGGGGCAGACACAGAATGTGTTGCGGAGTTCCGCAGGGGTCGGTCTTGGGGCCACTCCTGTGGAACATTGGATACGACTGGGTCCTGCGCGGAGCAAATCTCCCTGGTGTGAATCTGACGTGCTACGCCGACGACACGTTAGTGACAGCCCGCGGAAAAACACACCGCCATGCCGGTATACTGGCTACGGCAGGCGTTGCGCACGTTGTTGGTCGCATCCGGCTGCTGGGGCTGAAAGTAGCACTCCAAAAATCGGAAGCCATATGCTTTCATGGGCCCCGAAATGCGCCACCTCCAGATGCGCACATTGTGGTGGGAGGGACCAGGATTAAAATTGAAGCCAACATGAGGTACCTGGGCCTCACACTCAACAGCAGGTGGAGCTTCCGGCCCCACTTTACGAGCCTCATGCCGAAGCTAATGAAGGCTGCCGGCGCGCTAGGGCGTATACTCCCGAACACGGGGGGGCCTAAAGCATCGTGTAGGCAATTATACGTTGGGGTCGTTAGATCGATGGCCCTCTACGGAGCTCCCGTGTGGGCGGATTCCCTGCGGAGCGAGGAAGGCGCCTTGCTGCGCAGACCACAGCGCGTGATGGCCACCAGGCTCATACGGGGACACCGCACTATCTCCAACGAGGCAGCATGCGTGCTGGCTGGGTCGCTTCCTTGGGACTTGGACGCGAGGGCCCTTGCGTCGGTTTATCGCTGGCGTAAGGAGGCGCATGGGCGAGGTGACTCTCCAGCACCGAGGGAGGTGGAGGCACGCAGGGAATCTGCACACCTTGAAATGGTGGATGTGTGGAAGGAGAGGCTAGCACAACCTAGTGCGGGCCTTAGGACTGTCCAAGCAGTTCGTCCTGTCTTGAAGCAGTGGCTGGACCGGCGCCATGGCGCGATGACATTCCGGCTAACACAAGTCCTCTCGGAGCACGGTTGTTTCGGGAGGTACCTTCACCGCATAGGCCCAGCACACACTGGAGGAGTGTTCAGCCTGGGAGGAGGAACGCCGAACACTATGCGCGACAGTAGGACATGACCTCTCGTTGCCCACCGTAGTCCACAATATGGTGGGCAACGATAGGGCATGGCAAGCGGTTCTCGCCTTCTGCGAGACCGTAATCGAGCAAAAAGAGGCGGCCGAGAGACAGAGGGAGGCAACTTCCGATGATCCCGGCCGCCGACGACGAATCGGGCGAAGGCGGCGAGCGTATGATCGCCACCTTCCCCCTTAACTGTGGCCAGGGCCGGTAGACTTGGGGAAGTTTGCCGGCCGCACAACTAACTGGCCCAAGAAGGCGTGGCGTTTTGTTCCACACGCCACTCGAAACGATGTTGTAGGACTTAAGAACTCATCCACCTGCCACAGAGGTCGGGGCCTTCCAATTGGCCAGTCACCGCCGGGTCGCGGAAGAGTGCAAGACCGTTCCCGTAACCCGGCAACATGGTGACGAGTTGGAACACCGTGGGGTTTTAGACGGTAGTCCGGGCGGTTCCCGGGAGTCCGTCATACCCGCCCTGGCTTCCCCGGCAGGGCGGGATGCGTAAAAGCATTTCCCCACGTAAAAAAAAAAAAAAAAAAAAAAAAAAAAAAAAGGTTAGGTTAGGTTAGGTTAGGTTAGGTTAGGTTAGGTTAGGTTAGGTTAGGTTAGGTTAGGTTAGGTTAGGTTGGGGCGCTAGGTCGGGTAACCTCCAAGTATGTCCGGGCTCTTCCAATCTCTCTGGATCCTCGCGGATCCGCAGAGAAGGGAAGGGTCTTGGCTGGTGCGCCCTGGAGGCAACGGTAAGTGATCCTGTTCGGGGATCGTTTACCGGTGCTACCAATAACCCGACACCGGGGGGGGAGATGCGCTGGGAGTGTCTCTGATTTAGGCAGAGATCTCTTCAGGTGCTGTTGTGGGAGGGACCTTCTTGGGGAGGCTATTATGGAGGCTGGTAGTTGGTGGTTAGTGGGGGGAGTGACGGGCTCACCTGGCCTCGGTGTCGTTGTTGGGTGGGCAGACTTTGGTCGCCGTCCTCAAGCTCGTTTCCCTAAGTGATGGGGTGTCGTGGATCATGTCTCGCGGCCTCTGATAGGACCGAGGGCCTTGCCTTGACTGGCTGGGTCAAGAGGAGACAACCTCAATAAAAAACAATAGGTTAGAATTAGGTTTAAGTTTTATCCCGTGATACCGCCCGACCTCACGGTGTATATAGGGTTATTCAGGTACGGGGGGCACTACCTGGATGGACTGTTTATATCCCCCATTCTCGTGGGAACAGAATGGATGCAAAAACTAAAAAAAACAAAAACCAAAATGATGATGAAGTTGTAGAGGAGGTAGAGCCGGGTACCATGGAGGTCAGCTCCGGTGCGGAAGTCGTGGATGATCTTGTGTCTCCAGTGGAGGGCCATGAAGTTGAGGCTACGGATGGGGTGCGCGGCGGTGCTGCTAGTCAGCGGGTTGCTGGTCGCGCAAAGAAGGGGCGGGGTGTGAAGAGACAGAGGGTAGGTGGAGCTGGGTCGCAGTTGTCGGGGGAGGAGGGGGAAGATGAGTCTGATCCATCAGCGTCGGGGTCAGTGACGGTTCCGCGTCCGAGGGGCCGCCCACCCACAACAGGGCAATATGTTGGATTAGCTAAGGCTAAGGCGGCTCTGAATGCTGCGGTGCAGGAGGAGAGGAGGCTTGCGGATGAGAAGGAGATCCAGGAGGCGAGCAGTAGAGTGCGGGCGCGGTCGGCTCGGCCACTCAATGTGGCCAGTAGTGATGCTTTGGCCTCTGAGTTGCGAGGGAGAGTTATAGATTACGCAGACTTAATCCATACGATTGCTGTCAAATCCAAGCATTTGAAGGGGACGTTAGTCAAAGATCTTAAAGATTCTGCGGAGGCCATCAAGTTGGACGTCACTGAGCTTGCCAAGAGAACTCAGTCGGAGGAGACCCAGAAGCTTCAGGCCGCGAATGAGCGTTTGCAGGCAGAGTTGGCCGTGGTTCGAAGGGAGTTTGAGGAGCTCCGGGAGGAGGTGCGGAGGCAGCGCGTGCAAGTTACTCCTCCGGTGGCGACGGTTGACAGGGCGAGTGAGCTTCCTGCGTCTGTTACCTCTTTCTTGGAGGGCTTTAAGAGTGAGCTCGTTGCTCTGGTTGGAGGCATTGTGAATGCGAGGATAGATGCGAGGCTGGCTGCGTTTTCTGAGCCGGCTGAGCGGCCTCCTCTGGCGTCGCACGGAGCAGCGAGGGTTGGTTCGGGGGAAACGCTGACTGCGGCTAGGGCTGTGAGCAATTTCCCGGGGGTTGCGGCTTCGGTCTCAGCGGTCGCTAGATCATCAAGGGCAGCGGGTGCGGGTGTGAAGGTTAAGGCTGGTAAAAGGAGAGTTGGGAGGCCTGCCGCTAAGCGAAAGAGGTCTAAGCGGGTGACTTTGGCTGCTCGGGAGGCGGCATCTGTTAGGGAGTCGGTCGCTGCGGTGGTGGCGCCACCGCCCCCATCTCAGGAGGAGTACAGCAGGGTAGTGGGGCGGAAAGCCAAGGTGAAGGCTAGTGAGGTGCCTAGTGCACTCAACGCACCCAAGTCGGCCTCTGTGTCGAGAAGGAAGCTTCGCCCGCCTCGTACTGCGGCGGTTACGCTGACGCTGAAACCGGATGCGCTTCAGAAAGGAGTGAAGTATGAGACGATCTTGGCAGAGGCGAAAAGTCGTGTGAGACTCGCGGATGTCGGGCTAGAGCAGGTTCGGTTCCGCACTACTGCTGCTGGAGCCCGGATGTTGGAGATCCCTCCAGGCACGGCGGATTCGGAGAAGGTGGCGGATGCCTTGGCTGAGAAGCTTCGAAGTGCCTTGGATTCAAGCGTAGTCAGTATCCATCGTCCTGTGAAGTGCGTTGAAGTGCGTGTTGTGGGGCTTGATGACTCTGTGACTGCTGACGAGGTGGTGGCGGCGGTCGCTGAAGGTGGTGGTTGTGCTGTTGATGCGGTTAGGACTGGCGCTATGGTTCGCAGGCCGGATGGCTCTGGTTCGCTGTTCATAAGCTGTCCAGTGTTGGCAGCCAAGAAGATAGTGGACGTTGGCCGCCTCAGGGTCGGGTGGATCTCAGCGAGGGTGGTGCTCCTTGAAGCAAAGCCATTGCGCTGTTTTAGGTGCCTCGAGCAAGGGCACGTGGCAGCAAAATGTGATAGGGGTGTGGATCGAAGTGGAGTCTGCTTTCGGTGTGGTCATGCAGGTCATAAAGTTAAGGAGTGCTCTGCTCGTGCGCATTGTGTGGCTTGCGCGGAAGCAGGCAGGCCAGCGGAGCATTACATAGGAAGGAAGGGATGTCTCAGTGGGACGTCTCGTAGGACCGCGTTGGTAGGAGACAAGGGGGCGGCAGGTGGCCCGGCAGCCCCTCCGTCTTCCCAGCAGGACGCTACGGTGGTGAGTATGGATACGACCCAGTAATGGCTTATAAGTGTCTTCAAGCCAACATAAACCATTCCGCAAGGGCGCAGGACCTACTACTCCAAACCATGGCTGAGTGGCAAGTTGGGGTAGCAGTGGTCTCTGAACCCTATTATGTACCCGTGCGAGATGATTGGGTTGCTGATCGCGATGGTACTGTGTCTGTGGTGGCACCTGCTGTGGTGGGTGCCCCGTTGTTCAGTCAGGTGATTAGGGGATCAGGCTTCGTTCATGCCAAGCTAGGAGACTTCACCGTGGTTGGCGTGTATTTTCCACCCAGTAGGAGTCTTGCTGACTTTGAGCGGCTGCTAGCAGAAATCGGGGTTTTGGTTGGGCAGGCGGCGCCTACTCCCTTGTTGGTGGCTGGAGATTTTAATGCTAAGGCAGCGGCATGGGGATCTCTGGTGACGGATGCTCGGGGGGAGGTCCTGGAAGAGTGGGCAATTTCGATGGGGCTGGCAGTGCTCAATACGGGTTCGGAGAGCACGTGTGTGCGCCGACAAGGAGAATCCATTGTGGACGTCACGTTTGCGTCGCGTGCCCTGGCCTGTCGGGTTCGCGGCTGGAGGGTGGAGGCGGAGGTGGAGACATTGTCGGACCACCGGTATGTGAGCTTCGAGATCTCCGCTCTCCCTGTGCGGGTGGACGGGGCCCGGCCTGTTGTTGAGGATGGTCCTCGTTGGTTGCTGAGTCGGTTGGATGGGGACATTGTCAGGGAGGCAGCCATTGTAGAGTCTTGGGGGCTTCAGGTTGGCCCAGTGGAGGAAGTGGAGATTGAGTCAGAGCGTTTGCGTGGTGCCTTCACTCGGGTATGTGATGCGGCTATGCCAAGGGCCAAGTCTAGTGTCCCAAGCCGTTGTGTGTATTGGTGGCGCCCGGAGCTTCGCCAGTTGCGGTTTGAATGTGTGGCTGCGCGTCGTGGGTATACGCGTTACAGGAGGCGTCGGGTGAGGGACAGGGCGGAGGAAGATGCCCTATATGCTGTATACCGGGCAGCATGCAGCGCGCTACAGGTGGCTATGGCGCAGGCAAAGGAGGCAGCATGGGGGGAGTGGCTGGAGGCGCTTGACCGGGATCCATGGGGGAAACCGTATCGGGCGGTGAGGAAGAAGCTGCGGCCTTGGACTCCTCCGTTGACTACCACTCTCGAGCCCGAGCTTCTCGAGCGGGTAGTGGTGGGTCTATTTCCAGCCAGGGGGGCCTTCGTGCCGCCTGTGATGGCTTTTGGCCTCGAGCGTCATTCGGCCGGGATGGAGGTTCCTCCAGTGACGGAGGCCGAATTGCGAGCAGCGGTTCTCAAGTTGCGGTCCAAGAAAACAGCTCCAGGACTGGATGGTATTCCGGGGCGGGCCTTGGCACTTGCAGTACCGGTATTGGAGGAGGGGGTCAGGGCCCTCTTCACTGGTTGTTTGTCTCTGGGCCGGGTGCCCAGTAGGTGGAAGACGGGTAAATTAGTACTTCTCCGGAAGGAGGGGCGCCCGCCTGACCAGCCGTCAGCCTATCGTCCCATAGTCCTGCTGGATGAGATGAGTAAGTTGTTTGAGCGTGTGCTCGCAGCACGCCTTGTCAGCAGCATGAACCCAGGCTTATGCGAGTGGCAGTTTGGTTTTCGCCCCTGTCGCTCGACGCTGGATGCGATAGCTCGGATTAGGGACATCGCAGTAGAGGAGGTTTCTCGGGGTGGGGTTGTGATGGCTGTCTCCTTGGACATTTCCAATGCCTTCAATACTCTGCCGTGGGAAACAATCAAGGAGGCTTTGAACTATCACAATGTTCCGGGCTATTTGCAGAGCGTCGTAGCGGATTACTTCGCGGGTAGGGCGGTCACTTATCCGGTAAGGGAGGGATGGCGAAGGAGGGTCATGTCTTGCGGGGTTCCACAGGGGTCGGTTTTGGGACCACTCCTGTGGAACATTGGTTATGACTGGGTTCTGCGGGGGGCCATGTTGCGTGGGGTAAGCGTAACATGTTACGCTGATGACACTCTCGTGTCTGCTCAAGCCAGCAATCATCGGGAGGCAGCGCGACTGGCCACTGTTGGGGTGGCGCATGTGGTGGAGCGTATTCGGGCGTTAGGGTTGGAAGTGGCACTCCACAAGTCTGAGGCTTTGGTCTTCCATGGTCCACGTAATGCTCCCCCGCCGGGGGCATCGTTGACAGTCGGGGGAATTGCCATTGCTGTTGGGTCGACGATGAGGTACCTCGGGCTTGTCCTCGACAGTAGGTGGAACTTTGAGGAGCACTTTCGGCGATTGTCTCCAAAGTTGGTGGCTGCGGCTGGAGCTCTTGGGCGGATTCTTCCTAACTTGGGGGGCCCAGGCGGTGCGTGCCGACGCTTGTATGTAGCCGTTGTGCGCTCAATGGCGCTTTATGGGGCGCCCATTTGGGCGGATACTTTGAGTGTTCGGTGTGTAACCCTTTTGCATCGTCCGCAGCGGGTTATAGCACTCAGGGTGGCTAGGGCGTACCGCACGGTGTCGTGCACGGCTGCGTGCTTGTTGGCTGGGAGTCCGCCTTGGGACCTTGAGGCTGAGTTGCTGTCAGGGGTTTATTGGCGGTTAATTGTGGCGAGGAGAGGTGGGACTTGGCCTGCTCCGCGGGAGGTTCGTCAGTGGCGAGAGGAGGCGCGTGTTGTTCTCCTCCAGAAGTGGTCAGGGCGTCTGGAAGGCGCGGTGGTCAGTCAGGGGTTAGTGTCTGCTGTACGCCCGGTTCTCAAGGAGTGGGTTGAGCGGGAGCATGGTGCCCCTTCCTATCACCTCACACAGCTCTTGACGGGGCACGGCTGCTTTGGCAGGTATCTGTGTGAGGTGGTCAGCAGGGAACCGTCGACGGCGTGTCATCATTGTGTGGGAGAAGCCATAGATACGGCGATGCACACGCTTCAGGAGTGCCCTGCGTGGGCGGAACCTCGTGCAGCTTTGTCTGCGGTGGTGGGTGTTGACCTGTCTCTGCCTGCTTTGATTAGGCAGATGGTTAGTAGGGAGGAAGCTTGGGTGGCGGTGGCCGCTTTTAGTAGATCGGTCCTCCTGCATAAGGAGGCGGCGGAGCGAGCGCGTGAGGATGATGTAAATTCGGTTCCTCAGCGTCGTAGGCGTCCAGGCAGGCGGCGAAGGGCCTTTGCGGACCGGTTGCGCCCGCCATAGTGGTGACGTGCAGGTGATGGGCCGGGAGTTCCATTACCTGCTTAGTAGACGTCAGGTGCTAGAAGGCCCCCATGGTGTTCTGGGGTGCCTACAGCGGAGTGGGTAAATTTACAGCTTTGGTGGGCCCGTTTGGGTAGCGCTGGCAGAGCTGCGGAAGAGTACGGTAGCGTTCCCGTGCCTCTGTCGGAAGGCGAAATGTGGAACACCCCAGGGGTTTTAGTCCGTGCGAGTCGGACATACCCGCTCGGCTTCTCCCGGGTCGAGCGGGATCCATAACGGATTTCCCCTGGGTCAACAAAAAAAAAACAAAAAAAAAAAAAAAAAAAAAAAAAGGTTAGGTTAGGTTAGGTTAGGTTAGGTTAGGTTAGGTTAGGTTAGGTTAGGTTAGGTTAGGTTAGGTTAGGTTAGGTTAGGTTAGGTTAGGTTAGGTTAGGTTAGGTTAGGTTAGGTTAGGTTAGGTTAGGTTAGGTTAGGTTGGGGCGCTAGGTCGGGTAACCTCCAAGTATGTCCGGGCTCGTCCAATCCCTCTAGATCCTCGCGGATCTGCAGGGAAGGGAAGGGTCTTGGCTGGTGCGCCCTGGAGGCAACGGTAAGTGATCCTGTCCGGGGATCGCTTACCGGTGCTACCAATAACCCGACACCAGGGGGGGATGGGGAATGGCCCATAGTGGCCGAGGTGGGGGGCTCTCGTGCTCCTATGATCCCCGAGGCTATACCGGACAGGGCTACCCATACCGGGAAGGCAAGGGGGGAGGGGCCACAATAAGAGCGGCAAGCTCTCTCCCGGCCGTCTGATCAGCAGACGGCGGTGGAGATGAGCATGTTGAGCACCGCCTTCGGGCGGAACGTGATGGCGGGCCCTCAAAGGTCGTAGCGCGGCGGGTCTGGCAGCCTCGGCTGCTGGGTGGGTTTCGGCCTCCCGCCGGGCAACCCGTAACCCGCATTGAGCGGACCGGGGGCACTGCTCACTGAGAGCAGTGCTACGTGGAGTAAACCACTATAATAAATCCCTAATCCCAAGGTGAGCGAGTCGCGCCGATGGGATGAGTGGCTGGAAGGAGTCCAGTCCCAAGCGAGCCGACGATGTGGAGTCATCGGAGAGTATAAAAAATCATGCAGGTCAATTGTGAAAATAGTCCCCTGGCGGGTCTCCAAAAGGAGGAATCCCGCCCACTCACTGCGGTGAGTGGCTGCCCTCCGTATTCAGGGGTGGGCAACAATCGCCTCGTAGACCGGCAAGGCGCCGGTCTCCGTAAACACGACTCTGGCAAATTGAACATGGACTTTGTTACTAACGCGGTTATGGATGTTGAACGGGAGGTGAAGGACTACGGCCTGATGTCGTACTCCAACACCAAAGACTTTGGCAGGGAAATGGAAACGGATAGGCCATTGCGCCTAAGAGGTGGAGGCTCGCCCTCGCGAAATGCGAAGGGCCAATTCACCCGAGGGAGAAAGAATAAAAAAGGGGACGGCGATAAAGGGGGCTGCAAGAGTAGAGCCCAATCGGCTCCCGCCGATTCAGACAAGGGGGACGAATTTGATAATTCGGAGACCTCCTCGGGGGACGAGGAAGAAAAGGTGGAAGAAGAGGTGGAGATGGCGGCGGCGCAGGCCCCCTCTGGCCGAAAGGTAAAGGGAAGGTACTTCGGGATCAGTGCGGCAAAAGCGAAGCTCAGGGAGTCGTTCCTGCTCTCGAATGAGCTGGACGATTTTCAGAAGGAGGCCGACGCGGATGCTCTCGCAGAACCCCTCTACAGCCCCACAAGGGCAAGGAGGAACTCGGGCTCGCGGTCGCGAAGCCCGATCCTTTTGGACACAACGTCCCACAACGACGAGGAGGAGGGGGAGAAGGCCCCCAAAGACGTAATAAAGCGGTGCGCGAAGGAGGTGCTCCGGGAGGCGGCCAAGAGTGGCAACCTCAAGGGGGAAGTTTGGGGCCGCATGAACGCGGCATGCAGGGAGCTGTTGAGCCTTGCCGACTCAATGGGGGAGTCGGAGGTTGTCCGCACATTGAAGGCGGACAACAAAAGGATGCGAGAAGAGCTGGCCCACCTCCGGCAGGAGACAAAGGCGCTGCGCACCGCCTTCTCGGAGCGCAGCTCCCCCCCGGTTACAGACCACACGAGGAGGCAAGAAGGCACGTCTGGCCTCCTCGAGGAGATGGGCGCTCTCCTCGACTCCCGGCTGGGGGATTTTGAAAGAGCCATATTCGTGAGCATTGGCAATATGGTGAATGTCCGCCTGGGGGATATTGAAGGGCGGCTCCCACCACAGCCGATATTGAGGCCACCGTTGGCCTCTGATAAAAGGGTGCCCCTGAGCCCTGTGGCGGATAAAGAAAAAGGGAAGAAAAAGAGGAAGGGGGGTCCCCCTCAGCCGGCCCCCCAAGAAGAGGAAGAAATGGAAGAGGCAACGGACCGGCCGCCGGCGAAAGCCCCAAGGGTCGTGCAATCCCAGCCGCCGACGCCAGCGCCCAGGTCGCACACGCCGGTGACAGTGACCAAGCCGGGGCCTGCCCCCAAAGGCAGAGAGACCCCCCGCGCCCCCGAGCCGCAGCCTCCGCAGGCAAGGAAGGAGGAATGGACGGAGGTGGTTAAGAGGGGGAAAAAGGGGAAGAGCCCTGCTGCTGCGGCTGCCGCCCCCTCACAGCCTCAACCCAAAAAGCGGACTAAAACGGCGGCCCAAATTTTAATGGTCCCAAAAACGGCGGCGGTAGTGGTGGCCTTAAAGGCCGGCTCTCAAACCGACTACAAGTCGATAATGGAAAAGGCCACCACACTTAAGTTGGAGGAACTGGGTGTAGACCATTTGGGGGTCCGCAGATCGGCCACGGGAGCCCGTATTATCGAGGTCCCTGGTGCCCAGAGTGCTCAGGCGGCCGATAACCTGGTGTCCAGACTGCGGGATATAATTGGGGACGAGGCGGACATATACCGACCAGTAAGAAAGGCTGAGCTGAGGATCTCCGGGTTTGACGAGTCTGTCACCCCAGAGATCCTCAAGAGGGTGGTGGCAGCGAAGGGAGGATGCGCGGAGGAGGCGGTATCGGTGGGCGCCATAAGGGTGTCGGGCAGTGGGGCCTGCTCGGTCATCCTGAGGTGCCCAGTAACTGCGGCTAAGACGGTGGCGACGGCGGGAAGGGTGATGATCGGGTGGTCGGCGGCGCACGTGGTGGCACTGGAGCCGCTGCCTCTGCGGTGCTACCGCTGCATGGGGAGGGGGCACACAAAGCCACTTTGCCCCTCCCCGGTGGACAGGGAAAGTTGCTGTTACAGGTGCAGTCAACCGGGCCATACTAGCCAAAACTGCACATCGCCGACCCCGTGGTGCGCCGTCTGTCACCACGCAGGATTACGTGCGGGACACACAATGGGGGGGCAAGCCTGCAACCCCCCCATTGTAAGAGGGAATACCGCCCCCCACCGGGCCACCCCCCAGAGAGATAACACAAGGACGGAAAGCCAAATGGAGCAGTAAATGTCCCTTGAGCTGCTCCAGGCGAACGTCAACCACTCCGCCCGTGCGCAGGATCTATTGATCCAGCACATGGCGGAGTGGGGAATAGCGGCGGTGGTGGTGACCGAGCCGTACTTCGTCCCCCCGCAATCCAATTGGGTGGGAGATAGAGACGGCTCGGTGGCTGTTGTGGTCCCGGCCCTGGGGGGGCTGCCCCTCTCCAGGGTGGCATCGGACTCCGGATACGCGGTGGCCAAAATGGGGGACACAGTTATGGTGGGGGTATACTTCTCCCCCAATAGACCGTTGCGGGAGTTTGAGGCCTTCCTGGAGAGGCTGGGGCGGGTGGTGGTTGGAGCGGCTCCCTCCCCCATAATGGTCCTGGGCGACCTCAATGCAAAATGCGTTGCGTGGGGTTGTCCCAGGACTGATGCTCGGGGGGAGGCCCTACTGGACTGGGTGGCCGGGCTCGGGTTGGAGGTCTGTAACCGGGGCACGACCAACACATGTGTGCGCCGCCAGGGGGGCTCCATTGTAGATGTAACCTTCGCCTCCCCGGTGGTGGCGGCGCGCACAGAGGACTGGCGTGTCCTGGACGAAACGGAGACCCTCTCCGACCATATGTATATTAGGATGAGGGTCTCCAGAGCCCGGCCAGCACAACAGCCCAGGCCGGCAGGGCATGGAAATCCGCCGCGGTGGAGTTTGGCCTCCCTGGACAGGGATGCCGCCGTGGAGGCGGCCATGGTTGAGGCCAGATGGGGGGGACCGCCGCCGCCACCACTTGAAGGGACAGGGGTGGACGAAGCGGCCCTCCACTTTCGGGCGGCCCTCACGAGGACGTGCGACGCCTCCATGAGGAGGGCAGGGCCGCCCAGGCTCAAGAGGGCCGCCTACTGGTGGTCCCCGGAGGTGGCCGACCTGCGGCGGGTGAGCAATGGAGCCCGCAGGGAATACACCCGCTGCAGGAGAAGGCGGCACACCGCGGCGGAGGAGGAGGAGCTGAGAGGGAGGCTGACGGAGGCCAGGATGTCCCTAAGTCTGGCTATTGCCAAGGCGAAAGACGCGGCGCATACGGACTTCCTGGCCTCCTTGGACGGGGATCCATGGGGGCGGCCATACAAAATGGTTAGGAGAAAGCTCCGCCAGGCCGCCCCGATGGACAACATGGAGAGAGGGCTCCTCCAGAACATTCTGGAGGGGCTGTTTCCGCCGGCTCCTCAATTCGACCCGCCAATAATGGTTGCCCCGCGGGAGGAGCCGGCGGAGCCGGAGGAAGTGCCCCCTGTTACAGAGGCAGAAATGGCCTGCGGGGCCTTCAGACTGAGGGCCTGTAAAAAGGCCCCGGGCCCGGACGGCGTCCATGGAAAGATCCTGCCCATAGTGATGGAGCACCTTGGAGACCGCCTCCGGTCCATCTTTGATCAGTGCCTCAAAGATGGACGCTTTCCAAGGTGCTGGAAGACGGGCAGGGTGTGCCTACTCCGGAAGGAGAATAGGCCGGCGGATTCTCCATCGGGGTGGAGACCCATCGTGTTGCTGGATGAGGCCGGGAAAATGCTTGAACGCATTCTGGCTTCCCGGGTCATCCAGCATCTCGGGGGGGAAGGACCGAACATTTCTGACCGACAATATGGTTTCAGAAATGGTCGGTCCACAATGGACGCCTTGGGGGCGCTTCGGGGTTTTTGCGAGGATGCGCAGGGGAGGGGGGAGGGAGTCATAGCGGTGTCCCTGGACATTGCGAACGCGTTTGGCTCTCTCCCGTACTCGGTGGTGCGGGAGGCCCTAAGATACCACGAGGTGCCCCTATACCTGAGGCGTGTCATAGAGCACTACCTCACGGAGAGGGTGGTGTTCTGTGACACGCCTACAGGGCGGGTGGAGAGGCGGATGGCCTGCGGCGTTCCCCAGGGGTCTGTTCTAGGACCCCTACTCTGGAACGTTGGATTCGACTGGGCCATCCGCGCAGAGCTCCTCCCTCGGACGGCTCTAATGTGTTACGCAGACGACACGATGGTTGCCGTTCGAGGCAAGGAGCTCAGAGAGGTAAAGAGGAGGGCGGAGGTGGCGGCGGAACTCACAATGTCGAGGATCCGCCGCCTGGGGCTGGAGGTCTCCCTACCGAAGACTGACGCGATAGTCTTCGGGGGGAGGGGATGGAGGGTGGCGGAGAATGCCTCCCTACGAATCAGTGGGGAGGTGGTCCAGGTGAGGCCCCATATTAAGTATCTGGGCCTCACACTGGACAGAAGGTGGAATTTCGGGGAGCATTTCCGCCAACTTGCTCCCCGAATAGTGGCGGCGGCATCGGAGCTGGGCCGCCTCCTGCCGAATGTGGGAGGTCCCTCCCACGCGTGCAGGAGGCTATACGCCGGTGTGGCCCGCTCCATGGCCCTATATGGGGCCCCGATATGGAGTGACAAGCTGTCCACGGCCACAAGGGCCCTGCTACGTAGGCCACAACGAGTAGTGGCCATACGTGTAATCAGGGCCTACGTGACGGTGGCGTGGGCAGCGGCGTGCGCTCTGGCGAGTGCCACGCCCTGGGAGCTGGATGCGGAGGTGCTCGCCGAAGCGCACAGGGGCAGAATCAGGAGTAGGGAGACCGGTGAATTCCCTGCTCCTGAAGAGGTAAGGGCGGCGCGCAGGATGATGCAAAGGAGGATGCGGGACAGGTGGAAGGCTGACCTGGAGGGCTCCCTCTATGGTGTTCGCACCATAGGGGCACTCCTCCCGTCATTCGACAGCTGGCTGGACCGGCCGCACGGGCGGGTGGGGTATAGGCTGGTGCAGGTATTGTCCGGACATGGGTGCTTCGGGCATTACCTGCACATGATAGGCCGAGAGCCTACCCCAGCCTGCCACCAGTGCGGCGAGACGGACGACACGGCCCAGCACACCCTGGAGGTGTGCAATCGCTGGGCCGTGGAGCGCGCTGCCCTCAAAACAGCACTTGGGACGGATGATCTCTCGCTGCACAGCGTCGTGGCGGCCATGCTGGGCAGCGAGAGATCCTGGGAGGCAATGGTCTCCTTCTGCGACACAGTCGTCTCGCTGAAGGAGACCGAGGAGCGGGAGCGCGAGGAACACCCGGACGCGCTCCCGATCCGACGGAGACGAGTTGGGAGGAGGCGCAGACGGTTTGCGGCTGTAAACCGTGCCCTCCCACCGTAGGGCCGCGGGTTGGGGACCCGCATTGCACGGCCCTACACGTCTGGGGGAGAGTCAGGTATGCGTTTACTGACTCTCCCCCCATTGGTGACGGCAAACCGGCGCCAGCCGGGACTGCCGGGGGGTGTAGTGGTGAAATGTATGATCCCATTGCACCCCCCTAACGGCAAGGATGGAAACGCCGCAGGGTTTTTAGTGGGTATTCCCCTCACTCTGAGGGGCGAGTCCCACATACCCCCCAATTGGCCCTCCCCAGGCCCCGGGGGGATGCATAAATGCATTTTCCCTGCGACAAAAAAAAAAAAAAAAAAAAAGGTTAGGTTAGGTTAGGTTAGGTTAGGTTAGGTTAGGTTAGGTTAGGTTAGGTTAGGTTAGGTTAGGTTAGGTTAGGTTAGGTTAGGTTAGGTTAGGTTAGGTTAGGTTAGGTTAGGTTAGGTTAGGTTAGGTTAGGTTAGGTTAGGTTAGGTTAGGTTAGGTTAGGTTAGGTTAGGTTAGGTTAGGTTAGGTTAGGTTAGGTTAGGTTAGGTTAGGTTAGGTTAGGTTAGGTTAGGTTAGGTTAGGTTAGGTTAGGTTAGGTTAGGTTAGGTTAGGTTAGGTTAGGTTAGGTTAGGTTAGGTTAGGTTAGGTTAGGTTAGGTTAGGTTAGGTTAGGTTAGGTTAGGTTAGGTTAGGTTAGGTTAGGTTAGGTTAGGTTAGGTTAGGTTAGGTTAGGTTAGGTTAGGTTAGGTTAGGTTAGGTTAGGTTAGGTTAGGTTAGGTTAGGTTAGGTTAGGTTTTTTTTTTTTTTTTTTTTTTTTTTTTTTTTTTTTTTTTTTTTTTTTTTTTTTTTTTTTTTTCTTGTTCCCCTGAATGAGACAGGGTCTTTGTTTGCTGTTCACTTTCATTCCAGTTCTGTCTTTTATGCCTCTCGCACTTTCATTCTTCATACGGTTCTTTCTTTCATTCATCATCTTTTGTTCTTACTCGTGGTTTGGATTACCACCTATTACCACCTATTACTAATTTACAGTACAATTACACAGTACACGTTTCATAGGATAATGGGGGCTGGGATTTCTTTATTTTGTGGAACTCAGTTTCGTTCTTTATTGTACAATTTTGCTTATACCTAATTATTTTATTTACAAACGTTTCTTAAGTCTATGGGTTTTTAGTCCTTTATACTTATTGCTATTACAATTTTTCCTTTTTCGTGATTTTTACACTGACGACATATAGTATCTATATGTACTAGTGTTCTTATTATCTACTTATTTCTATTCGCTACTTTAATTGCTACATTTTTACAGTACTTTATAAATTTATCTCTTATGTTTTTGTTTCTTAAAATGTCCCATAGGTTCTCTTTGCATATATTTATATCTATCTCCATTTCTATGTTGTATCTATCTTTGCCGTATACTGGACATGCAGTAACAATATGTAGGGCACTCTCCTCCACACTTGGGTCGCACACGCACGCCGGGCTCTCCTTGCACTTGAAACGATGCAAGTACTCGGAGAACCCGCCGTGTCCCGTCAACACCTGTACTATGACGTGGTCTAATTTTAATTTTCTGATGACGTTGTACGCTTGTGGGGCGTCCGGGAAGAAGGCCTTTGTGGTAGAGGCTGTGTCGCCATCTTTGTAGCGCCGGTTCCATTCGTCAATCGATTCCAGACGGATCTGTCGCTTGACGAATGAAAGCGGGCATCGGTCGTAATTAGGTCGAGTTTTCAGTTTTAACGCGGCATCTTTGGCGAGAACGTCCGCTCTCTCGTTTCCCTCCAGCCCCGCATGTGCTTTAATCCAAAATAATTTAATTATTTTGTTGCATTCTTGGCTCTTTCGAATGTTCTCTCTTATTTGCACTGCCAGGGGATGGAGGGATGCGCCATTTACCGTGACTTCAAGAGCGGATCTCGAGTCACAATAGATGTGACAGACGTTCTCGCCAGTTTGTAGGGCCTGTTTCGTGGCCTCCAACAGGGCCATCAACTCGGCCTGGTAGACCGTGCAGGAATGGTCGAGCTTCAGCTTCTTGGTCTTGGTCTCCGTGTCGTTTTTCCATATAGAAACTGCTGCTCCGACTTTCCCTTGGATCTTACTGCCATCGGTGAAGATTTTGAGACCCGGGTTGTCATACTCGGCCATCTGTGCACGATCCTCCAGGCATATGAATTTAAGTCCCAATTGCTTTGCCGGATGTGGCATGTCTGTAAATAGAACCGGCCTTTCCATATCCCGGTCCACCACTGCCTCCCGGGTACAGCCTTTCTTTGCATAGTAAAGCGAGGCTGCTTCGCGGACTCTGATGTCCAGCGGAAGCAGTCCCGCGAGTAGTAGGGCCGAGTTAAGGGAGACCGTTCTATATGCCTTAACTATCTTTTGTACAAAGCCTCTCTGAACCGCGTTTAGCTGCTTGCGTATGCCCAGTTTATTAGACGCCGATGCCCATGCGCTCGATGCGTACATTATCACCGGCTCCACCACCGCAGTGTATATGGTCCTGATCACCTCGGGATTTAGCCCCCAGTGGATTTTCGCTGTTCTCGCTAGCTGTTTGTAGAGGCCTAAGGCCTTGCGACACACATTTGCTACGTGTGTATTAAATGTAAGCTTTTCATCCACTGTGAGCCCCAGAATCTTGATCTCCCGAGACAGTTCAATGTCCACCCCTCCCATGTTCAGGAGTGGAGAGTCATACTTCAGCTTATTTGTTATGACCATTGCCTTGGTCTTGTGCGGCGCGAATTTAAGCTTGTTTCTGACTCCCCACTCCTGGACATGCGCTAGAGTCGCATTCGCCCGCCTCTGGATCTCCAGGGCCGTGGTTCCCGAGAAAATCAGGACCACATCGTCTGCAAACGCCTGACAGTAATCACCCCTGTCTTCCAGTTCTTTCAGCAGCGGATCCAGCAACAAGTTCCAGAAAGTTGGTCCCCCAATTGACCCCTGCACACAGCCCTTCGTCGTTTGTCTGGCACACTCAGCTCCCGCGTACCTCACCTTTACCTTTCTGTTGGACAGGTAGTCGTCCACTAGACGTCTCAGGTTTGCGGGGCATCGGGTCTCTGCCAGTCGACATTGAATGGCTGGCCACCAAGCGCTGTCGAAGGCCCCCTCTATGTCAAGCGATACAATGGTAACTATCTTTTTGGCTTTTAGCTCAGTTTTTATTTGTTCCAACATGGCATAGAGGGAGTCCTCGGTACTGCGCTGCGGCGTGAAGCCAAACTGAAGTCGGCTCGCGTCCGGGAGAATGTGCCATCTTATCCTCCGTACCATCATCTTTTCGAGGATTTTTCCAAGAACAGGCAGGAGGCCAATTGGCCTATAAGATTTGGGATGAGTGTAGTCTTCCTTTCCCTGTTTGCGAAGAACCACCACTGCTGCCTCCTTCCAAGCAGTGGGAAAGTGGTAGAGGCTCAAGCACTTATTCATAAGTGCCAAGAATGTGTCCGGGTACAGGGTAATAGCCGCCTTGCATATATCGGCTGTGAGGCCGTCTGGTCCGGGTGCCTTCTTGGGATTAAAGCTCGACGCCGCCCACCGCAGTTCCTCCGCTGTAAAGGGGGGATCGCATTCTTCAGAATGCGTCCACTCGTTTACCGTTTTTGCTGCTGTTCTGACCTGCATATGGTAGTCGTTATCCTGCAGTGAGTTATCTTGTGGGAAGAATGTGTCGGTCAGCAGCCGAGCCGAGTCCTCGTTCCCAAGGGCTTTCCCGTCTTGGACGAGTGGCAAGTCTTCTTCTCTTCTTGTTGTGCGTCCTATCACCCTGTATATTCCGTCCCACATACTCTCGCGATCCTGCTTTTCACAGAAGCTCTTCCAACTGGTGGTCTGCGCCCGCTTTACCTCCAGTTCATACAACTCCTTAGCCCGAAGGTACTGCTCCACTACCCATGCTCGACGTATTGGCGCTGCGCATCGGATTCTGCGCCGTTTTGTGGCAACTTCTCCCTTCATTTTGGCGAGTTCCTCGGTCCACCAAGGGAATTCTGCTTTTGTACCGTTTTTCACTTTGGGTATTGACTCTTGGCACGCTTTTTGGATTTGTTCTGTAATTTCGACTGTTTTGCTGTCTAAAGTTTCTGCGTCTATTATTTTATCTATTTCTGTTTTATTAATATTTTGTTCGTTGCAAAATTGTGTCAGTTTCTCAAGAAACTGACCCCAATTTGCTTTTTTACTATTGTAAATTCGCGTACTTCGTTTAATGTCAATACCCTCAGCTTTCTCGAGGTTTACTTCGAACAGGATTGCCTTGTGGTCCGAGCCGGTCATCTCTCCGTCTACTCTCCAGTTGTCCACTTGTCCTAGCATGTCCATGGAGCAGGTTGTTACGTCGACACAGCTGGTTAACCGCCTTCCTCCCCTGATTGTGTCGAAGGTGGGCTCAGGCCCCCGGTTTAGAATCTGCATTTCCTGTTCCTCGATGAAGCCCGCAAAGATTTCCCCCCTGTGATCCACTCTCTCGCTTCCCCACCACGTGCTCCATGCGTTCACATCCCCGCCCAGCAGAACTCTCCTCGTTCCCAGTTCCCTCATAACCTTCCCCATCCATTCGATGTACGGCTCCATCTCTTTGTCCCCCTCCAGATAGACCGATATCACGCCTATCTCCCAAGCTCCGGTTCTTAATTTTGCGACCGCGATGTTGTGGGTCGTCAGTGTTGGGCATTGGGTGACGTCGATCTTATCGTCCAGGACAATGATGGCAGCTTTGTTCACTGATGTTGTAGTTGGACTGCACTGAACTATTCTCGTGCCTGTATAGTTTTTCATGCGTCCCGTGCTCCCGATGTATGGTTCTTGGACCATTGCGAAAGATATTTTCCTCCTCTCCGCTTCGATTATGAGCTCCGCTGTAGAGAGTTCACTCCTTTGGAGGTTTGCCTGGACCACCCTGTACTTCCCGTTGGAAGGGTTGCTAACTGTTTCACTGATGTCGCCTGAGACTACCTTAGCAATAGGCCACTGCGGACCTCGCTATAGCGTCCCACCTTTGCCTTACTGGGCACTCCGGGTCAAATGCATTGTGGTTTACCTGCTCTAGTTTTGCCTTTTTGCAGTTGCAACAAGTGGATGGCACTTCCGCAAGCCAGTCCGCACACTCGGTTTTCATGTGTGGGCCTCCGCAGTGGCTGCATACGTCGACCTGGTCCTGGCACTGTCGCTTTCCATGCCCGTACCCCAGACAGCGCGAGCACTGTACTAAGGGCGACTGATCCTCCACGCGAACCTTTTGTATGTCCACGTATACAGCCCCTGCTTCGGTCAGACGGCCCCAGATGGACGGCGAGACTTTCATTACCACATGTGCGGTGAGTGGGTTCCTTGCTCTTTTCCGGTACCTGATCTCCATTCGATCTTGATCTCCACTCACATCCCTTAAAAGGTGTTGATTTTGGGCTCTTATGGCCCCTATTATGTCCTCATCTGTGTGACATTGGAGGACCCCACGAAGGATTACGAGCGGGTCTTTATTCTGCACTGGTTCCACCTGTAGTTGTCCCCCTGCTTTTATGATCCTTTCTTTGACCTTTCCGACTTCCTCCTGTGTCCTACATCCCACTATAACCTTTCTATCTCTTGCCTTCCTGATCTTGTCTATTTGTACTCCTTCTTCCTTCGCCTTCACCGCTTTCCTTATCTGGTCCAGCACTTGCTCCCCTGTTTGTGTTTCGTCCGTTGATGATACTACTACGGAGTGCATGGCCGTTGCCTTCAGTGGCATGCCCCTGGATGGGCCGGCCGTGACACTCGCGTAGGTTCCCTTGTAGCTTTCCATTTTTTCCTGCTGCCTCTCTACTGCTTCTTTTAGTCTTGACAGTTCGTCTTTGTTCTGTCTAAGCAGCATTCCATGCTCTTCTATTATTCTTTGTGTGTTTGCTTCTATGTTTGTCAGCGTCTGGTCATTGGCCGTGCCGTTATTGACCGTGAAGGTTGAGTCCATGTCAGTGTCTGTATTTTTTGACTTCGTGGCTTTGGTTTTGTCGCCGGTCTCGGATTTAGATCTTTGAGCCATCTCCGACTCCTTCACTAGCTGGTAAAGTCTTTCCAGTGCTGACATTACTGCATTTTTTATTTCGCCCTTTGTGTTTCGGGACGCGGAGATATTTAGTTTCCCAGACTCCAAGCAGGCCCTGGCTTCCGTAAGCCGGTCTCTGTATTGTTTCTTCTTGGGGCTCCGGCTGTCCGACGGTCCCCCAAGTGCTGCTTTGGATGTTCCATCTTGCGACGGGGTCAGTGTCACTTTTGTTTTAGTATGCGCAGGGCCTGCCTGCGTTGTCGGTATCTTTGGCAGCTCGGTGGCTGACGTCTCTTGCGTAACGTTTTCTTTGAGAGGCGCTTCTGGGTCCCCTGCGGTCAGTGGGGGAGTTATCTCGCTGGGAATCTGTTCTTGCATGCCTGCCTCCCATTTCCCTATACTCCGTCTGACTGCGTTTGACTCTCGATTTTCCCCTGTCTCATCACGTGCTTGGGTTCTGTCGCTCCCGGACATCTTTACTGGTGTTCGAATCCCAAACATGTTTTACGCTTATCACTAAGACGCTGAATACAGCGTTTATAAAGTAAAATTTAAAACTCTGAGGTAGAGTCGATAAATTCAGTCTATTGTGTCACCTCTGTAAAGAGGAGGTGACGCCCGTTCTAACGACGTGTCGCACGCCTCTGTCAGTTTCTCCGTTTAGGAGCTATGAGGGTTCAAAGATGACTTTGACAGCTGTCAAATATCCAAAATGGCTGCCGTTTATTTTAGAACCCTCGTAACTCAGGCCCCAGTTGTCGTAGGAGAGCGAGAGTAGATTTGTTGCACTGGGGCTGAACTCCTTTACGTGACCTGCGCAAGATCTCGGTCGAAAATTTTTGGGGCTCTGAAAGGCCTCCAAGTAGTTTAGTCTGGTTACACAAGTCACGCCGAGTCCAATGACGTGTCGCACTTTCTCCTGCGGCTTCTGGTTCCCGAGCTATGGCCTCCCGAAGTTTCACTTTGACAGTTGTGAACTGTCAAAGTCAAACTTCAAACGCAGATTTCTCGTAAACCAGGAGTCTCAGAATGACCGGACTTTTTCCTGGGTGGTCAGGGTTTCCTTCTGGACGGGACAGTGCAGCTTGTTTTAGATTTTATTTTTCCGGAAAATTTTCCAAAAATTTTTCAATTTTCAGTGATTTGACTTGTCCAGTCGTTCCGGCACCCCTAACTCCCCCTGAAAGAGCCCAAAGACGGCCCCAATTGGCCCAGTGGGGGCTGAGATACGGGGATCTCAAAAATCCAATATGGCGTCCGCGCCAAACTTAAATCTAGGATTGCGGGACAACCGCTGGTCGTAGCGAGTCCGGATTTTCTTCTAGGGTCAAAAAGCGAACCCTAGGAATCCAATTCTGGTGCTTCCGAGCGTGCGAGTTTCGCGGGTGTCAAAGGCCCGGCGGGATACTGGGACGGACCTGCCGACCTCCCCTGAGAAAACCCCACGTCTCTACGACTTTCCTAGGCCGAGTTCCGTCGGTCGGAACAGGTATTGAGGAGTTTAGCTGGTTTCCGAGGTGACCAGGATCGATGGAACTCTGCTATTTTTAATGCTAATGACCTGGGAGAAATTTCCAGGTGTTGTACGGGGTTAGACGCCGGGTGTGCGGACCCGGTTTGAATTTTTATCCACACGGTAATAATAATAATGAAAGAAAACAAAGAAATGGTCACAGTTTAGTCAATTTAGAGGCTAGAACTATGGGACAAAAAACAATGGGATCAGAAATTTACAATCTTAAATACTATGGTAAATCTTAATATCTAGCAGTGTTATTTCCCGTAGCACGTGGTCTTCAAAAAATTTCAAAAATTTATTTCTCCTAAACTATGCGTGTCGCGCAGCTAGTTTTTGCAGGGACTTTAGCTTATGTCTAGTTCTTTAATACACGAAAATAAAATGTACACGTTCTCGATCTTGTTTCCAAGATATAAATGTTCAAAGTTTCACAAAAAGTTCAAAATGCTATATAAGTGGCGAAACTTAACTTATTTGCCTTCCGGAAGTTGCTGCTGGTTTGTGAGGTGGTCCCCTTGCAGATGCCGTCGTCGAAAAGAGCCGGACTTAGCTGGATCGGTGACCTCGTGGCCACGTGGTTTCTGGTTTTTCGGTGATAGCTCCTCAGCCCGTGGACGGAAAAATCCGATGAAAAGCGAGCTGTATAGAGCTCGCTAGGGCGCATCCAACGACGTATAGCACGTATGGGGTTACAGCGGTAAATCTCGCTGCGTTTCACTTCAAAGGTTGTATTAACCTCACTTTTTCACTTTTTCCGTGGTTTTTTGTTTGCACTTGCACTTCCGACACTTTTAAACGTCACTATCGTATAGAGGGCACTGATACGCGTCTTTTGATGTATCGCACACTGAAATCGGACGTAAAAATCCTATTTTTGTGATTTTTCGAGCGCGGAGCGTTGTATTTTCGTGGCGCTTTCGATGGCGGGTGAAGCGCGACTAGGTTAGGTTAGGTTAGGTTAGGTTAGGTTAGGTTAGGTTAGGTTAGGTTAGGTTAGGTTAGGTTAGGTTAGGTTAGGTTAGGTTAGGTTAGGTTAGGTTAGGTTAGGTTAGGTTAGGTTAGGTTAGGTTAGGTTAGGTTAGGTTAGGTTAGGTTAGGTTAGGTTAGGTTAGGTTAGGTTAGGTTAGGTTAGGTTAGGTTAGGTTAGGTTAGGTTAGGTTAGGTTAGGTTAGGTTAGGTTAGGTTAGGTTAGGTTAGGTTAGGTTAGGTTAGGTTAGGTTAGGTTAGGTTAGGTTAGGTTAGGTTAGGTTAGGTTAGGTTAGGTTAGGTTAGGTTAGGTTAGGTTAGGTTAGGTTAGGTTAGGTTAGGTTAGGTTAGGTTAGGTTAGGTTAGGTTAGGTTAGGTTAGGTTAGGTTAGGTTAGGTTAGGTTAGGTTAGGTTAGGTTAGGTTAGGTTAGGTTAGGTTAGGTTAGGTTAGGTTAGGTTAGGTTAGGTTAGGTTAGGTTAGGTTAGGTTAGGTTAGGTTAGGTTAGGTTAGGTTAGGTTAGGTTAGGTTAGGTTAGGTTAGGTTAGGTTAGGTTAGGTTAGGTTAGGTTAGGTTAGGTTAGGTTAGGTTAGGTTAGGTTAGGTTAGGTTAGGTTAGGTTAGGTTAGGTTAGGTTAGGTTAGGTTAGGTTAGGTTAGGTTAGGTTGGTGTAGTGGTGAAATGTATGATCCCATTGCACCCCCCTAACGGCAAGGATGGAAACGCCGCAGGGTTTTTAGTGGGTATTCCCCTCACTCTGAGGGGCGAGTCCCACATACCCCCCAATTGGCCCTCCCCAGGCCCCGGGGGGATGCATAAATGCATTTTCCCTGCGACAAAAAAAAAAAAAAAAAAAAAAAAAAAAAAAAAGGTTAGGTTAGGTTAGGTTAGGTTAGGTTAGGTTAGGTTAGGTTAGGTTAGGTTAGGTTAGGTTAGGTTAGGTTAGGTTAGGTTAGGTTAGGTTAGGTTAGGTTAGGTTAGGTTAGGTTAGGTTAGGTTAGGTTAGGTTAGGTTAGGTTAGGTTAGGTTAGGTTAGGTTAGGTTAGGTTAGGTTAGGTTAGGTTAGGTTAGGTTAGGTTAGGTTAGGTTAGGTTAGGTTAGGTTAGGTTAGGTTAGGTTAGGTTAGGTTAGGTTAGGTTAGGTTAGGTTAGGTTAGGTTAGGTTAGGTTAGGTTAGGTTAGGTTAGGTTAGGTTAGGTTAGGTTAGGTTAGGTTAGGTTAGGTTAGGTTAGGTTAGGTTAGGTTAGGTTAGGTTAGGTTAGGTTAGGTTAGGTTAGGTTAGGTTAGGTTAGGTTAGGTTAGGTTAGGTTAGGTTAGGTTAGGTTAGGTTAGGTTAGGTTAGGTTAGGTTAGGTTAGGTTAGGTTAGGTTAGGTTAGGTTAGGTTAGGTTAGGTTAGGTTAGGTTAGGTTAGGTTAGGTTAGGTTAGGTTAGGTTAGGTTAGGTTAGGTTAGGTTAGGTTAGGTTAGGTTAGGTTAGGTTAGGTTAGGTTAGGTTAGGTTAGGTTAGGTTAGGTTAGGTTAGGTTAGGTTAGGTTAGGTTAGGTTAGGTTAGGTTAGGTTAGGTTAGGTTAGGTTAGGTTAGGTTAGGTTAGGTTAGGTTAGGTTAGGTTAGGTTAGGTTAGGTTAGGTTAGGTTAGGTTAGGTTAGGTTAGGTTAGGTTAGGTTAGGTTAGGTTAGGTTAGGTTAGGTTAGGTTAGGTTAGGTTAGGTTAGGTTAGGTTAGGTTAGGTTAGGTTAGGTTAGGTTATAGGATCGTCCTTCGGTAGAATTGGCTCAAATTCAGAATATAAGGGTTTCTAAAGGGGATCTAAATTCTGGACCCCCCTTTAGGGGTGGGAATCCCCCCCCTTCTGGTAGCTGCCATACAAAAAAAAGTGTTTTTATTTTTTTTTTAAAAAAGTTACAACGCTATCTGGCTGGAACCAGCGTTGAACCTATTACTTTTTGATTCTCTAGAAACGGTTTTTTTTTTATCGAAATCGGATAATAAATAAAGATTTTAGACCTGGGTTAGATTTTTTGGCCATATAAAAAAGTCGTCAAAAAATTTTGAAAAAAATCATATCCATGAGTTTGCATTTCACTCGTGCACCTACTTCGTGGTGCCGACAGCCCAAAAATGAAGTCCATTTTTATCTATCTCTTACCGTTTCTGAGATAATGATTTTTAAAGTTCGGAAAAATTGCCTGTTGCTTTCATCAGGCGCTGAGTCTCAAAATGTATGGGGAAACTAAAATCCGACTCGCGCTTGACCAAAATTTTTTTTTCTTTGTTTTGTTGTAATTTCTGTTTTATGATGAATTTGACAATGTGAATTGACATAATATTGTTTGTATGACAGTTTTTTGACAGTTTTTATTTTTTAATGTAAATGCATTTATTACGTAGAAATTGATGATATGACATACTTTATTTGACAGAAAGTGTCAAATTAGTAAATTTTGACAGTTTTTTGACATTGTTGAATTCGATGGTACAACTTACTATATGAGTGCTAAGATAGTCAAATCTGTCAAATTTCGTAAATTTGACAGTTTTTTGACAATTTTTGTTTTTTATTGAAAATGCATTTATTAGTTGGAAATTGATGATATGACACACTTTATTTGACAGAAAGTGTCAAGTTAGTGAAATTTAAAAAAAACTGTCAGATTTTGACAAACGAGGTGTCGTTTTTAATTAATCTCGAATAACTCACACCAAAGGTGTGAATTGTTCAAAAATGACATTATTTTTGAGCTAACAAACCGTTTAAAAGTTGTCTGTCAAACTGTCAGATTTTGACAAACGAGGTGTCGTTTTTAATTAATCTCGAATAACTCACACCAAAGGTGTGAATTGTTCAAAAATGACATTATTTTTGAGCTAACTCAAACCGTTTAAAAGTTGTCTGTCAAACTGTCAAATTTTGACAAACGAGTTGTCGTTTTCAGCAAATCTCAAGTAAATTACACCCATAGGGTGTGTAATTCTCAAAAATGGCATTATTTTTGAGCTACCTTTTACCGTTTCTGAGATACAAGCAATTAAAGATAGACCTCTGGTAGGTGTCTTTACCATACACTTTGTTCCTAGATGTGAGGTCAGCTTATAGTAGTTTATATTCTTTCATGTTAAAATTCTGGCTAAGTTAGGTTAGGTTAGGTTAGGTTAGGTCAGGTTAGGTCAGGTTAGGTCAGGTTAGGTCAGGTTAGGTCAGGTTAGGTCAGGTTAGGTCAGGTTAGGTCAGGTTAGGTCAGGTTAGGTCAGGTTAGGTCAGGTTAGGTCAGGTTAGGTCAGGTTAGGTCAGGTTAGGTCAGGTTAGGTCAGGTTAGGTCAGGTTAGGTCAGGTTAGGTCAGGTTAGGTCAGGTTAGGTCAGGTTAGGTCAGGTTAGGTCAGGTTAGGTCAGGTTAGGTCAGGTTAGGTCAGGTTAGGTCAGGTTAGGTCAGGTTAGGTCAGGTTAGGTCAGGTTAGGTCAGGTTAGGTCAGGTTAGGTCAGGTTAGGTCAGGTTAGGTCAGGTTAGGTCAGGTTAGGTGAGGTTAGGTTAGGTTAGGTTAGGTTAGGTTAGGTTAGGTTAGGTTAGGTTAGGTTAGGTTAGGTTAGGTTAGGTTAGGTTAGGTTAGGTTAGGTTAGGTTAGGTTAGGTTAGGTTAGGTTTGGGGCGCTATGTCAGGTAACCTCCTCGAGTGTCTGGGTTCTACCAATTCCCCTTGATCCGGTTGATCCGCGGCAAAGGGTAGAGCTCAGGCCGGTGCGCCCTGGAGGCAACGGCAGGTGATCATTTAGTGGACCCTAAGTGATCGCCTGCCGATGCTACCAATAACCTGACACGGGGAGGGTGGGGGGTTCCGCACCAGGGAGTCGTAAGGCTCCCCAGGTGCGGCATTGAGGGACAGGAGGCGGGGTAGGGGCGTTTGTCCTCCCGTGGCCTGATTGGGGGGCACTGCGGACAGGGTAACAAGGGACCTGTGCCGTTGCGAGGTGGCTGCTCCGATTCCGGTTGGCAGAGGGCCTAGAACCGGATCGGATGCGGCGTGGTTGCGGGGTAGGGGCATTTGTCCTCCCGCGGCCGGTTGAGGAGTGCTACGGGGTAGGGGCGTTTGTCCTCCCGTAGCGGTGGTGCACCGGGGTAGGGGTGTTTGCCCTCCCGGTACCGTGAGGGTGGGACCGGGACACCGTGTGTCTGGTGCCGGTCCCAGGTTCCCCGGGGGTGTAGGGAACCAGGGGAGGGAAAGCACACTGTTCATGCTGCAGTGTGCTTTTTCGGAGAGGGTTCGCCCTAGGGCGAAGGTGCCGGTGATGTCGTGGTAGAATGTTCGCGATCCCATGGCATCACCACCAAGGCACGTGAGGGAAGCATCCCAGAGTTTTAGTGGGTAGGCTAGTCCCTTCTGGACTGGAGAGCCCCACATAACCAATGCGTAATTTCTGGTTTCCCCCCGGAACCTTAGGTTACGTAGTGGTATGCAGTTTCATGCATTTCTCTGGGTCACAAAAAAAAAAAAAAAAGGTTAGGTTAGGTTAGGTTAGGTTAGGTTAGGTTAGGTTAGGTTAGGTTAGGTTAGGTTAGGTTAGGTTAGGTTAGGTTAGGTTAGGTTAGGTTAGGTTAGGTTAGGTTAGGTTAGGTTAGGTTAGGTTAGGTTAGGTTAGGTTAGGTTAGGTTAGGTTAGGTTAGGTTAGGTTAGGTTAGGTTAGGTTAGGTTAGGTTAGGTTAGGTTAGGTTAGGTTAGGTTAGGTTAGGTTAGGTTAGGTTAGGTTAGGTTAGGTTAGGTTAGGTTAGGTTAGGTTAGGTTAGGTTAGGTTAGGTTAGGTTAGGTTAGGTTAGGTTAGGTTAGGTTAGGTTAGGTTAGGTTAGGTTAGGTTAGGTTAGGTTAGGTTAGGTTAGGTTAGGTTAGGTTAGGTTAGGTTAGGTTAGGTTAGGTTAGGTTAGGTTAGGTTAGGTTAGGTTAGGTTAGGTTAGGTTAGGTTAGGTTAGGTTAGGTTAGGTTAGGTTAGGTTAGGTTAGGTTAGGTTAGGTTAGGTTAGGTTAGGTTAGGTTAGGTTAGGTTAGGTTAGGTTAGGTTAGGTTAGGTTAGGTTAGGTTAGGTTAGGTTAGGTTAGGTTAGGTTAGGTTAGGTTAGGTTAGGTTAGGTTAGGTTAGGTTAGGTTAGGTTAGGTTAGGTTAGGTTTCGTGGATGGAAATGTTCGCGATCCCATGGCGCCCCCTTAACGGCAGAGCGGGTAACGCCGGTGTGTTTTTAGTGGGTATGCTCCCCCCCTCCCTCTGGCTAGCAGAGGGGGTGCGGGTGGAGAGAGTCCCACATAACCCCCGTAAGTCCCTCCCCGGGCTGGGGGTATGCGTAATGCATTTTCACACCGTTAAAAAAAAAAAAAAAAAAAAAAGGTTAGGTTAGGTTAGGTTAGGTTAGGTTAGGTTAGGTTAGGTTAGGTTAGGTTAGGTTAGGTTAGGTTAGGTTAGGTTAGGTTAGGTTAGGTTAGGTTAGGTTAGGTTAGGTTAGGTTAGGTTAGGTTAGGTTAGGTTAGGTTAGGTTAGGTTAGGTTAGGTTAGGTTAGGTTAGGTTAGGTTAGGTTAGGTTAGGTTAGGTTAGGTTAGGTTAGGTTAGGTTAGGTTAGGTTAGGTTAGGTTAGGTTAGGTTAGGTTAGGTTAGGTTAGGTTAGGTTAGGTTAGGTTAGGTTAGGTTAGGTTAGGTTAGGTTAGGTTAGGTTAGGTTAGGTTAGGTTAGGTTAGGTTAGGTTAGGTTAGGTTAGGTTAGGTTAGGTTAGGTTAGGTTAGGTTAGGTTAGGTTAGGTTAGGTTAGGTTAGGTTAGGTTAGGTTAGGTTAGGTTAGGTTAGGTTAGGTTAGGTTAGGTTAGGTTAGGTTAGGTTAGGTTAGGTTAGGTTAGGTTAGGTTAGGTTAGGTTAGGTTAGGTTAGGTTAGGTTAGGTTAGGTTAGGTTAGGTTAGGTTAGGTTAGGTTAGGTTAGGTTAGGTTAGGTTAGGTTAGGTTAGGTTAGGTTAGGTTAGGTTAGGTTAGGTTAGGTTAGGTTAGGTTAGGTTAGGTTAGGTTAGGTTAGGTTAGGTTAGGTTAGGTTAGGTTAGGTTAGGTTAGGTTAGGTTAGGTTAGGTTAGGTTAGGTTAGGTTAGGTTAGGTTAGGTTAGGTTAGGTTAGGTTAGGTTAGGTTAGGTTAGGTTAGGTTAGGTTAGGTTAGGTTAGGTTAGGTTAGGTTAGGTTAGGTTAGGTTAGGTTAGGTTAGGTTAGGTTAGGTTATAGGATCGTCCTTCGGTAGAATTGGCTCAAATTCAGAATATAAGGGTTTCTAAAGGGGATCTAAATTCTGGACCCCCCTTTAGGGGTGGGAATCCCCCCCCTTCTGGTAGCTGCCATACAAAAAAAAGTGTTTTTATTTTTTTTTTAAAAAAGTTACAACGCTATCTGGCTGGAACCAGCGTTGAACCTATTACTTTTTGATTCTCTAGAAACGGTTTTTTTTTTATCGAAATCGGATAATAAATAAAGATTTTAGACCTGGGTTAGATTTTTTGGCCATATAAAAAAGTCGTCAAAAAATTTTGAAAAAAATCATATCCATGAGTTTGCATTTCACTCGTGCACCTACTTCGTGGTGCCGACAGCCCAAAAATGAAGTCCATTTTTATCTATCTCTTACCGTTTCTGAGATAATGATTTTTAAAGTTCGGAAAAATTGCCTGTTGCTTTCATCAGGCGCTGAGTCTCAAAATGTATGGGGAAACTAAAATCCGACTCGCGCTTGACCAAAATTTTTTTTTCTTTGTTTTGTTGTAATTTCTGTTTTATGATGAATTTGACAATGTGAATTGACATAATATTGTTTGTATGACAGTTTTTTGACAGTTTTTATTTTTTAATGTAAATGCATTTATTACGTAGAAATTGATGATATGACATACTTTATTTGACAGAAAGTGTCAAATTAGTAAATTTTGACAGTTTTTTGACATTGTTGAATTCGATGGTACAACTTACTATATGAGTGCTAAGATAGTCAAATCTGTCAAATTTCGTAAATTTGACAGTTTTTTGACAATTTTTGTTTTTTATTGAAAATGCATTTATTAGTTGGAAATTGATGATATGACACACTTTATTTGACAGAAAGTGTCAAGTTAGTGAAATTTAAAAAAAACTGTCAGATTTTGACAAACGAGGTGTCGTTTTTAATTAATCTCGAATAACTCACACCAAAGGTGTGAATTGTTCAAAAATGACATTATTTTTGAGCTAACAAACCGTTTAAAAGTTGTCTGTCAAACTGTCAGATTTTGACAAACGAGGTGTCGTTTTTAATTAATCTCGAATAACTCACACCAAAGGTGTGAATTGTTCAAAAATGACATTATTTTTGAGCTAACTCAAACCGTTTAAAAGTTGTCTGTCAAACTGTCAAATTTTGACAAACGAGTTGTCGTTTTCAGCAAATCTCAAGTAAATTACACCCATAGGGTGTGTAATTCTCAAAAATGGCATTATTTTTGAGCTACCTTTTACCGTTTCTGAGATACAAGCAATTAAAGATAGACCTCTGGTAGGTGTCTTTACCATACACTTTGTTCCTAGATGTGAGGTCAGCTTATAGTAGTTTATATTCTTTCATGTTAAAATTCTGGCTAAGTTAGGTTAGGTTAGGTTAGGTTAGGTCAGGTTAGGTCAGGTTAGGTCAGGTTAGGTCAGGTTAGGTCAGGTTAGGTCAGGTTAGGTCAGGTTAGGTCAGGTTAGGTCAGGTTAGGTCAGGTTAGGTCAGGTTAGGTCAGGTTAGGTCAGGTTAGGTCAGGTTAGGTCAGGTTAGGTCAGGTTAGGTCAGGTTAGGTCAGGTTAGGTCAGGTTAGGTCAGGTTAGGTCAGGTTAGGTCAGGTTAGGTCAGGTTAGGTCAGGTTAGGTCAGGTTAGGTCAGGTTAGGTCAGGTTAGGTCAGGTTAGGTCAGGTTAGGTCAGGTTAGGTCAGGTTAGGTCAGGTTAGGTCAGGTTAGGTCAGGTTAGGTCAGGTTAGGTCAGGTTAGGTCAGGTTAGGTGAGGTTAGGTTAGGTTAGGTTAGGTTAGGTTAGGTTAGGTTAGGTTAGGTTAGGTTAGGTTAGGTTAGGTTAGGTTAGGTTAGGTTAGGTTAGGTTAGGTTAGGTTAGGTTAGGTTAGGTTAGGTTAGGTTAGGTTAGGTTAGGTTAGGTTAGGTTAGGTTAGGTTAGGTTAGGTTAGGTTAGGTTAGGTTAGGTTAGGTTAGGTTAGGTTAGGTTAGGTTAGGTTAGGTTAGGTTAGGTTAGGTTAGGTTAGGTTAGGTTAGGTTAGGTTAGGTTAGGTTAGGTTAGGTTAGGTTAGGTTAGGTTAGGTTAGGTTAGGTTAGGTTAGGTTAGGTTAGGTTAGGTTAGGTTAGGTTAGGTTATAGGATCGTCCTTCGGTAGAATTGGCTCAAATTCAGAATATAAGGGTTTCTAAAGGGGATCTAAATTCTGGACCCCCCTTTAGGGGTGGGAATCCCCCCCCTTCTGGTAGCTGCCATACAAAAAAAAGTGTTTTTATTTTTTTTTTAAAAAAGTTACAACGCTATCTGGCTGGAACCAGCGTTGAACCTATTACTTTTTGATTCTCTAGAAACGGTTTTTTTTTTATCGAAATCGGATAATAAATAAAGATTTTAGACCTGGGTTAGATTTTTTGGCCATATAAAAAAGTCGTCAAAAAATTTTGAAAAAAATCATATCCATGAGTTTGCATTTCACTCGTGCACCTACTTCGTGGTGCCGACAGCCCAAAAATGAAGTCCATTTTTATCTATCTCTTACCGTTTCTGAGATAATGATTTTTAAAGTTCGGAAAAATTGCCTGTTGCTTTCATCAGGCGCTGAGTCTCAAAATGTATGGGGAAACTAAAATCCGACTCGCGCTTGACCAAAATTTTTTTTTCTTTGTTTTGTTGTAATTTCTGTTTTATGATGAATTTGACAATGTGAATTGACATAATATTGTTTGTATGACAGTTTTTTGACAGTTTTTATTTTTTAATGTAAATGCATTTATTACGTAGAAATTGATGATATGACATACTTTATTTGACAGAAAGTGTCAAATTAGTAAATTTTGACAGTTTTTTGACATTGTTGAATTCGATGGTACAACTTACTATATGAGTGCTAAGATAGTCAAATCTGTCAAATTTCGTAAATTTGACAGTTTTTTGACAATTTTTGTTTTTTATTGAAAATGCATTTATTAGTTGGAAATTGATGATATGACACACTTTATTTGACAGAAAGTGTCAAGTTAGTGAAATTTAAAAAAAACTGTCAGATTTTGACAAACGAGGTGTCGTTTTTAATTAATCTCGAATAACTCACACCAAAGGTGTGAATTGTTCAAAAATGACATTATTTTTGAGCTAACAAACCGTTTAAAAGTTGTCTGTCAAACTGTCAGATTTTGACAAACGAGGTGTCGTTTTTAATTAATCTCGAATAACTCACACCAAAGGTGTGAATTGTTCAAAAATGACATTATTTTTGAGCTAACTCAAACCGTTTAAAAGTTGTCTGTCAAACTGTCAAATTTTGACAAACGAGTTGTCGTTTTCAGCAAATCTCAAGTAAATTACACCCATAGGGTGTGTAATTCTCAAAAATGGCATTATTTTTGAGCTACCTTTTACCGTTTCTGAGATACAAGCAATTAAAGATAGACCTCTGGTAGGTGTCTTTACCATACACTTTGTTCCTAGATGTGAGGTCAGCTTATAGTAGTTTATATTCTTTCATGTTAAAATTCTGGCTAAGTTAGGTTAGGTTAGGTTAGGTTAGGTCAGGTTAGGTCAGGTTAGGTCAGGTTAGGTCAGGTTAGGTCAGGTTAGGTCAGGTTAGGTCAGGTTAGGTCAGGTTAGGTCAGGTTAGGTCAGGTTAGGTCAGGTTAGGTCAGGTTAGGTCAGGTTAGGTCAGGTTAGGTCAGGTTAGGTCAGGTTAGGTCAGGTTAGGTCAGGTTAGGTCAGGTTAGGTCAGGTTAGGTCAGGTTAGGTCAGGTTAGGTCAGGTTAGGTCAGGTTAGGTCAGGTTAGGTCAGGTTAGGTCAGGTTAGGTCAGGTTAGGTCAGGTTAGGTCAGGTTAGGTCAGGTTAGGTCAGGTTAGGTCAGGTTAGGTCAGGTTAGGTCAGGTTAGGTGAGGTT
>OY747117.1:15965651-15970651 GCA_963556455.1 Epiblema foenella
GGTTAGGTTAGGTTAGGTTAGGTTAGGTTAGGTTAGGTTAGGTTAGGTTAGGTTAGGTTAGGTTAGGTTAGGTTAGGTTAGGTTAGGTTAGGTTAGGTTAGGTTAGGTTAGGTTAGGTTAGGTTAGGTTAGGTTAGGTTAGGTTAGGTTAGGTTAGGTTAGGTTAGGTTAGGTTAGGTTAGGTTAGGTTAGGTTAGGTTAGGTTAGGTTAGGTTAGGTTAGGTTAGGTTAGGTTAGGTTAGGTTAGGTTAGGTTAGGTTAGGTTAGGTTAGGTTAGGTTAGGTTAGGTTAGGTTAGGTTAGGTTAGGTTAGGTTAGGTTAGGTTAGGTTAGGTTAGGTTAGGTTAGGTTAGGTTAGGTTAGGTTAGGTTAGGTTAGGTTAGGTTAGGTTAGGTTAGGTTAGGTTAGGTTAGGTTAGGTTAGGTTAGGTTAGGTTAGGTTAGGTTAGGTTAGGTTAGGTTAGGTTAGGTTAGGTTAGGTTAGGTTAGGTTAGGTTAGGTTAGGTTAGGTTAGGTTAGGTTAGGTTAGGTTAGGTTAGGTTAGGTTAGGTTAGGTTAGGTTAGGTTAGGTTAGGTTAGGTTAGGTTAGGTTAGGTTAGGTTAGGTTAGGTTAGGTTAGGTTAGGTTAGGTTAGGTTAGGTTAGGTTAGGTTAGGTTAGGTTAGGTTAGGTTAGGTTAGGTTAGGTTAGGTTAGGTTAGGTTAGGTTAGGTTAGGTTAGGTTAGGTTAGGTTAGGTTAGGTTAGGTTAGGTTAGGTTAGGTTAGGTTAGGTTAGGTTAGGTTAGGTTAGGTTAGGTTAGGTTAGGTTAGGTTAGGTTAGGTTAGGTTAGGTTAGGTTAGGTTAGGTTAGGTTAGGTTAGGTTAGGTTAGGTTAGGTTAGGTTAGGTTAGGTTAGGTTAGGTTAGGTTAGGTTAGGTTAGGTTAGGTTAGGTTAGGTTAGGTTAGGTTAGGTTAGGTTAGGTTAGGTTAGGTTAGGTTAGGTTAGGTTAGGTTAGGTTAGGTTAGGTTAGGTTAGGTTAGGTTAGGTTAGGTTAGGTTAGGTTAGGTTAGGTTAGGTTAGGTTAGGTTAGGTTAGGTTAGGTTAGGTTAGGTTAGGTTAGGTTAGGTTAGGTTAGGTTAGGTTAGGTTAGGTTAGGTTAGGTTAGGTTAGGTTAGGTTAGGTTAGGTTAGGTTAGGTTAGGTTAGGTTAGGTTAGGTTAGGTTAGGTTAGGTTAGGTTAGGTTAGGTTAGGTTAGGTTAGGTTAGGTTAGGTTAGGTTAGGTTAGGTTAGGTTAGGTTAGGTTAGGTTAGGTTAGGTTAGGTTAGGTTAGGTTAGGTTAGGTTAGGTTAGGTTAGGTTAGGTTAGGTTAGGTTAGGTTAGGTTAGGTTAGGTTAGGTTAGGTTAGGTTAGGTTAGGTTAGGTTAGGTTAGGTTAGGTTAGGTTAGGTTAGGTTAGGTTAGGTTAGGTTAGGTTAGGTTAGGTTAGGTTAGGTTAGGTTAGGTTAGGTTAGGTTAGGTTAGGTTAGGTTAGGTTAGGTTAGGTTAGGTTAGGTTAGGTTAGGTTAGGTTAGGTTAGGTTAGGTTAGGTTAGGTTAGGTTAGGTTAGGTTAGGTTAGGTTAGGTTAGGTTAGGTTAGGTTAGGTTAGGTTAGGTTAGGTTAGGTTAGGTTAGGTTAGGTTAGGTTAGGTTAGGTTAGGTTAGGTTAGGTTAGGTTAGGTTAGGTTAGGTTAGGTTAGGTTAGGTTAGGTTAGGTTAGGTTAGGTTAGGTTAGGTTAGGTTAGGTTAGGTTAGGTTAGGTTAGGTTAGGTTAGGTTAGGTTAGGTTAGGTTAGGTTAGGTAGGTTAGGTTAGGTTAGGTTAGGTTAGGTTAGGTTAGGTTAGGTTAGGTTAGGTTAGGTTAGGTTAGGTTAGGTTAGGTTAGGTTAGGTTAGGTTAGGTTAGGTTAGGTTAGGTTAGGTTAGGTTAGGTTAGGTTAGGTTAGGTTAGGTTAGGTTAGGTTAGGTTAGGTTAGGTTAGGTTAGGTTAGGTTAGGTTAGGTTAGGTTAGGTTAGGTTAGGTTAGGTTAGGTTAGGTTAGGTTAGGTTAGGTTAGGTTAGGTTAGGTTAGGTTAGGTTAGGTTAGGTTAGGTTAGGTTAGGTTAGGTTAGGTTAGGTTAGGTTAGGTTAGGTTAGGTTAGGTTAGGTTAGGTTAGGTTAGGTTAGGTTAGGTTAGGTTAGGTTAGGTTAGGTTAGGTTAGGTTAGGTTAGGTTAGGTTAGGTTAGGTTAGGTTAGGTTAGGTTAGGTTAGGTTAGGTTAGGTTAGGTTAGGTTAGGTTAGGTTAGGTTAGGTTAGGTTAGGTTAGGTTAGGTTAGGTTAGGTTAGGTTAGGTTAGGTTAGGTTAGGTTAGGTTAGGTTAGGTTAGGTTAGGTTAGGTTAGGTTAGGTTAGGTTAGGTTAGGTTAGGTTAGGTTAGGTTAGGTTAGGTTAGGTTAGGTTAGGTTAGGTTAGGTTAGGTTAGGTTAGGTTAGGTTAGGTTAGGTTAGGTTAGGTTAGGTTAGGTTAGGTTAGGTTAGGTTAGGTTAGGTTAGGTTAGGTTAGGTTAGGTTAGGTTAGGTTAGGTTAGGTTAGGTTAGGTTAGGTTAGGTTAGGTTAGGTTAGGTTAGGTTAGGTTAGGTTAGGTTAGGTTAGGTTAGGTTAGGTTAGGTTAGGTTAGGTTAGGTTAGGTTAGGTTAGGTTAGGTTAGGTTAGGTTAGGTTAGGTTAGGTTAGGTTAGGTTAGGTTAGGTTAGGTTAGGTTAGGTTAGGTTAGGTTAGGTTAGGTTAGGTTAGGTTAGGTTAGGTTAGGTTAGGTTAGGTTAGGTTAGGTTAGGTTAGGTTAGGTTAGGTTAGGTTAGGTTAGGTTAGGTTAGGTTAGGTTAGGTTAGGTTAGGTTAGGTTAGGTTAGGTTAGGTTAGGTTAGGTTAGGTTAGGTTAGGTTAGGTTAGGTTAGGTTAGGTTAGGTTAGGTTAGGTTAGGTTAGGTTAGGTTAGGTTAGGTTAGGTTAGGTTAGGTTAGGTTAGGTTAGGTTAGGTTAGGTTAGGTTAGGTTAGGTTAGGTTAGGTTAGGTTAGGTTAGGTTAGGTTAGGTTAGGTTAGGTTAGGTTAGGTTAGGTTAGGTTAGGTTAGGTTAGGTTAGGTTAGGTTAGGTTAGGTTAGGTTAGGTTAGGTTAGGTTAGGTTAGGTTAGGTTAGGTTAGGTTAGGTTAGGTTAGGTTAGGTTAGGTTAGGTTAGGTTAGGTTAGGTTAGGTTAGGTTAGGTTAGGTTAGGTTAGGTTAGGTTAGGTTAGGTTAGGTTAGGTTAGGTTAGGTTAGGTTAGGTTAGGTTAGGTTAGGTTAGGTTAGGTTAGGTTAGGTTAGGTTAGGTTAGGTTAGGTTAGGTTAGGTTAGGTTAGGTTAGGTTAGGTTAGGTTAGGTTAGGTTAGGTTAGGTTAGGTTAGGTTAGGTTAGGTTAGGTTAGGTTAGGTTAGGTTAGGTTAGGTTAGGTTAGGTTAGGTTAGGTTAGGTTAGGTTAGGTTAGGTTAGGTTAGGTTAGGTTAGGTTAGGTTAGGTTAGGTTAGGTTAGGTTAGGTTAGGTTAGGTTAGGTTAGGTTAGGTTAGGTTAGGTTAGGTTAGGTTAGGTTAGGTTAGGTTAGGTTAGGTTAGGTTAGGTTAGGTTAGGTTAGGTTAGGTTAGGTTAGGTTAGGTTAGGTTAGGTTAGGTTAGGTTAGGTTAGGTTAGGTTAGGTTAGGTTAGGTTAGGTTAGGTTAGGTTAGGTTAGGTTAGGTTAGGTTAGGTTAGGTTAGGTTAGGTTAGGTTAGGTTAGGTTAGGTTAGGTTAGGTTAGGTTAGGTTAGGTTAGGTTAGGTTAGGTTAGGTTAGGTTAGGTTAGGTTAGGTTAGGTTAGGTTAGGTTAGGTTAGGTTAGGTTAGGTTAGGTTAGGTTAGGTTAGGTTAGGTTAGGTTAGGTTAGGTTAGGTTAGGTTAGGTTAGGTTAGGTTAGGTTAGGTTAGGTTAGGTTAGGTTAGGTTAGGTTAGGTTAGGTTAGGTTAGGTTAGGTTAGGTTAGGTTAGGTTAGGTTAGGTTAGGTTAGGTTAGGTTAGGTTAGGTTAGGTTAGGTTAGGTTAGGTTAGGTTAGGTTAGGTTAGGTTAGGTTAGGTTAGGTTAGGTTAGGTTAGGTTAGGTTAGGTTAGGTTAGGTTAGGTTAGGTTAGGTTAGGTTAGGTTAGGTTAGGTTAGGTTAGGTTAGGTTAGGTTAGGTTAGGTTAGGTTAGGTTAGGTTAGGTTAGGTTAGGTTAGGTTAGGTTAGGTTAGGTTAGGTTAGGTTAGGTTAGGTTAGGTTAGGTTAGGTTAGGTTAGGTTAGGTTAGGTTAGGTTAGGTTAGGTTAGGTTAGGTTAGGTTAGGTTAGGTTAGGTTAGGTTAGGTTAGGTTAGGTTAGGTTAGGTTAGGTTAGGTTAGGTTAGGTTAGGTTAGGTTAGGTTAGGTTAGGTTAGGTTAGGTTAGGTTAGGTTAGGTTAGGTTAGGTTAGGTTAGGTTAGGTTAGGTTAGGTTAGGTTAGGTTAGGTTAGGTTAGGTTAGGTTAGGTTAGGTTAGGTTAGGTTAGGTTAGGTTAGGTTAGGTTAGGTTAGGTTAGGTTAGGTTAGGTTAGGTTAGGTTAGGTTAGGTTAGGTTAGGTTAGGTTAGGTTAGGTTAGGTTAGGTTAGGTTAGGTTAGGTTAGGTTAGGTTAGGTTAGGTTAGGTTAGGTTAGGTTAGGTTAGGTTAGGTTAGGTTAGGTTAGGTTAGGTTAGGTTAGGTTAGGTTAGGTTAGGTTAGGTTAGGTTAGGTTAGGTTAGGTTAGGTTAGGTTAGGTTAGGTTAGGTTAGGTTAGGTTAGGTTAGGTTAGGTTAGGTTAGGTTAGGTTAGGTTAGGTTAGGTTAGGTTAGGTTAGGTTAGGTTAGGTTAGGTTAGGTTAGGTTAGGTTAGGTTAGGTTAGGTTAGGTTAGGTTAGGTTAGGTTAGGTTAGGTTAGGTTAGGTTAGGTTAGGTTAGGTTAGGTTAG